>JAQOOD010000001.1:7544531-7917785 GCA_029633175.1 Citrus glauca
CGACTCGTACCCTCCAACTCGTCCGAATCCACCTCAATTACATCCGAGTCAAATCGTTTTCTAAACTCACGCTGGACCTCTCTTCCTCTCTAACGATCAAGGTCCACAACATAGACTTCGTCTCGTTGACCTACGATTTGCTCGACGTTTCGATGGGGTACACAGAGAAGAGCTAGGGTTGGTTAGGTCCCCCCGGGAGTAGAGTGAGAGCCAGAGGCAGCTCGTGTGTTGATGCCACGCTGGAACGTGATGGCCTTGAGGTTATTCACGATGTTCTTACTTGATTGAGGATTTGACTGAAGGAGTCATTCCCTTTGAAACTGTTACTATGGTCAATGGGGAACTCCGACTTCTGTTCCTTGAAATTCCTCTGATTTTTTTCGCATTATGTGTGAATTGTGAGTTCAATTATAATTGATTTAGAAGCAAACAATTCGGAGATAATTTGGAATATTTATGTTTTTTTAACTGCCTCAGTCAAAATTATCCTTTGAAGTGTATGTAAATACAAGCAACCAAACGATTGTCTGTCAAAATCGTTACCCTTATGTGATAAAACATTCTTCTTTTATATAGCTGAATATTATTTTTATTTAAATAGCGATGCAACTGCTTTCAAGTTGAGAGAGTTCTTGGACATCTTCATTGCACCAAAATCATCTTGATCATTGTTCATCTGTTTAAATTTTGATGTGCCACAACAACAATCCATTTTTAAAGTGCTTCTTGATTATAATGGTGGAAGATGTCTGGTTGTTTACCTAGGAGTGTTACTAATCATTCCTGGCATGTAACTATGGATTATTTTGCTTGTTTTGGCTTATCTGGTGTGTCGTCTGGTGCATGCGCTATCTGTTAACATAGTGATTTAGGAGGCATTGTCCAATGAACAACAGGAAGAAATGGGAGAAATCCAGATATGAAATAGGAGAGATAAAATTCTGAAGAAAGTAGAAAGTGAGAGGGATGTCATAAACTACATTCCAATAATCATTGGTAGCATCAAGATTACTCAAAAATGAAAAGAAAGCTCTATTATAGTAGCCATCCCCTAGATAAAAATTAAAAATGGGAAATTTAAATCTGCTTAGGAAAAGAAATATACTCATGGTAAGTATATAACACTTTCCCAAATAAGAAAATCATTATAGGTGGGCTAAATATTACTTAAACATTTAACTGATCTCGACTTAAATAAGCAATAATCTTAATTCATAAGATCCAAAATAGAGATTTCTTGTTCTGTATCACATGGACAGCTGACCTAACTTAATTTGTGCATGCTTTGGTTAAAGTAGTTCAATGTACTTTTTGGTCTCTCATTGGTCTTGTCTGCATGACAAATAACTGCCCTGAAGTGTCAATTATTTACAGCTGACCCATTTCCTGGGATTTGATTTTTCAGTGATTCGTTGAATGCCACCAATGTCGATGATTGGCTGCAGTAATTCGTGTTTGATTGGAGACATGCAACATTGTTTCTTTGAGGTCCCTTGGGTGAGTTAACTTGTTCAGGAGTAGGAGTTACATAAAGAGGTTGGTGTGTGCTATCTACATGGTTTAAACTTGTAATTTTTAAAAGGATTTACATTTGTTTTGAGTACCACACGATTATAGTTAAGAACTTTCTTGTATATATTTATCTGAGAGAGAATGATTGAAACTGTGCAAAGATTGCGCTAATTTTAATTGTGCTAGATGAATGGGCTCTTTTATCCTTGTAGCTTCAGAATATTTAAAGATAGAACTGTTATCTTTTGCAACTTCAGTGACATGCCTTGAGTTAATCTTGCAATAGATTTGGTGCTCTAGTAGCCCAGGACTCTACAGAGTTGCCTTTGATTACACAAGCAAGGAGGCTTGTGGAGTTCTTGGTCCTAGAGTCCTTTTGCATAAAAAGTGATTATTTGTGGGAGTAGATTTATGAGCCAATTCTCAGGAAATCTCTGGGTTAGACTACAAAGTATACGCATTCAGATTATGTTGCAACAGTTGTCCTGTACGCCAATTTTTGTCTTTTATAGTTTAACTACTGTCAAATTTACTTGAGCACCTTGCACTCTTTTCATTTACAATTTGTTTGTTTTAAAAAGACAAAATTACCCTTCCTGGCAAATATTTCTGAACAAAAGAAATAGATAAGGTGCAGAGTTTAGGTATTTTTGGTGTTACGAAAAGCCGTGGCAACAATGGACTTTGCCTTCTTCTCCTCCTCATCTCATTTGAAATTGTTTAGAGCCTTGATACCAAATTTACAGGCGTACTGCTTGCTGCTCTGGGTAGTGGGCAGACAATCATGTGTATGAACCTCAGCATTGTGATCTCTTGGTGAAATATATAAACTTTGATGCTTATCAGAGTATATCTAGGACTAGCTCGAGCTTTAATCCTGTGATTAATTAAGAAGTATGCTCATGATATATGGACCCATTCTACAAAAGTCCTCCGATTAAGAAGTATACTCGGCAAAAAAGAAAACTATTGTACATATTTCCTTTGATGATTTGGGGAAGGTGTGTTTCCAAGGAAGAGTGTAAAATTAGCAAATGATATTGGAATGGATAATTTAAGAATAGAAAATGGGGAAACTCTGAAGTAGATTTTATTTGCTTCTCTTTAGCATATTTTACTGATTTTAATTTTTTTTTTCCATGGATGGCATAACCTTGCATTTCATTTTAATGACTGTGATTTGCTTAAAAAAAAAATCTGCTACTAATAAATAAGAAAGAAATAGAAAGTGTAAATCTTTTTTTCATGTGCTATTTTTGTTATACTCTAGCACCAGCATTGACTCTGAATACACTTGCCTTTTCATGGATAGCCAGTGCCATTACGAATTTCTTAATCAACTTTTTTTTTGGGTCTAATTTGTATTATATAGACTGTTTGCATAATGAGTGCATGGCTTACATCATGTGATTGATGGAATTTGTTTTGTCTCTCGTGCACTTTCTTGTGTGCTCAGAATCTAAGGTACATCCCTTGCGCCTTGACTATTTCTGCTCCTTTGGTCAGGTTATTGCTTTAGCTAACGGGAAAGAAGAAAACAAGTGATGAATCAGGCCAGTGAGCTGATGAATCCGGCCAGAGAGTGATGAATCCGTCCTGTGAGGCGGTGACTGATGCACGAGAGAGAGGGAGTGCTGACAACGCGATGAAAGCAGGGGAGGGAGATGTGATGGAAGCTTCTGGTTTATGCAAGAGAGAGAGAGAGAGAGAGAGAGAGAGAGAGAGAGTGTATTTAGGTTTTTAGGTAATTTTTTGTTTTTTTAAATTTTTTACTATTTATATTTTTATCTGAAATAAGGGTATTTTTAAAATAATAAAAAATTTATGAGAGTAAAATAGTAAATTTCGGGAATGAGAGTCTGAATTCCAAGTCTCTCTTGGGAATCAAGTTCCCATTCTTCATTTCCGAATTTTGTGAGGTCCGCAAAAATGATTCCCATTCTCCTCCTTATTTTACTAAGTAAACGTAGCAATCATTTTAATTTCGAATTTTCATTTTTAAATCCGGTAAGTAAACACAATCTAATACTTATAAAAATAATAAATAAAAAGAGGATAATGTGTTAACCAGAATTTTTAGTAGTGTATGTAAGTAGAAAATATCACAATATTTCTTAATATTTAATAAAGAAAAGGAGTTTTAAAGTGATTGGTGAAATTTAACATCAGTTAAATCATAAAATACAAAGATGGGTACGTTACCAGTTGTTCCAACATAGATGAACCCTTATATACATATAAATCGTAATAAAAAAGATGGGTACTTTTTTGGTCACTCGTGCACTTTCTTGTGTGCTCAGCATCTAAGTTACATCCCTTGCGCCTTGACTATTTCTGCTCCTTTGGTCAGGTTATTGCTTTAGCTAACGGGAAAGAAGAAAACGAGTGATGAATCAGGCCAGTGAGATGATGAATCCGTCCGGTGAGGCGGTGACTGATGCACGAGAGAGAGGGAGTGCCGACGACGCGATGAAAGCAGGGGAGGGAGATGTGATGGAGGCTTCTGGTTTATGCGCGAGAGAGAGAGAGAGAGAGAGTGTGTGTGTTTAGGTTTTTAGGGAATTTTTTGTTTTTTTCTTAAATTTTTCACTGCTTGTATTCTATCTGAAGTAAGGGTATTTTTAAAATAATAAAAAGTTTGGGAGAGTAGAATAGGAAATTTTGGGAATGGGAGTTTGATTCTTAAGTCTCTCTTGGGAATCAAGTTTCCATTCTTGATTCTCAAATTACTGTAAGGTTCACAAAAATAATTTTTATTCTCTTTTTTATTTTAATAAATAAATGTGGGAATCATTCTAATTTTGAATTCTTATTCCTGGCAAGTAAATGTAGCCTAATACTTATAAAAATAATAAATAAAAAGAGGGTAATGTGTTAACATAATATTTAGTAGTGTATGTAAGTCGAAAATATCACAATATTTCTTAATATTTAATAAACAAAAGGAGTTTAAAGTGATTGGTGAAATTTAACATTAGTTAAATCATAAAATACAAAGATGGGTACGTTACCAGTTGTTGCAACATAGATGAACCCTTATAAATCGTAATAAATTCAAAATTAAAAAAAGAAAAATGAAAAGAAAAAAGAGGCCGGAGAGATGTCCATTGATTAGAAGCATATCCTGAAGGATGGATTTGTGCTTTGAATAGTTGCGTGCCTGGTCAACATCTTAGAAAAGTCTCGTCTGATTGAGGCTTTCATAGTTGGCCAAATGGACCGAACTCCGGTGTCGGTGGCCATATTGATGCAAATGTGCAATTACAAATTGTGAGGCCGCTGAATGAGCCCATTCGAAGAGAGAAAAATGAAGAGATTGATGGATGCCTGCCGAGAGTTTTACTTTTCAGGCCTGTGGGCCATTTCCAATATTATTGTTGAAGCTTCTACCCTCCAGCGCAGAAGAATTCTCTGATCACTCACATTCACGCCTGCTCATCAATCAAACAATGCAAAGCTTTACCATAAAAAGGAAATTGGACAAGGACCCAACACTCAGCTGGCTTCCGTTATTAAATTGGTCTAGGTATAGACAAATTGTGGACATTTCTGGCGTTTGTAAAAATTTGTGTGAAGGAACTCGGTTGAATATTGAAAGTGGATGTTATTGTTCTTGTTCTTCGTCCTTTATAGAATCGTGATTATGTAAAAGGAAGAAATAAGGAGAAGGAAAGAAACTCAACGATATTATTCACATTAACTAGCTTGAGACCAAGACTTCAAGAGTGATTAATATTAAAAAAGCTGAGTTACTGCGTCGAGCATATCAAATACATGTATTTCTTTATTTCATTTATACACTTAACATGGTAATCAGATAAAACCTACAGCTAATTACAGACTGGAGTGGACTCAACTTTTGTTAAACGACCACGCCACACATACTGGGCATGGTGGTGCCTGCAACGAAAGGAACCCGGGTGCGTCGTCGGTGAACAAACGCACTGCTTTATCAAGCCACCGCCGCTGCCGCCATCACCACCAGCAGCCTCTCCACCCACTTCTTCATTTGCTCCCTGCACCGGAACCCTTGAGACAAACCATCTGCCTTGAACCAGCACCAAGTCTGTACGGCTAACCAGACTTACGCCTGTTGGGTAACACATTTTCCTTTTGTGCTTTCACGCCCTCTTCTAAAGTCTATATTATTTTGTGTTGTCGAATGTGCAGCCTGAAAAGAGAAGAAAAGAAAAGAATCCGCGTGCTATAAGAGAGATTAATATGCAAAAGAAAAGAAAGGAAGAATGAAAGAGAGGTGGCCAAGCAAAGTTTTTATTTTATTTATATATATTTTTGGGATACAGATATATGTAAAAAGCTTTTGGGTAGATTCGCATAAAACATTTTGCTTTTTCCAAAGCTCCCAATCAGGCGTTTTGGGCATATGTTCTCTCAGGTGATGATACTTCTCTGAAAACGAGGTTCTCATGCGTTCACGTGTCCAAACCATTCTCTATCAGAAGATTAGACAGCCGTGGATAGATAGATACAACCGCACAGGACATACTAGTGCCGCTTGTGGAGGATCTCTAACGTGGCTTTATGTGAGTGGAGTGGGCACAGTGGTAAATAGAGCAGCACCATGTATGCTTGAGTAAGTAACGCTGAAGTTAATTCAGTGTGTGTGGATGCTTGCACTTTGCTCGGGTACGAATGGCTGCTACTTGCTTGCTTGCTGGTTTTAGGACTTTTCTTTGGTATAACGTTAAAAATTGAGTTTGTTGCGATTACGCAATTCGTGTTTTGAAGTTTGAGGAGTTGGGCGTAAAAGGAAAAAGGAAAAAAAAAAAGACAAGCCAAAGCTGATGCCACTCCAGGTCAGATTCTTAACAAAAGTTTAGTGGGCCTAAATTTGCCGATGCTTATTCATTCACGATCGCATTCATATTAGTACTACAAACAAGAAAAAGTAAAACGAATATTCTGATAGGTGGAGAAATGGTTTCGTTCAGACTCTTTTGTCTTTTGATTGATATTGAAGTGAATTATAATTATAAAAATAAAAATTAATAATGTATAATGAGTATGATTTTTAAATTATAATTTTAATAAAAATAATAAATATATTATAAGTTTTTTATTATACAAGTGATAGACCAAATTTAATTTAATTAATAAATAACAACAGTTATTATTTACCAAAATATTTTAATATAATAACTTTTACGTTAAATTTGCACAACCTCTATACTAAAGAATATCCTAATATTTTTCTGATAAATGACAAACATACACTATGGTAGTGGTACCTATCCGTTTTTAATTATGTGGTTTAAGAAAATAAGTTGCACACTTATTGATGCCTATAACTAGAAGAATGGTTTCTCCAAGCTCATTTTGGGCCAATATGAATTTTTACCGAGCAAATCGGGCTTGACAGGTAGTAATCTGTTAGGTTACGCTGCTCGCTGGCATCTTTTTATTTAATTGTCATCCTACAATTATTAATTATTAGTTACCAAATACCTAATTGATGTTTATATATATATGGTTTTCCAGAGAAATCTCCGATTTCAATTCAATGGTCCTTCTCAATGACGTCTCGCTGAGTACAGCTCGATACAACTCAATTATAATCGGTGTAATTTTCCCAGAATATTGCCATAGACGAGGACTTATTTTGTTATTCAACCTCAACCAGTCTCTTAGTCGCTGCCACAAGCCCACAAGTGTCTATGTTATGAGACCATTCTAAAGCTAAAGTCAAAGAGCTATCATTTTTTAACCAACTAAATTTGAAATGTATTGTTGCAAATCTACCGTTGACAAGTATAGAAAATTCAAACACTCCATACGATAAATTAACTGACAATATTATTTTCCATAACTCCACGATCAATAATTAAGAGTTTATATCTCCCTCCTCAACATGTAAAAGTCGACAACTTGAGACATAATCTCCATCTAAATTAAATAATAATTATAGTTACTCTATAATAAAATAATTAAATATAAGCGTAAGCGTTTACGTAATAAAACAACATCAATTTTGTTAGCCAATCATGTGATAAAAGAAAAACGAAAATAAAAGGAAACAACGGCTGACCAAACAAAGTATCATTGCATTATTTGTATACAATTTCTTTCTCCTTCACGGATTTGTCTCTAGAAGTTAATTATTATTTTTTTTTGGTCGTCAAAATATAAAACAATACAGAAGGCAACGTGGCGGAGTATAAGTGGAGGAGGGAGGGACCGAGGAGTCCGACCCAGTTCCGTGTCCTACAGTCCTAGTCCTCGTCGATGAGCCGCCAACCGAGTCGAGTCAAATAAATCTCGCGTTTACCACGCGTTGCTTTGAAGTTTAGATTCCACACTCCCAATATATTTGCCACGCCTTCGCACTTTCTTGAAATTTCCAGGAAACTGCAACTGCAATTTGATTGCTTACAAATTTTCTCGTACAAATAAAATATCACAACGCCTCTCGCCGATCGAAAAACTTATTTCAAAGACAGAGTTGTTACAGGGTATCACTCGGCGAGGGAAAATATGATGAACTCGATGAGATTATACGCTCTCCCAGTAATTGGATTCATGTTCATGGCGATACTGCAACTGGGTAATGCTCAAAACATGGCTCCTTCGCCGGCTCCGGCTCCGGCTCCGTCTAGCGATGGTTAGTACTCGTATAGTCAGTCACATACACAAATCAATCAACCACTAATCTCTATTTTTTTTTTTTTGGTTAAAAGTGAAAAATAAAATTGAATTGAAGTGGGTTGGGTTTGATCTGCAGGAACAGCGATCGATCAGGGGATTGCATACATCCTTATGGTGCTGGCGCTGGCAATTACATACCTGGTGCATTGATTTTGATTCTTTTATAACTGATTCTTTTATGTATGTAGTTTTTCTCCACAATCATTTCACTTGGAGAAAGTAATTGCATTATTTGTTATTCTTTGCCCGGTAGCCTTGCCCTATATATGTAATTAACTGGTTACTGCAATCTTTTATTTAATCCAAATACTTTTTTTTCCTCTTACTTGGTGTATGAGATTTTGTTCATGTTCCGGGTCCGATCCTGTAATTTCTGCACAATTATGGGTGTTTTCGCATTTCATGATATGCAGCAAAAAAATTCGTAAGTTTCAAAGCCACTCGATAGTTGGGCTGTGTAGGTTTGGCCGAATGCCAATTCCCAAGGCGGATCGAATACCTAACCGGTTTGCTGAAGATGTGGTATTTGCAGATATCTAAATATTAGTTAAGTTTTCGTTCCTGTTGTGAAATTAATGGCCTCTTACCAGTTTAGTAGTTCTAGCTCCATTATAGGAGCAAAAGCCAATTAATTGAAGTTTTAATGCTTTAGTGGTAGCAACATTTACTCGTTTCCTAATGTAATGCTTTAGTGCTAGTATTATTATGATTAATGGGACAAATTTTTAGAGCTATAAATATAGCTTATCTTGTAGTAAAAAGAAATGAAAATGAGAACGGATTGGAGAGCATTCCATTGGGAAAATTATGATAGTTATTGAGAATCTGTACATTGTAGAATCAAAGCAAATGGTAAATCGTAATCAAGGATGCTTCGTTAAATTCCTTACGAATTTTATTTATAACAATTCAGGCACATTGAGTTTTTATTTTTTTAGTTTTTTAGTTTTGGGTTAGTGGAATATTATACAATTGTCATATTACACTGCAATGTAATAATATTTTGAATACATAAGGAAGTTTTAAGCAAAATTATTTTATTAGTACTTTTAATTATAATTATTTTTATATATGATTCAAGAATTTTATATTTTGATTAATCATAATTTCAAGAGTTTTATTTTTTTAGCAGTTTATTTTTTATTGAAAACAAGTGTCCTTAGTCAAAATTTCGGGCGAAAAATTACTGAAAATCTTGTGAAACAGGGTGAGAGCCAAAGTTTTGATGCATAAACAATTATTTGTTTGTTGCTATCACATTGTCTTATGGAGTTCTTGAAACTTATATTATCTTTTACTTATTTTGATTTTATAAAATAAATTTTGAAGGAGATTTCTTTTGGCAATGTTTTAACCGGATTTTGGTGGACCTGATTAAAACAAATAAGATAGTATTTTAAATAAGAAAGGTTGCCAAGCTTGAAATGTGCTTTTCACAGGACGACGGAGGATAGTTGGTTGAGTGTTTGATGAGGGGATGGAGATGGAATAGAAATGAGGAATAAACCACCATGTTGGGTTTGTGAGAACCTGCAAAATGGAGCAAATTGTGGGTAGAGGTAGAGTCAGCAATCGGCAACCGTACTCAAACACTTAAGTTATTTGGGTAATAAGAGGCGGTTTTAAGATTAAAAAAATGGAATTTAAAGCTATTAATAGCGGCGAATATATGATGAGAAAAAAGATAAATGTGTAATTTCAATTTTTGTGTAACCTCTTCAAATCAACCTGACTTGAATTTTTTTTTACCTTTTTTTGCCTCTTTTTTTTTCTGTTTAGACTTTTTTGATTTGGTTGCATTTGTGAGAACCTGCCAAATGGAACAAACTAAGGTTAGAGGTATAAAGGGAAATAATATCAATTGTGAATGAAAATGAAGTTTTATTTTATTACTGATGTTAGTCGTGTATATATATATATAGACTGTAGTTGGAATACAAAGACTAATAACTATCCTAGATTTAGTTACAATTTGAATTAAGGAGAATAAGTCAAGGAGAGAAAAAAGGAGTAAATAAAGTAGCATTTACAACGAATATTATCTATAAACGGTAAGCACAAGATTAAGAGAGAACTAGTCAAGAGATTGATTATGATGTATCTCTATCATGCCCCCACAAGATGGACGCTCGATAAGTGAGACCAATCTTGGACATAAGTTCATGGAACCGGGTGCGAGCAAGAGGCTTTGTAAGAGCATCGGTGAGTTGATCATTACCAGAAATGTATGACACACGTAGGTTTTGACGTCGAACATTTTCACAAACAAAATGATAGTCAATTCTTAAATGTTTCATTTTTTAGTGGAACTTTAGATTAGCGGCAACATATGTAGCTCCCATATTATCACAGTAGATGATTGGTTTGTTGGTGGATAGGTATCCTAGCTCACGTAGTAAGTTTTGAACCCATAGGACCTCGGCAGTAGTCGCGGCAACAGCGCGATGCTCGGCTTTGGTGGAAGAACGAGCAAGAGTTCATTGTTTGTGGGAACTCCAAGATATAGGATTTCGACCCAAATAGACAATGTAACCAGTTGTAGAAATATAGTTGTCTTTATCACCTGCCCAATCGGCGTCTGTAAAAGTATGAAGAATGGTCGGCGAGTCTCGGCAAAGTAGTAAACTGTGTGTAGTAGTTCCTGCGAGATAGCGTAACAGGCGTTTGAGAGCAGCCCAATGATATTTAGTAGGTCTGTGCATATATTGAGTTAACCTGTTTATAGCAAAGGAGATGTCAAGTCTAGTTAAAGAGAGATAGTGAAGGCTTCCCATAAGTGCTCTGTATTCAGTTGGGTTGGCTAAAGGAGCTCCAGTTTGTGTGGATAGAGGGGGATGCGTGACCATATGAGTGGGTACGGGTTTGGCATTTGACATATGGGCACGGGTTAGAAGGTCTTGGAGATATTTATGTTGGCTAAGAAGGAGACCTTGAGGATGAGGTAACACCTCAACGCCAAGAAAATATGAGAGGTTGCCAAGATCTTTAAGAGAGAAACTAGAGGAGAATTGAGAGATGAATGTGCTTAGAAAAGATGAATTTGAGCCAGTGATAATAATATCATCAACATAGATGAGACCATAAGTATTACGTAGAACAAATAAGGATGTGTTTAAGACAAAATTTTTGAATTCAAGAGTAAGAAGATAGGATTTGAGTTCATTATACCAAGCTCAAGAAGCTTGTTTAAGACCATAAAGAGCTTGGCGAAGTTTGTAAACATGAGTAGGATGAGATTGACTAACAAAACCAGGGAGTTGGACTATAAACACATCCTCCATGAGAGAACCTTAGATAAAAGCATTATTAATGTCAATTTGACGAAGAGACTGCCCATAGATTATGGCAAGAGAAAAAACAGTGCGGACAATAGCGGGTTTAACTATGGGGCTGAAAGTTTCAATGTAGTTGAGGCCGGGACGTTGGTGGAACCCTTTAGCTACTAGGCGAGCCTTGTGACGGGCTATGGAGCCATCCAGGTTATACTTAGTCCAAAAGATCCACTTACAACCAATGAGATTTTGTGATGGAGAAGAGGGAACAAGGTCCCATGTTTTATTTTTGAGCAAGGCATCGTATTCAGTTTGCATAGCATCATGCCAAACGGGACTTTTGAGAGCTTGAGTGATTGTGGTAGGTTCGATAGAAAAAGGTTCGAGAGAGACATAGAGATTCATTTTAGTAATAGGTTTATGAATATTATTTTGTAGGCGAGTGAGAGGGCGTGGTAGAGGTGGTGGGGGAGGAGAAATAGGGGTGTTTGAGGTAGCCGAGGTCTGGGAGGGGGTTAGAGAGAGAGGTTCTGGCGGGTTATGGAAGGCGATAGCTGGTGTGGATGATGCAGTAGAGATAATAGGAACAGGAAGTGCACATCATTCATTTGTTTCGATGGACGTGTGCGGTGATGTCGTCATGAAAGAGAAGAAAAAATAAATTCATACTCAATGAATTTGACATATCAAGAAACATATATTTTGTTGGAGTGAGGAGCAAGACAGTAATAGGCACTTTGGGTAGCAGAATAACCAACAAAGACACAAGGAGATGAGCGAGGATCGAGTTTTTTTTGAGGTATAAGGACGTAGCCATGGATAACAAAGACATCCAAAGCTACGAAGTTTGAGATAATTAGGAGTGTGGCCATGTAGTTTAGAGTAAGGAGATTGAAGGCGAAGCGTAAGAGTAGGCAAACGATTAATTAAATAACAAGCAGTAGCAAAAGTAAGAGGCCAATATTTTTGTGGCATAAAGGAATGAGTGAGGAAGGAAAAACCTGTTTCAATGATATGGCGATGACGAGGCTCCGAATAGCCATTATGCTCGGGCGCATGAGGAGGAGAGGTGAGGTGAGTTACACCATGAGACTCAAGTGTTGGATCTAAACCAATATATTCACCACCATTATCACTATAGACTGTAATGATAGGGCATTTCAAAAAAAAAATCAACCATATATATTTATGAAAAGTGGCAGTGGCATCATTTTTGTGTTTCAGAGGGTAAAACCATATATATTTAGAATAATGGTCAACGAAAATAAGATAATATTTGTAGCCATTATAAGAAAGAGTGGGAGAAGTCCAAACATCACTATAAAGAACATCAAGAGAACCATGAGATTGAATGGTATTTTGATAGAATGGCAATTTGTAGCTCTATTACAATCGCATGAATTACAGTGAAAAGATTATTTTTGGAATATTTAAATTGAAAGCATTACTAATATGATGTATAATAGAATAAGATGGATAGCCTAATCTGTGATGTCAATCAGTAGTAGATGTCAATTTGACTGAGTGAATGGCAGGACGAGTGGGATGCCATTCATAGATTCTAGATTTAGTTGGACCTTAAAGAAAAGGTACCCCTGTGCGAAGATCGTTCACAATATAGGAATTAGGTAAGAAAGTGATAGAAGTATTATTATCATGATAAAATTTAGAGATATAAATAATATTACGAGAAACGGAAGGCACACAGGGAATATGATTAAGATTAAATATAGTAGTAGGGGTAAAAAGTGAAGTGGAACCAGTGTTTCAGATGGCGAGGCTCGAGCCATCTCCAATAATTAGTTCCTTAGTACCATCATACGGGGAGTGAATAACAAGGTTTTCAAGATCATGAGTGATGTGATGAGTGGCAACACTGTCGAGAAGCCAACTATTAGAGGAGGGGTTGGTAGCGGTGGCAACATAGGCACAAGGAAACAAGGATTGATAGCCTTTGGCAACAGGGCGAGGTGTTGCATGAGAAGGAACCATCGATGGGTTGGATTGTTGGGAAGGTAGTATTGCATTTGGATATTGGTTGCGGAAAATAGGACATTGGGAGACATAATGACCTTGGTTTCGGCACCATTGACACCGTCCTTTGAAGGGTTGAGAAGAACAAGTAGGAGGATGAGAGTTGGAGTTAACTATGGTAGGGAAACTGTTGGAGGATTTGGCTTTGTGTTTGAGGAGAGTTCACGATTGATGAGCTTTTCATGTAACTCATCAAACGTGATAGGAGTTTCACGGTTTTGGACGCCATTGATGACACTCATAGTTGGGATCATTGAGTTGGTCAAGGACTTTGTCAACGATATCTTCAAGATCAAGGGGACGGCCAAGAGAGGCTAGTTAATCGGTACAACACTTGATTTCCTGCATATAGTCAGAAATGGAACGAGGACACTTGGTAATATTTTTAAGGTGATTTTTTATTTGTTTGAGATGGCCTTTCGAGGGATTGGCATATGTCTTAGCAAGAGTTTGCCAAGCGTCATGGGTAGTGGAGCATTGTAAAATGAGAGGGACAAGTAGGTTGGAAAGCGTGCCAATAAGAGCTCCAAGAATGAGCTTGTCTTGACGAAACCATGTGATGTAGGCAAGATTAGTAGTGGTGGTGTTATTTGGGTAATTGTTTTAGATGGGGCGGGATGAGAACCATCTATGAATTTATATAGATCATGGCTAAGGAAGGTAGCTTCAAGTTGAGTTTTCACGAGATATAATTTGTTGGAGTGAGTTTCCGGATGTGAGAAAGGGAGATGATGATGATGAAAGGCTTGGTTGGTTCAACATTATTGAGTAGAAGAGATTGATCATTGGATGCCATTGGAGAGGGACGGTGAAGAACCGTGGGAAAAAGAAAAGAAAAAAAATGGATCTATACTCTGATACCATATAAAGGGAAATAATATCAATTGTGAATGAAAATGAAGCTATATTTTATTATTGATGTTAGTTGTATGTATATATACAGACTGTAGTTGGAATACAAAGCAATGACGTAGCCAGGATTTTGATCGAGCCGGGGCATATTTAAAATGAAACATGACTTGAATGCGCGATTGCTAGTGTGATATGTCCTCATTTGGGAAACTGTATTGTGAACCCCATAAACTCCAAATGGGAGCTTGCTACATGTACAATTGTGCTTCTTATAGACTACGTCTGTATACATCTAATTGAAATCTTATTTAAAATATAATACATTTCAAAAATTTAGATAGCAATATATGACATTACAACTATAATATTCATTGATAATAAATTTACTTATTACAATAGTTCTCCGTGAAAACTCGTCAATGAAATTTTATGAGTTGAAAATAATGCATTATCAATATAAGCAAAAATATATTTTTCAATATACAAGACTAGGTTATTACTTAATTTGCTCTTAAAATCTTTTAATAATAACAAAAATATTCATATATTGAAACATACATAACAAATATGAAATGCATGATAAAATTATAAATTTTAAAACTAGACAAAAGATTAATTAGAAAATTAAAAATTAGAATTAGGTAGACTTACAACTTATGGTTCAATGTTGAAAGACTAAATAATTGATTTTACTTGAATAAAAAATAAAAAGATTAAAGACTGTTTCATTAACCATTATACTAACATTTTGTTATGATTGTTTTTTATTTTAATATTTGTTCTCGTATCTTCAATCAATTTTCATGAAATTTTAATAACTAATTAAATTATTTATAACTAGAAATTTAAACTAGGGATAATATGAATATTTTAAAATTATTGGAGTCAATTTTAAATTTTACAATTCAGGTGGAGCATTTTTCATAAATAATAAATAAAATACAAATTTTTGGTATAATTATCAAAAAAATTTAAAAGCCAGCTGGGGCTTGTGCCCCACCTCGTCCCATGCTGGCTCCGTCCCTGATACAGAGGGTAATAACTATCCTATATTTGATTACAATTTAAATTAAGGAGAATAAGTCAACGAGAGAAAGGAGTAAATAAAGGAGCGTTTACAACAAATATTATCTATAAACGGTAAGCACAAGATTATGAGAGAATTGGTCAAGAGATTGATTATGATGTATCTCTATCAAGAGATTGAGTTAACAGTGATCAGCAACCATACTTAAATACTCAAGTTAGTTTTTGAGTAATAAGATAAGTTAGTTTTTGAGTAATAAGAGGTGGTCTTAAGATAAAAAAAAATATAGAACTTAAAGCTATTAACACTTTAACAGTGACGAATATGCGATAAGGAAAAAGATAAATGTGTAATTTTAATTTTTGTGTAACCCAATTTTTTTACCTTTTTTTTTTTTTGCCCTTTTTTCTGTTTAGATTTTTTTGATTTGGTTGCATTTGTGGGTCAAGTGTTAATGGGTCCAACAATTCAAGCTCTGTTAACAGTGAGCGCAACGCATTCAATCAAAGTTCTTTTTAGGCTGATCAAGTCAATTGAGTCACCTCTTGTTGATGAAATAGAGTTAAATTGTGAAATACCAAAGATTATTAGCTTGTTAGATGTGAAAGATTTGCAAACGAAATTGCTTGCAATCGACTGCATACTTGAAATTGGCTATTTCGGTAAAATATGCGTAATATAGCTACAGTTCGTATGAAAATCACATTTAGTCTTTTTTTCATTCCCCAATAATCATTTGGAAGCAATTCCAGCCGCTGTTTCAGTTTAGTTTCAGCATCATACACCCCGGCTGCCTCGAACTAAATTACTAAAGTTCTTATGAAAATCAGGGATCTGTTTTACTTTCTTTTCTTTCAAAATGACTTCAGAAATAACTCTGGGCATAAGCTTAATGCACATGTATATATTTCTGTTCCCTTTTCCGATCAGATTTAAAACCTTCTTCGGATTTATTTAGATTATCATGTAATCTGGTTTTAGTCTTCTAGATCATAATAAGTTATATGATTTGGTGTTTTGGTATCCTGAATATTTCATCATTTGTTTAATATTTTCATCATTTGTTGTTTAATTTGTTTATTTTTGGCCATTTTGCTCTTGTTCGAATTATTAACCTGTCCAAATTAGTAATCCGTAACAAATTATTAACCCAAACTGTATTACAACCCAAAATCAACAACCCGACCCAAATTGAATTAAAAACTCAAGTCAAATCAAATTAAATGCGGAACCGAATCAAATTGAAATAATTTTCTAATTGTTTGGGTTGAATTCTTAAATATGAATGGATTGAAAACCGAACCGAAATTGAAACGTCCTCCCCCCCTATTATTTCCATGTACACGGATAGTGGTGGTGAATTTCAAGCTCTAAAATCCTTCATTAAATCTCATGGTATATCTCACTTCCTCGATCCACCACACACACCCGAACACAATGGCTCTACTGAGCATCGTCACCGAGATCTTGAAACAGGAATCACTCTTTTAAATCATGCTTCTCTACCCCTTCACTTTCGGTCTTATATCTTTCTCACAACTATCTATCTTATCAATGGCACGCCCACTCCATTGCTCCAATTAATTTCAAAATTAGAAAAATTATTTGGTCATTCACCTAATTACACAAAATTACGTGTATTTAGATGCTTTTTTTTATTATATGGCTCAAACCTTTCATTAGTTATAAATTCAAACCAAAATCTAAGTCTTGTGTTTTCTTAGGTTAGTCTTCCACACAAATTGCCTTTAAATGCCTTGACCCTACAATCAAAAGACTTTATATTTCTGGACATGTACCATTTGTTGAGAATGTATTTCCTTAAAAGTTCTATTGACAAAAACTTGCCCAGATTATGTCTCGATCATTTTTCCATATGAGATTACGGGTCCGTTTACTTAATTTACCATCACATATTTCTATTCCCACTCGAAGTCAAACTCTCCATACCGAAAATCACTCCTTAATTCAGCCAAATATTCCTCCTTCCATTTACATTTTATACTCCTGCACATCACCAACCCCAATTAAATTCCTCTTAACTTCACAGAAAATCACTCCTCCTCAACTCAACTAAATACATCTGCACCAAACACAGCCCAAAATCACGTGTCTCCCACTACAAGTGTTTCCGAAGAATCATGCCCTTCTGTTATGTTGCATGAGCTAGCCATCTGCACATCTTCGACCCCACAAGATGCCTTTGACAATGAGACTTCCTCATCTCAAAAGAAAACCTCCACATCCCTATCTCCTTTTAATACCTCAAGCCGCCTTCAACAATAACAGTGAAACCCCTCGTACCATCGCCCGTGCCCAAAATAACATCTTTAAATCAAATCCCCAACTTTTTGTCTCCAACTGACATTTACCTCCAGCCACTATTGAGCCTACATCTGTCTCACAAGCATTAAAATAACAACAATGGAGAACAGCCATGTCTGAGGAGTTTGATGCCCTTTTTCGCAACGCTACGTGGGAGCTCACTGCATCTCTTCCGTCTCAAAATATTGTGGTCTTCAAATGGATGTTTCGAACTAAACGAAATTCTGATGGTTCTATAAATTGGTACAAGGCTCGGCTTGTGGCTAAAGGATTCCATCAGAGGCCTTGGCTTGACTACACTGAAATATTTAGCTCTGTAATAAAGCCTACTATCGCTTGCCTTATACTATATTTGGCATTATCACAAGGATGATCTTTGCGACAACTTGATGAGGTATTTATGTCTCAACCACCTGTTTTTATTGATCCCACATATCCTACTCATGTTTGCAACTTAGAAAAGCACTCTACGCGAGCCTTACGTGCCGGGTACACTAAGCTTCGGAACTTTCTTCTATCGATGGGATTTTTCAATTCATTATCAGACACTTCTTTATTTACCTACTCTCATACGGGTGTTGCTTATTTATTAGTATATGGTGATAATTTAGTCCTCACTGGCAATAACAATTCTAATGATGGAATTCATCTTGCATGTGTGTTGGTTTTTTATGTTGAAGAAGATGCAGTTGGACTTGTGGTTTGATTGATTAGATTTTGTTGAACTACTGAAAAATCTGTAACGTTTTACATACGGATAATTTTAGAGTATAAGCTTCACTGGTTGATATAGCCATCCAATGTTTGTTATCGTGAGGGTTTGCCTAATCCAGATTAAATCAAGCTACCAATTTTCTTGATGTTGTAAAACTCCCATTGTACTCACTGCTAACATCAAGTGATCGAATACACGTATTCGTTTGAAATTTTGCTTGAAGATTCTTATGTCTTGGCCATCTGCCAAAATAAGTGAGTTTTCTTTATTCGATTTACGAGTGCGTGTCGTGTGTTTTTTCATATCCATGGAACAAGTTTATGATTTAGTAATTACTATTGGGTTTTTTCCTTGTTTCTTCTACCATCATGTTTTTAACCTTTTTTTACTAAGTGAAATTGTAGGTTATTGATTTTTCTTTCGGTGAGGAGATTAAGGTTAGAGCCGTTCATCTTTGCATGGGAAAAGAACGCAAGATTTGGAAGGTGGAATTCATCGATCAAAGAGGCTCAATAAAAGCCAGGAGAATCCTCTATCTTTTGCTCCAATCGCCCAGCATCATGCTAGAAGAGGTAATAGCTCTAGAGCCTACTGTTAGGATGTCCTAACAAGAAATCTAGTTAAAGACAAGTTTTGTTTGTCCAAATTCAGGTGCAGGTGGTTGAGGCAGAGTTAGAGGCTGTAAAATGGTGAATCAAGAGAATGCCAAGACTTCTGTTGCTGGGCTTCGCGTCAGGGTTGGCACAAGTTTGGACTTGCCAGTGAAATAGGTAGATGAGAAAAGGGCTGAAAAATTATTGGCTGTTGAGGAGGAAGGAAGTGGAAGTCCACTTCCTGAGAAGGTACTACTTTTTCATCGTGAACACTTGTAGTAAAATTAGTAGATATAAAAACAGAAAACTTTTATTACTATTTTCTAACGTGAAAATCACATTGCTCTTCACCTGAATTGATATTTTTCTTTTTTATCATCTATTGACTTTATAGTTGCTTCTTTCTTGAACCTTGTTAAATTTCATGGAAACTTTAAAAAAAAAAATCATGGAAAGCTGTTGGCTATGGTTAGATTTTACATAAACTGTCCTCAACCATGACAAGCAATCAAATGCATGTGTTTTTTGGTTGTTTATGGAAAAATAAGCCAAGAATTTTTAAGATAAAGTCAAGTTTTAAAATGATTAAGCTTTATATGTTGTTTTTACCCAAAACGTTTCTGCTTGCTATAATGCGTTGTTAGCTTTGGCAGCCTATGTCATGTCTTTCTGGTTCATGCATTAGAGGCAATACTTGGAAGTAGTTTATTTTTAATTTATTATGCATTTCCTCTTCAGATACAGCTTGGGAACTCCCCTTGTATAAGGTAGAGAAAAAGCTGGGAAAATGGGGTTTTGGACAAGTGCATGTTGGAAGAATGATGACCGGTAGCGTACTGCGCCGTGGGCCTGATGCCTTAGAGGTTTAATTTCTAGTGCAATTATGGTAAACCATGCAGAATTATTGGGAAGTGGATTTTTTTTTGTTATTTTTTGTTAATGTTATTCTCCTGTTATGTTTGTAGGTTGCTATGAAGTTTGAGTGTCGAAATAATAAAGGGTGAAGCTCAAGCCCTCTTTACAAGTAGCATGTATAGGTGTGTTTGGAATTGAGGTGCTATAACTTTTAAGCTGCAATTGCTGTGGAGTAAAAGCTACAGTTATGGAATAGAAGTTAAGAAAAAAAAATTGTTAAGCTATTAAAGCCCAACTACAAGTATTACCAAACACCTCAAAGCCCAACTACCTCACCAAACTCCCAAACGGGCTATATATAGGTAGGCGAGTTTGATTCTTCTAGTTTTAACTCAACTTTTATGTCCTAACCAATCTTTCTGTCTCAAAATTATTGTTCAGCACTTTTAATGGTTGTTATGGGCTTCCTTTAGTCCATTACAAAGGCCAGCGAGGAGACTACTATATCCTTGTAAGTTTCACCCTTTGCATCTTTTATATTTCTTGTTTATGTAGAAGGTTATTTTTACCTTTTGCCTATAGATATTAGTAATCTTCTGTGATCACTATAGATTTTACAGTGGGAGGGAGAAAAATTCTCTTTTTCCATTCAATAAAAAATAGAGAAAACAAACAACTAATAGGGAAAAAACAAAGGATTAATCCTATGCTTAGCAACTAACTTTCGTTATCCCTAAATTTTAGGATTTTATCTAAATCTGTAACAAATAGATCCTAATTAATTATTTCTAATCTATCAACACTCTCCCTCAAGTTGGTGCAAATATATATGTCATGCCCAACTTGCTAACTTGAACTTCCAATGGCTATCTCAGGCTCTCAGCAAGCCTTTAGTTGAAAAAACTACAACTTGATGTGCGGTAGGTACAAATGGAGTACAAATTATTCCTTCTTCAAACTTTTATATTATAAAGTGCGTTTCGTCCTATCATGTAGAACAGAATTATCAGCAATGCTGATAGTTGCCTTGTTATCACAATACAAATTCATAGGCTAACTCATTGGTCTCTTAAGCACTTTTAGAACCCTTTTTAGCCAAAGAATCTCACATACTCCTTGTGCCACTGATATGAATTTAGCCTCAACACTACTTCTAGCACCAATATTCTGCTTCTTACTTCTCTAAGTGACTAAATTGCCCTATAGAAACGTACAGTACCTTATAGTTGACCTTCTATCAGTTACTGTACCTGCCCAATCAACATAAGTATACACCTCAATTCCCCTCTTCTCATTTTTGTTGAGAAAGAGTCCTTTTCTTGGTGTACTTTTCAGATAACGAAGGATTCAGTATAGAGCTTCAAGATGTTCTTCATATAGAGAATGCATAAATTGGCTTACCATGCTTACAACGAAAGTGATGTTTGGACAAGTATGTGCCAAGTAAATTAGTCTCCCAATTAGTCTTTGATATCTCCTCTTGTCTACTAGAACACCATATTTTACTTCCCCAAGTTTAGAGTTGGCTTTTATTGGAGCGTCATAAGGTTTGCAACCACTCATCCTAGTTTCTTTCAAGAGATCAAGAATATACTTCCGTTGTGAGACAATAATGCCCTTCTTTGATCTTGCCACTTCTATTCCAAGAAAGTATTTTAGTTGGCCTAAATCTTTAATCTCAAACTCCTTGACTAGGTTTTGTTTCAATATGCTCATTTATACAATATCATCTCCAGTTACAATTATATCATCTACATAAACAAGAAGAACAGAAATTTTATTTTCAATAGATCTCTTTGTGAAAAGAGTATGATCAGATTGTCCTTGATCATATCCTTGGCTTTTAACAAAATTTGTGAACCTCTCAAATCAAGCTCTGGGAGACTGTTTAAGGCTGTATAAATACCTTTTTAGTTTACATACCTTGGTTTCAAATTACTCATTAAAACCAGGTAGAGGCTCCATATAGACTTCCTCTTCTAAGTCATTCAAAAAAATATTCTTCACCTCAATTGATTCAAAGGCCAATCAAGATTAGTTGTAATAGACAAGAGTACTCGAACTGTATTTACCTTTGCCATTGGAGAGAAAGTCTCAGAGTAGTCTACTCTATATGTCTGAGTGAATCCTTTGGCTACGAATCTAGCCTTGTACATTTCTAAGGATCCATCTGAATTGTACTTCACAGTAAACACCCATTTACAGCCGACAATTGTCTTCCCATATGGCATGTCCACTTTCTCCCAAGTAGCATTCTTCTCTAGGGCTCTCATCTCTTCAAGCATAACTTCTTTCCACTCACGAACATTTATAGCCTTATGGACACTTTTAAGAATAACCACACTGGACACTTGTGAAATAAAAGCATAATATGATAAAGAAATATTTTTGTAAAATATAAATTTGACAAAGGATGTTTTGTACAAGACCTAACATATTTTCTAAGAGCAATGAGAAGATCAAGCTGACTAGAAGAATTTGACTGATAATTACCTAGAGGATTATTTTAAGGGATTTTTGAAGAATCGTCATGAACTTCATGATCCAACCTCTAGTCAGATTCTTAATGGTGTTCTATGATAGTGACTCTTTTTTGTGCTAGATGTTCCTTTGAATATACAAGACCTTTAAACCGTTTTGCATACATCTCAATTGTCTCATTAGTTTGATTTTGCGATAGAATTCATAAAGGTTATTCAGTTGTAGATGCAATATTTTTAACATTTAGTTCAATTGTTTTCCATTACATTTTCTTTCGATGATTGTTTGTAGGAAACATCATCATCGTGAACAAACTCAAAAGTTAAATCAGAATTATCTAAAAAATCATCTTCATTAGTGCTCTCCCCATGAAGATGGAAATTTTTGTAGTATAATTGTCCTTCAAAAAAGTGACATCCATAGACAAACATTTTTTTTTTCAAAATCGGATCAAAACATTTATAAACTCTTTGATTTGTAGGATAGCTTACAAAAATACATTTATGTGCCTTTGGATCAAGTTTTGAACGTCTAGTATCATGATTATGAACAAAGGCCACACTTCCAAAAATTTTAAAGGGAATGTCGGTTGTTAGCATTCACTTAAAACTTTAATTGGTGTTTTAAAGTCCAAAATTATTGTAGGCAATCTATTAATCAAATAAGTGGCTATTAGCACTACTTCTCCCCAAAGATATTTGAGAACCTTAGTTGTAAAACTAATAGCTCTAACAACTTTAAGGAGATTTCTGTTTTTTTCTTTCAACCACCCTGTTCTATTGAGGTGTATTGTTACAAGAATTTTGGTGAACAATCCCTTTTAAAAAATTCCCTAACACTTTGTTAAAAAACTTTTTCCATTATCACTTTGAAAAATTTTAATCTGAGTATGAAATTGTGTCTGAACCATATTATAAAAATTTATAAACACAATTTCAGCATCAAATTTTTCTTTTAAAAGAAAGACCCAAGTGACTCTAGTATGATCATCAATAAAAAGAATAAACCAGCGTTTTTTAGAAAAAGTTGGCACTCTAGAAGGATCCCAAACATCACTATGAATCATGGTAAATGGTTTTGATTTTTTATATGGCTGAGATTGGAAAATAGCCCGATGATGTTTAGCTAATTCACAAGATTCACATCGAAAACTATAAGAAGTTTTATTCATGAATAACTTGGGTAACAAATGCTTTAAATATCGAAAATTTGGATGTCCTAATCGATAATTCCGTAACATAATCTTACTCTCATTAACAATAGAGATAGAAATGAAACAAGTCTGTAGATGTTGCCTCCATAAGTTGATCCATTATTAAAGAAGTAGAGTCCACCACCCATTTTAACACCCCCAATCATCTTCCCCGAGGTTAAATCTTGAAATTTACAACATGAAGATTGAAAAATAACTTGACAGTTGTGATCAAAAGTTAATTTATTGATAGATAAAAGATTATAAGACAAATGTGGTATGTGTAAAACATTCTTAAGAATTAGAGAAGGAGAAATAATAATTGTTCATTTTCTAGCAACAGTAGCTAAGAACCATTTGTAATTTTAACCTTTTGACTTCTTCCACAAGGTATATAGGAGGAAAAGAGCTGCGAATTACCAGTCATATGATCAATAGCACCTGAATCTAATATCTAGAAGTCATGAGACTTGTTATAAGCTAGGGCTACAAAGAAAGAATTACTTGACTGTGCTAAAGAACAAGATGGATTAGATTTTTCTAACGATTAGGACTGAAACAGTTTATATAAATGCTCTATTTGTTCCTTGGTAAAAGGAAGAGACTTTAAGCATGATTGTTGCCCTGGATTTGTGCTGCTAGCTTGAAATACACAGACATCTCCCCCTGACTTAGTGTTGCTGCCTGATTTTTTCTTTGGCTTCCCGTGCAATTCCAGCAACTTTCTTGAGTATGCCACGGATTTCGACAATGGTCACACCAGGGCTTTTGCTTTCCCCCTGAGTCTATACCTCGAGCCATAAGAGCAAATCTTTTACCATCTATTTTTGGTTCATCGTTATTCTTCAACATCACTTGCCGTCGTACTTCTTCTCTACGCAATTCTGAGAAAACTTCTCTTATAGTTGGCAAAGGTTTTTTTTTCTCTACACCTAGCACTACTCTATTGAAGATAGTTAAAAATTAAAAAAATAATAAAATATGAGTGTTAAAAGTATTATAATAATGCAAATAGTCACACTCTAACAAAAAATAGATAAAAAAGGTAAATAATATTTTTAAATACAAATAAAATATAAATGCTAAGAGTGTTTTTTGCAATGTAAATAGCTCCATCCTAATTATTGCATCAAGACAAAGGGTCATAATACAATAATTCAAATCCCTCAATTACCATTAATATTTAATGGAATGCTCTCTCATAGATTGATTTAGTAATTTGTACATACAATAAATCAGTACCATACAACACGCACAATATCATATACTCATGATGAATTAATTCATTTTTTATTAAAATAAAATCAATTTCTCTAGAATTGATGGTATTACAAAAGTTTTTAGGATAGCGGAAATAGTATGGAACATTCACAACCTTGATCAAACATTCTTCAAATGTGAGTCCCGAGCAAAAAGTATTAGGTGGCAGTACAGATGGATCATATGGCTTATATTCTTGATCAGTACTAATGCTTAAAATAAGCATACTTTCAGTGCTTATTAATACAAATAAAGTCAGGATGATAAAGTTAAGACTCTTCTGAAATACTATCTATGCAACCCAAGGGGGGTGAATTGAGATTTTATAAATTATTCAACAAAAAGAAATTATCATGCAAATCTAAGTGCAAATTAAAAATAATAATAATTAAATTGAGCACAATTTAAAAAGATAAGTTAAGAGAGAATCAAACACAAAAATAATAATAATTAAATCGATCACAATTTAAAAAGATAAGTTAAGAGAGAATCAAACACAAAAATAATAACAATTAAATCGATCACAAGTAAAAAATAATAATAATTAAATCGATCACAATTTAAAAAGATAAGTTAAGAGAGAATCAAACATGAGGATATTTACGTGGTTCGGCCAACTTCACTTACGTCCACGCCACCAAGCTTTCCGGGCTTGAGGATTTCACTAAGCAGGCCTCCAAGGCTTTAATTGCTTACACTTAACTTCCAAGGTGTCAATAACCTTTACAATAAGAGATTATCCCCAATCTTTTAACCCAAGTGTATCCCAACACTTACAATCACTCAAAAAGAAAGATTACAAACTGTTTTTCTCTCACACTATATCTAAGATTACAAATCAATGCTCAAAGTGTGATTAGATGAAGCAAGAGTATGATTAAAGCTCTATGAAGATTGTAAACTCAAGTATAAGCTCAATGGTTGTGTTGTGATCAGTCTTCTTTGAATTTGAATGAGCTTATTTATATTTAGAGTAGAAAAACTAGCCGTTACTGACTGTCTGCCCGAAAACGGTTCACCGTTAACGGTTAACCGGTTGTGTTGGTCAAAGTTATTTTTTGGGCCAGATTTCAAATAAATGGTTTGCCGTTTATGATTACTCTTTCGCCGTTAACTTCCAGAGACCTGCAAAATGAACACCCGTTATCTGTTTATAGTAAACGGTTAAGGATTTGCATGAAGTGACTCTCTAGATGTTATCGGTTAACCGTTTGTAATAAACGGTTCACCGTTAGTTTCCAGCAACCTACAAAATGAACATTGGTTATTCATTTTAAGTAAACGGCTAAGGCTTTACATGAAGTGACTCTCTGGATGTTATCGGTTAACCGTTTGTAATAAACGGTTTGCCGTTAGTTTCCAATAACCTGCAAAATAATCATCGGTTATCCGTTTTAAGTAAACGGCTAAGGACTTGTGTGAAGTCACTTCTTTGGACATTATCAGTTAACTGTTTGTAGTAAACGGTTCGCCGTTAGTTTCCAGTAGGCTTTCCATTTTTTCGTTTTTCACTAATGGTTAGAGTTTAGGCAAACTTTTACTCTCTAGTCTTAATCGGTTAACTGTTTAAAAATAACCGGTTCACCATTTATTTCTAGAAACTCATTTTAAACCAGATTTTACAAAGAATCTTTTTCCAATTAAAAATCCATCTTTTATAAGTATGAATGAAGTGGTCTTTATGACTTACATTTATTAGGAAATAACTCCAACATTTTTATCAAAAATCATTTCAAGTTTGTTATCATCAAAATCAATATTATTAACATATTCATGTTAACATCTTCGACATATTATAATTTCTAAACTAAATTGTAAAAACTCAATTTTTTTAGGGATAAACAACTTAAATTAGAATTAAAAGAGGGGTATAAGAATAAAAAAACCTCTCATATGTCACCTTTAAAAAAATTAATCGTTGCAGCAGCAGATCGAAGATAGCTCTATTGAGTAGCTCTTAGAGAGCAATTCATTAATAGATTTTATGAGATTCAAAAAGAGGAAGCAATGGTGGAGGCAGCGGCAAACTGCCGATCGAAAGAAGTTTCCTTGGTCTCTTTCTTCCTCTTTTTCTTCAAGTATTCTTTTTCTTTTTTGTTTAGTGCTTCACCTGTTTTCTTGTTCATTTCCAATTCTACAATTTTTATTTCTCTCTTTTTTTTGTAAGATTAATTTTGGAGTTTTCAGGTTAGTTTGGCTTCAACAATTCATATCGCGGACAAAGTGTGTAAGTTGGTAATTTTGCTGCAAAAAATAAGTGTAAATTAAGAGATTTTGAGGAGTAACTAAGAGGTGAGTGCCCGTGTGTAACCCTTGTAAATTGATGGGTGCTGCTCACATAAGGGCAATAGTGATTTGTAACCCCAGTTGTTGGGGGATGATAGCTCATAATTTTACTTGTAATATTGATTAATTAATAGAAGCTACTCAAAATTGTTATATCAAGACCACAATAATAGACAACAGAAACAACTCTAGTTATTATGATGTAACACTGGAACACAGCATGTAACTGTTGTAGAAATCAACACAGCAGTTTCATTTAACTTAAGAAATGGATCACACATCAAAGAGACCTTAATTTCCTGAATTATCCTTGGGATGTATAAACCAGCTGGCTAATTAAATAACTCAGAAGTAGGACAAGGTTAGTTATGTTGCACAGAAGGTGTGTTCTTTGTGACAGATATACATAACAAAGCCGAGATGCTGCCCTTTTGTACTTTCTTCAAGATTTTGTACGGTCAGTTAAATCAAAACTAAAACACGTTTGTTTAAGTTTAAAGTAAACAAAATAAAAGGACGGAAACGTCCCTTATTCCATAAGAAATATAAGGGCATTTGAGCAGTTTAAAATTCTACCTCTGTAAAGAAATAATAAAGATGATGCAACACTTTCACTTTCACTTTCCGTACTCTCATTGAAAGAACTTTAAGTATTTATGTTTGGCAAGTGAGAAAGCTAAAGAAAATGAAAGAAAGCAACATAAAGAAACTTGAGAAATTATTTTATTAAATGGATCTGAATCAGATTACACTTATATATGTTGCACAAGAGTGACTTGTTACACTTTGTTAGTAATCTGTTACACACATATAAAGAATGCTTGCTCAGAATAACTAATTAGGCCACGTCACCATGCCAAATTAGCTGAGTAAGTGAATGTGCTGTAGTCAAGCATAGCTAAATAAGCTACACTCGAATCCCCTATTCTTCATATTAAGCAGCTTCACTAACATCCCCTCTTAAACTGAAGTTTCTTTTTTGTTCTCTATAAATCATCAGCTTCACTAACATCCCCTCTTGAGTTGAGGCTTCTAGGGTGAACATTTAACTTACTATGCAAATAATAAAACTGAGTGAAAGTGAGAGCTTTAGTTAAGACATCAGCTGTTTGATCTTCACTAGGAACAAAACAAACAACTAACTACTTTGATGGAACTCTATCTCTAATGAAATGAAAGTCCAGTTCAACATGCTTTGTTTTAGCATGATAAACTAGATTGTAAGCCAATGTTGTTGCACCCTGATTGTCACACCATATAATTAGGGTAGTACTTAACTGAATTCTTAGCTCAGCAAGCAATGATTGTATCCAAATGACCTCTGATGCAGCATGAGCCAAAGCTTTATACTCAGCTTCTGTACTGGATCTTGAGACAACTGCTTGCTTCTTAGATGACCATGAAACAAGATTAGCACTTAGATAAACTCCAAAACCAACAACTGACTTCCTATCATCTCGATCACAAGCCCAGTCTGAGTCAGTGAAACAATTTAACTGCATAACTCCACAATTGTAGAACTGCAGACCAAAATGTATAGTGCCTTTGAGATATCTTAACAGCCTTTTACAGGCTTCCCAATGAGCAGTTTTTGGATTGGAAATGAACTGTCTAAGCTTGTTGACAGTAAAAGTTATTTCTAGCCTAGTAAGAGTAACATATTGCAGTGCTCTAATAATGCTTCTATATTGAGATATGTTGGAGATTTCATAACCTGAAGCTTTGGTGAGCTGTTGGCCTGTAGACATAAGTATTGGCACTGGACTGCAGTTAGCTAAATCATACTTTGCCAAAACATCAGCAATGTACTTAGCCTGAGATAAATGAATTCCATTTTGAATTTTAGAGGCTTCAATGCCTAAGAAGTAATTGAGTTCTCCTAGATCTTTTAAGGCAAAAGTCTGCTGCATATCTTGAATGACTTGCTGAACTTTTGCTGAGCAGGAACCAGTAACAATAATATCATCTATATACACCAAAACCAGAATTAAGTGCCCATTTTCTCTCTTATAAAAAAGTGAATTATCTGACTTGGAATTCTAGAAATGCCACTGAGAAAGCGTAGCTACTTTAAGTCTAGCAAACTAAGCTCTTGGAGTTGTTTCAAACCATAGAGAGCTTTTCTCAATTTACAAATGTGCTGAGATTTGTAAGGGTCAATAAAACCTTCAGGTTGTGACATATGTACTTCCTCACAAAGAAAGTCATTTAGGAAGGCATTATTGACATCTATTTGCCTAAGAACTTAATTGTTCATGACTACAATATTGAGAACTACCCTGATAGTAGAAGCGTTTACTAGTGGACTGAAAGTTTCAGTATAATCAACAACATGGGTCTAATAGAAGCCCTTAGCAACCAGCCTTGCTTTGTACTTCAGAATGGTTCCATCAGGATTGTATTTGATTATGAAAACTGACTTGTTACCAACTACCTTAACAGGAGCAATAGGCAGAACCAAATCTCATGTGTGGTTAACCTTTAATGCCTTAAACTCATCTCGCATAGCTTTGAACCATAATGGATCAGATAAAGCTTGAGAAATAGAGGTAGGCTCATATGTTTGTGCTAAAAGAATAGAAAGATAAGGCTTTGGCTTGAAAATTCCATTCTTGGATCTAGTTATCATAGAATGGCCAATGGGAGGAGGTGCAAGAAGAATATAAGGGGGGAATTTTGAAAATGAGAATTAAATGAGGAGATATCAGGTATGGCAGTAGTTGAGTGTGATAGTGAGGTATTATGTGTATTAAAGGTTTGAGATAATACCTGATGAGAGTTGGAAACTGGAGATATAGAATCAGCTGTTGGAGTTGCTATTAAAGGAGCCTGGAATTGTGTAACAGAAGCAGGCTCAAGGATTGACTCAACTAAAGAATTGATTGAAACAACTTCTGTTACTGATGAAAAATCTATATCAGGAACATAAGGAAAAGATTCTTCATTAAAGTTTACATGATTAAAAATGTAGACCCTCTCAGAAAGATGAAGACATTTGTACCCGTTATGATGAGAGTTGTAACCAATAAAAATATATCTCCCAATTCTAACTCTAGTTTGTGTCTGTTATAAAGTCTAAGATAAGGAAAACATGCACAACCAAAGACTCTGAGAGTTGAATAATCTGGTGTTTGATTAAAAAGTTTCTGATATGGAGAGATATTATTTAGAGTTAGTGTAGGGAGTTTGTTGATTTGGAAGACTATTGTATGAAAGGCATCCCACCAAAAAGATAAGGGTAGATGAGCTTGGGCAATTAAGGTGAGATCAATATCAACTATATGCCTGTGTTTTCTCTCAATTCTCCTATTTTGATGATGAATGTGAGGACAATGATGTTTGAAGTGTATCCTTGAGTTATTGAGCAGAGATGAAAATGACTTGAATTTTCCACCCCAATCTGTTTGAACAACCTTGCTGTTTTTTTGTAGATGTTTTTTTAATGAAGGTTTTAAAACTGACAAACACAGGCAGAGCATCAGATTTTGCTCTTGATGAGAAAATTCAAGTGAATCTGCTAAAATCATCAAGTGTGGACATATAATAGGTATATCTTTGGCTGGAAACAACATGAGAAGGTCCCCAAAGATCTGCATAAAGAAGTTGTAATGGTGTTACGAAAGTAGTTTGAACATAATTAAAATGAAGCAGATGATTCTTTCCAAATTGATAGGCATTATAGAATTCTAACACTTAAGTTTTATTGATATCAACAAATTTTTTACATAAATTCAGAACTGTTTTTAAAGTGTGAATGGCAGGGTGCCCCAATCTTCTACGAAGAAGATTTACATCAAGAGTTTTCCTAGTCACAATAGACAAACAAACTTTGCCACTGCCCTGACAGAAATCTGATTTAAGTTTTTCACAAATTGAATGAGAAAGACAAGTAAAAAGAGACTGAAACTTATTTTGACTAAGAGTGACTGTATTGACAGCAGCTGACTTAGTAATAGACTGAAGATGGTAGGAAGAGACTGAACTTTTGACTTTATAGAGACCTCCTTTAGCAACTCCTTCAAGCAAGATGATCTATGTGCTCCTGGCCTTAATAAAATAAGATGTGCCAACAAATTCAAGTGAAACATTATTGTCAGCAAGCAGTTTAAAAACACTAAGTAAATTTTTTGGTAATTTTTAGTACATGTAAAACATGTTTTACGAGCAGTGATTCAAAAGTGTTTGTGACAAACTAAACTGATCCAATATGTTCAATAAGCAATGCATTTCCATCACCAACCAGTAATTGTTCATTAACAAAACTTTTGAATTGACTAAATCATTTGTGATATGATTTGTGGCTCCACTGTCAATGTACCATGAGGGATCTTCAATCATCTCAAAATTTGCAGCATAATGTGGTTGAGTTGGTGGAGCTGAATTACTAGGCATTCCATTAGTGAAACCAAGTGCATATGGTGTGAATCCATTAGTGAGACCAGAAGGAAAGTTATTAAGCCCAGTGGTGTGATTAAAAAGAGGATAACCAGAGATGATAGCATGATTTGAGTATACCATATTGGCTTGAAAACTAGCACCTCTTGGCATATAAGAGTTTCCAAAATTTAATCTAAAATGAGGACCAGGAAACATTGAACCTCTTCCAAAACCATTAAAAGACTTGCCTTTACTATTTTGACCTCTGAAATTTCCTCTAACAAAATTTTTCTGAGGCATAAAAGAATGATTAAACTTGTTCTTGCACCTATTTGCTCTATGTCCAGGAATAAAGCAAATTTGACAGACAACCTCTGAGAAATTTCTACCACCAGCAAATTGAGATCCATTATTGTTATAACGACCATTGAACTATTATCACCACCATAATTACCTCTAAAGTTTTTCTAAAAGCCATTGTTATTTTTGCCAGAAAATGAACCTTTCTAAGCTACATTTGCTGACATATGATGCATAACATCACTAGCAAGCTTTTCTTTCTTTTGTTCAATTCTATTTTCATGATTTAGAAGCAATGAATACTGATCATCTAATGTAATTGTTCCTTCTTTAGCTAGGACAGAAGTTGTCAAAGACTCATAATCAGAAGAGCCTAGACTAGTCAACACATGCATAACAAAGTCATTAAGTTCTACTGGTTTTCCTGCTAAAGCTAACGTATCAACTCTTCATTTGATTTTAGTGAAATGCTCAACCATACTCATAGATCCTTTCTCGACAATTTGGATTTGCATTCTAAGAGTTTGGATTCGAGCTTGAGACTGAGAAATGAACATACTGTTAAGTGAGTCCTAAAGCTGTTGTGAAGTAGTGCAGTCGATCACAGTTGACAGCAAATTTTGCTGAATGGATGATAACATCCAGCTCAAGAGGAGTTGATCTGTTTTCACTCAAGCAATGAAGTCAGGATTTGTAGATCGCAGCTCACTTACATTTGACGACGAAGCTTCTCCAGTGCTGGTAAGTGGAAGAAATTGCTCTGGACATTTCAAACATCATTGATGAAGCCTTCTAATCCATTTCCTTTGACTGATGCTAAGACTTGTGTTCTCCACAGGATAAAATTGTTATGATCCAATTTTATAGGTGTAACAAAGTTATAAGAAACATTAGATTGAATCATGCTTGCCATTGATGGCTCAATACCATGAAAAAACTTTAAGTATTTATGTTTGGCAAGTGAGAAAACTAAAGAAAGTGAAAGAAAGCAACATAAAGAAAACTTGAGAAACTATTTTATTAAATGGATCTTAATCATATTACACTTATATATGTTGCACGAGAGTGGCTTGTTACACTTTGTTAGTAATCTGTTACACACATATGAAGAATGCTTGTTCAGAATAACTAACTAGGCCACGTCACCATGCCACATCAGTTGAGTAAGTGAATCTACTGCAGTCAAGCATAGCTAAATAAGCTGCACTTAAATCCTCTGTTCTTCATATTAAGCAGCTTCACTAGCATCCCCTCTTAAACTGAAGCTTCTTTTCTGTTCTCTATAAATCATCAGCTTCACAAACACTCATGAATACAAAACAAGAGCCCAAGAGCAAGAAGATCATACAAAATTAAAAAAAATAAAGAAAAAGAGGCGCATGTAAAAAAAATGAAGAAAAATAAAAAGAACCGAAATGCAAAACAGTGAAGAAGCAACTAAGTTATTTTATGCTAAAATGAATAAGTGCAAGGACGAAAATGTAAAATGAAAAAAGCGAATTAAACAAAACTAGCTAAAAATTCTTAAGGCTATTCTAGGACCCTATTATATAATGGACTTATCACTTCGTTCCATTAAGAAAGTGAATAAAATTCCTCGTTTATCTTAATCTCTTGAATTTCTGAACACTAATTATATCATTATCGAATCCTTGAAGACACTTGCGAGTATTTATAATCAGCTTATCTCTGAATTAAATCTAAGTACATATATGTGAGCTCTAGTTAAATATTGAAACATGTAAGTAAGCCACATCTAAAAAAGAGGGTTCCAATATTTAGTGCACGGCTGGGTTCTCATTCTTAATGCCAATGAATCTCAGGGAAAGGTTAAATTCCCACAACAAAGGTGGCATTAAGGTAGGCGTTAGGTCCTTTATTGGCTGGACTCTGTAAATGTGTAGAGATGGGTACTTATATCATATGAATAATGAATTGCCACATTGGTTTTTTATCAATTAACATTCTTGTTATGTGCTAAGATTTTTTTGGTTTTGACCATAAGGTATCTTGGGAGGGCCCCAACTGTGAAAGGCACCTTTAAGTCCGTACCACAACTCAGATTAGAAGTCTCTGCTCGAACCGAGAGGTACAGGTTCTCCCAACAAAAGCGACTTCTCTGCGACTCGAACTGGGGAGCAAACCCAGTCAAGTCACTTAAGGAGACTCCATTACCAGTGAAGTCAACATTTTGTTGGTTCTCGTCATGTGGCAAGATAATCATTGGCTTATGACATATAGTTAATTTAGATGGTTCAAAGTAGAATAATGGGAATAAGGTTTATAAAGTAAACTTTTACTTTTAAAATTTGTGTGATGGGTGAGAAATTAAGTATAGAGAAAAAAATTGTGCTTTTAAATAATCCTATCTTCTGATAAAATTTACGTGGAATCAGTCTTGCTATAGTAGCAGGTTAGTCCAATGGTGCTAGAACAAAATACCTATTGATTTTTAATATTAAATTTAGAAATATTGATATTTAATTTCCTTAACTCATCTCTTTAATCCATTTTTTAAAATTATTTTAACTTGAAATATCTAAAAAACACATTAAAATAATTTAAATTTCTAAATTTTATCATTTCAGCCTCCAAAGTTTCTAATATATATATATATGTGTGTGTGTGTGTTTTGCGGTTTATATTAATCTCATTTATTTAATTTGGTGAGTCAATACTTTTAAATATCGTACGGACAAGGGTTGGACATTTGATTTGGTTTAACAGGCAAAAACCGAACTATTTCAATTTCTTTGCACCCAACAGCTTATGTTCGGTTCCTTTCTAAAACCGAACCGAACGCATGAACCGTTCGGTTGAGGAACCTTTAATTAAAAAAAAGGCTAAATGCACGCAAACCGACGGATGCAGCAGCTATGGATAGCAAAAATCCCCACGGTGACAGGTATTCTTAGGGATTTTCTCCATTTAGAGAGAGTACGAGGATAATTTAATAACCAATTTCTTATTCGGGAAGGGACATGAAAATTTTTTTACCCAATTTCTTATTCGGGGAGGGGACGGAAATAAGATAGAATCCCTATCCCCTACCCATTTCCTCATTTTAATTTTTAATTTTATTTTAATTTTTTAAAATTACTAGTAAATAAATAATAAAATTTAAATTATAAATATTAGTAAAAATAAAAATATCAAAATATTTATATTATTAAATTTTAGGCCCAACTAACTAATTAAAGTTCTAAATTTTTATTTAGGACATAAAAAGACCGAATATATTCTATTAGCTCAATTTTTTTAATTTTAACATTCTTTAAATATTTTAAACTTAAATCTATTTTTTATTTATTTTTAGACATTATAATTACCCATAGCGAATTATAGTTTTAATATCTAATCTAATTTAATCTAATATTTACTCTTGATTTGTTCTGATTTAATTATTATATTATAAAAAGAATAGTCCACATTTATAAAGTACCCACGCCACCATTGAAAAAATTAATTTTGAATCTAAATTTAATTTTATTTATAATAATTTTATATTAGACTATTAATTTATTCCTGATAGTTTATAAAAAAATTTATATTCCTTACATATTACATTACTTATTAATTTAATATATTTAACTTTTATAATAGATATTAATATAAAATATATTTTAAATTTTATTTTTATTTAAATTTTTTATTTTAATATGATTAACTTAAAATTAAAATAAAAAATATATTAATTATTAAAAAATCGAGAATCTTTAGTAATCGTCTGTTATTATTTATATTTAACGAAAGGATAAAAATATTCTCAAAGTAATTTTAACTGTGACAGAGAGAAGACAGAAAGGCACGCAAAATATCGAGATGGGTACAGAAAGACTGCTCCCTCCCCTCCCCTCCCCTCCCCTCCGCATTGCCATCCCTAGCAGCAGCCGCCAGCCCCTCGCTCTCTCACTCTCTCCGTGGCGTCTCCGGTCAGCATCTCACTCTCACGCTCTCCATCAGCCCGTCACTCACGCAATCGTGATTCAGTTTCTGATTAGCTCGTGGCAGGTGGCAGACGGCAGATCGTGGTCGTGATTAAGCCATCTTGTTGCCAGCTGGCAGCTGTTACCGTCGCAACCTCATTCGGCCATTGACATCGTGCCGGCCGCCGGAGACGGCGAGTTGTTGACTTCGTTCTTTATTTTTATTTATTTTCGTTAATTTTTGTCCTTAATTCAATTAATCAAATTCGTTTCTCGGTTGAGTTGTGGTTCGTAGTCTGATTTAATGTTCGGCAGCACATATTGTAATTTTTTTCCCTTCCATTCGGCATTCATACAGTTTTTTATAATTTGATTTCTGTCATGATGCTGTTGCTAATGAAATTGGATGTGGATAATTGGTGCACTGAAATGAATATGAGATTGTAACGAGGAAGATACTGGAATGTATATTATGAGATTGCAATGAGGTTGATGCATTTATTCACTCTATTAATATAGAGAATAATATAGAAGTTTGATTTTAGACTAAATTAATTATCAGTGAAATGAAATGAAATTAACAAAACTTATGGTGCTAAAATGAATTTTGGGTTTGTCAAATGTCGGAATCTTGTTCGCAAATAAATATGAGATTGTAACGAGAAATGTACTGGAATAGATGATGATAATTGATTTGATTTTTGTCATAATGTTTGTCAAACCGAACCAAAATCTAGAATGATTTTTGTAATTTTCTTAATTTTAGACATTATTTTGGCTTGAATTAAATTTTTGAAAAAGAAAACTCACGTGGCTGTGTTTGTGCATCTGGTACTACAATAATGTATTTTTTCTAAATATTTTAATTTCTTTTCTAGAATTTATTTGCTCTTTTCAATCTTATCAAGTTTAGAGTTAATAACTGAAAGTCAGCTGATATAAATTTATTGTTTATAAAAAATATGAAGGTTTGATGTTAAGAGACAATACAATGAAGAAAATTATTTCAGTAGTAAATAATTAATTCTTTTGGAAGAAAAATAAAAACAAATTTATAAGATGTTTATAAAAAATATGGATTTTAATCTTGTTAAGTTATTGTAACTATATCGTGCCGATTGATTTATCATAATGAACCTAAACGTGTACTTTCTTATTTATACTCTTCTTATATTTTTGTTGTGCTGGTTTCAATTTTGCAGCAACTAAGATACCAAAACTTTGAACAGTCTTTAGTGAAGCATCAATTTGGAATACATTGACAGCGTGATCATAAAATGTCTTCTCTTAGGAATGCAATTCCTAGAAGGGCTCATAAGGAGAGAGCTCAACCGTAAGTGACTACTTTTTCTTTTTAAAGTTCTTTCCTTTTGGGAAGTTATTTGGAAACCCTTTTGAGATGAAATATCTTTGATCCATGATAGGCAATTGAGGAAGAAGTTTGGGCTTCTTGAAAAGCACAAGGACTATGTTGTTCGTGCAAAAGCATATCACAAGAAGGAGGAGACCATACGGGTGACACTTCTACTGCCACAATTATGTTTTAATTCCTGCATTGTCATTCGTCTTCACTTCTATTTAATTGTTAGATATTGTCCATGCTTGTGCATGGCTGTGCTTTGTTCTGTGTGGTTACAGAGACTCAAAGAGAAGGCAGCATTTAGGAACCCGGATGAATTTTACTTCAAAATGATCAAAACGAAAACTGTTGATGGAGTGCACAGACTAGAGTAAGTTTACCATCGCATTGCTTTTCTTCATAATAATTTCTTCTTCTTCTTTGCAAATTGTGATTGACTGCTTGGTCTTATTCTTTTAGGAGTGAGGCAAACAAGTACACTCAAGAAGAACTTATGCTGATGAAGACCCAGGATATAGGATATATTCTTCAGAAACTGCAAAGTGAAAGAAATGTAAGAAATTGCTTCTATATTGTGTTTATGGTGCATATAAGGATTGCCTTTTCAATTACATTCCACATGGTTCTTTAAAAAACTATTTTTTGGTGCAGAAAATTGAAAAGTTAACTACCATGTTGCACTCTCTTGATAGTAATCTATCAAGCAGACATGTTTACTATGCTGAAGACAGGTTTATGTTATCAAAACTTCCATTTTGTTCTGAAGGCAATAATATTCTGGACTTGTTGGCAATCTTATATATGGAGAATATGTAGATTCTTAACAAAGATAAGAGTGCTTGAATGATTGTTACTTTTATAACTTCTGAATTATTATGTGGTTATCTCCTCCGTTTTTAATTTGAATACTGAGTTAGAATACCTCAGTCATGTAATGTGATGCTAACTATAACATTATTAGTACACTAATTGTTTTTTTCAATGCCTTTAATATATTAGCTCTTAGTTTAAAAAATTTCAAGTAGCATTATTAGCATTGTACTGTTGGGCTCTTTTATGTCAGAAAGTATTATTCCGATGCGTGTGCTGAAAATCTGGAGTATTTTCCAATGTTTTGAGTTGTCTGGTGCAATTAGTTCTCCTCCCTTCATATTTATCTTTGCTTTTTTCTTTTTCCCATTTTAGCTTGAATTTGCTACAACATGTTAAACAATCTGCAGATCCTTGCAATATTTGATTTGAAGTTGCGGTGCATATTTGGAATACTTTTGTTCTGTACTTATTGTATTTCGTGCAGGGAAGAGGCAAAAGAAATAAAATATATATCTGGACGAAAAGCTAGATTGCCTTTTTTTGACAACATTCCTGATCACATTAAGAGGTAGTTGTCGAATGTTTAATGCATTGTGTTGGATAAAAGTACTCTCCACAACCTGAGCTTAGTCTTGTCTGATGTTGTTCAACCTGAGCTGTTTTCAAACTCTGCACAGAGACACAGACTGTGTTGCATATTCTCCGTTTGCAGGAAGACTGCTGCTTCCTACAGAGAACTAGGAAGGGAGGAAAAAGAGAGTACAGGAGTTGGAAAAGCTGTTTATGGATATGTCATTGCAGAAGGAATTACAGGTATAAAACGATCTCTTACTCCCTTTCTCTATCTGTCTATTGTGTTGGACTTGGACGTGGAGGCTACTGAAAATATTTCTCCATTTTTTAATGATTAGAAAAAGGGCCGGAAACGCAAACTACATGAAGAAGAGATTGTCTGTCCATCCTCCAAGCCTGTATATAAGTGGTGGTTTGAGCGAAAGCGGTAAAGAGGGTACAGTTTTTAGGGAATTTTGTCAAATTAGGCCCAGTCCACTTGTTTTGTTACTAAGGAATTTTGTCTGGGGCTGAATTAGGTAGCACCAAGCAGTTTGCATGAAGGAGCTGATGAATGATGATGATGGGTGTGGAAACTGGAACAGAGTGTCGAATAATTTCAAAATGTAATCCTAATAATTTCTAAGAGCGGTGAAGAGGGTACATTTTTTAGGGAATTTTGTCAAATTAGGCCTAGTCCACTTGTTTTGGTACTAAGGAATTTTGTCTGGTAGACTGATGATTCGTGAGCTGGGAATTAGGTAGGACCAAGCAGTTTGCATGAAGGAGCTGATGAATGATGATGATGGGTGTGGAAACTGGAACGGAGTGTCTGAATAATTTCAAAATGTAATCCCAATAATTTCTAAGTGTAGACTGACATCCAATTGAATTTTTTGAGTGATATTTTGGCTGTAGTTTTAGTCGTATGGTTTAACTTCAATCAATTTTATCTTTAAATTAATGCAGGATCTTTTCATTAGACTGCATTTTAATTGAATTTGAGGGTGAACTTAGGGGTAATGTGTAATAGGGTCTGTGTGCCTCTGGTTTGATTTGAAAAAGCCATATCCTTCATGAATGTAACTTGGAAAACCCTTATAAATATAACTAAAATCGGTAATTAAGGTGAGTAAAGGGAACAAAACACAGCCATGCGCCAGCTGTCTATTGCGAATAGTGACACCTCCTGGATTTTAGAATAAAAAATATATATATTAAAAGACAGTTTAGAAATTAAAAAAAAAGATAAAATATGGGTGTTAAAAGAATTATTAGAATACAAATAGACACACCCTAATAGGAAATAGATATAAAATAAAAAAATAGTAAGCAAATAATATTTTTGAAATGTAATTAAAATATGGATGCTAAAAATATTTTTAAAAATGTAAATAGTCTTATTTTAATTGATTTGTCACAACTTGGCAAAACAATTAAAATTGTTTAGTCATTATCGATAATCAATAGAGTGCTCTCTCATAAATTGGTTTAGTTATCCACACACAATAAATCAATATCATATAACACACAAGATATCATATAATCACAATTATTAATTCCTTATTTTATTATTATATATCACATCAATTTCTCTACAATTGATAGTTGTTTCAAAAGTATTCATCGTTGTAGGGGATTAAATAAGGGGGTCCATGTACCATACCACTGTGGTATGGTACCACGCTTTTTGTCTTCTTTTAAAACGACTGTTTGATGATTGAGAGTAAATCGAACGGTTAAAATAAACAAAAGATATTAGAAGCAAAAACCGACAACTGCTGGAGCCGGTAATATATTAATATAAGATAATTTGAGTGATTGAAAATCTTCTTAATTGTGGGAAAGTCGTAGTACGGCATCTCAGATTGATCTGATTTCATCTCAAATCGATTTGATGAAATCTGTTATCTATCTGGATACAAGATATAATATTTACAGTGGTTGGCTTCCTCTTCTCATCGTGGTGTGAACTATTCACTTGATGTTCTCACGGTTGCACTGTTTACAGGTCGGTAAGTACAATAAGAACCCAACAAATTGCAGTAACAAATTTGTGTTAGATATAGTGATGCTAGAATTTTTGTAAGTAATATAATCCTGGACAAAGCAGATCTGGGCCGTGGCGAAGGAATGGTTGTGATATTTTGACGAAATGTTTGTTTCAGTGATTCATCTAGGGTTCTAAATTGCGGTCGTACAGAGTTGGATCTGTTTTGTTAGTCGAACTCTCCAACAATTGATGAATCTATATTAACGCAAAGCGAAAACGATGTAGAAGAGAAAATAAAAAAGAGTCAGCAGATAAATGCGGAGGCCAAATAGTGCTCTGATAATAAGTTGAAGGTTGATACGGTAATCGCAATATATTTGATTATTTAAAATTTGTTTAGGTGCTGTTTTTGTAGGTACAAAATCACGACGTAAAATCTAAGCATAATTTTGGTTCGAGGCTGATTGAAGAGGAAATTGTTCATGTGGAGCGGTACAACCATGGAAGGAAGGCGAAATGTACAAAATGAATTCTGTAATGTGCCTACAGATTTGGTGGTTGCGATTTCAGATGTTCACAACTTGGAGTACCCAGGTACATGTGTTGAATATTTTTTAACGGAAAAAATGAAGTGTAGCAATGCAGGTAAATAAAGCACTATAACCAGGGACATATAGATGGGGAGGCTGTTTAGGATTATAATTTATTTCAATTGTGATATGTCCTTGTGTTGAAAGAGCTGTATTCCGCAGTTTTAAATTTTGAAACTAGGTTGACAATGGTACAAAAATGCTAGTACGAAGTTTAGGAATCTGAACGACTTGTTAATATTCACTTATTTGATGTATTTTTTGCGGAAGATGTATGAAAAATGGTATAAGATTTTGCAGCGGTTGATGACATTGTGGTAGAATGGGAGAAGTACACGCAGTGGAAGATTGATATGGAGTGGAAAGTGAAATGGGGAGAGGAATGGTATGGTTTTGGTTGATTTCATAGATATGCAAAATAAATGAAAATCTTTGATGTTTTAATTAAGGAGAAGTAAAACCGACAGTGATGTGCATGGGCTTACCGGATGAACATGTTTGTTCTGACAGGTTCGGACAAGGGAGGAGTGTATAGAACAAAATAAACAATGGCAAAAAATGGTAATATTAAATTTAAGATTTAGCCATATTAATTGATTAAGGTTGGAAAATAAAAGTGTTTATGGTGAAATATGCATTAAATATGTGCTATGAACTATAGTGACCAAGTACTTACTTTGATTGCACTTGCTATACAATCCAAAACCTTTAGTTGTTTGATGCGATCTGTTGCGACTAGTACAAAACTGTTAAGTTGTATTTATTGCTGATATGGTAACATGTTTACTAAATGTATACATCAGGACAACATTTTGGGTGAAATTATTCTGTGTTTGTATAAATTCAGATTTTAGAATTGGATTGTCATTAATTTGCAATGATGTTTGTGTTGCAACATGAGAATAGGAAATGGTGGAAAATAAGAACACTTGAATAACGGTTGAGCACAATTATGTTAGAGCACAAAACCATTAATTTCAAGTATGAAATGTATTGACACTTGAAAATAGTGAAAGCACTAGTATGGAAGATATATGAAATCACTTGTAGTTGTGCACTGTAATTGGAATATGAAAACTTGGCATGATATTCCAATGAACCAATTGAAGCCACCTTGGACCAAGCAAGTTGTTTAGGTTTTGGATTTTTGTGAAGCATGTAATCCTGGTGCCACAATTTTTTTTGTAATTAAAAATTGACAGTGAAGCAATAAGTTATAAATAAGTGACTCTCTCAGGTTTTGAAAAAAATTTGTGTTTGTGTAGACTAGTCCTGCAATTGTAATGCTCAGAGATGTCAAAGCTTGTGTCCTGTGTTTGAGCTTTGTTTAATCAAAGTGCAGGCGCTACGAAATTAAAGGTGCATCTTGTATTGGGAAAACTATTTCTTAATTATTTGAGTGGCTGTATCACTTTGTAGAAAACCATACAATTTAACCAGAATTGAGTAGTTTCCGCAAGAATATAGCAGAAAATAATAGAATTGTGATTGATTGCTAAGGGTATTTGGAGTTATCACATGCTTCCGGACCATTTAACGACGCCTTCATATTTTAGAGGTTTGCATGGTGAGGAGGTCATACCAGAAACGATGGTGTTAGCCATTGAGGAGATTGAAAAGCAGTCAATTGAAGGTGCTATTACAAAATAGGAGCGTGTGTAATGGCCCATCGGAAGTGATAGAACCGAAAATGTAAATAGCAATTTTCCTTGCATGTTGAATTAATAATTTATTATTTTTATTGCAGTTTTAAATGCACATTGACATTGGGCTCGGTTTAAGAATGCTTTAATCATTGAATGATAGATTAATGTTCGTTGAAGTGTCAGTAATGGGGAAGATCTTAATGGTATTACAAGTCAATATCATAGAGAAAGGGCTTTCGATTTATGAATATTATGTACATGTGCCTTTCATGTCCACCGTTGTGGTAATGATAAATGCAATTTTAGAATGAGTTAACATGATTTCAACTGATTTAACTTTGGAGCATGCGGACTTGTTACTAGAATTGGGTAATCGAATTTTATTTAGGACAAATTTTGAAGGTGCATCTTTTATAATGCAGATTATTAGTTAAATTACAAAATGAATGTGTTCAAAGATATGCGGAATATGTGGTATTAAAAGGCTATAGGAGGAAATCAAGATAATTTTCATGTACTAATGTAATAAATGACCTCATTCACAACAATGGATTGCTTTATACATGGTAATAATTCCGTTTTGTTCAGACATACAAAACAACAAACTTCGAAGATGATCCATTTAGTTCACAGGCATGCTTCTGCAGAATTTAGGTTGTTAAGATAAAAAGTGCAGTAAGAGCGAAATTGCTAACCATGGTGGTAGATATCATTAGTGCAAGCATAGAGATAGTGTAGCCATACAAGAATCACAATCATCCCCCATGCCAAAATAGCGGAAAGGCCATTTGTATTTGGAAATATATATCAAAACATTATAATAAATTACATAGATAACAAAACATTATAATGAAACATAAGGAGTGGAATTGCAAAAGACTGAAGTTGCTTGAATCGAAGCTATCGATTCTGTGATCAGAGGCCTGCACAGTTAGCCACAAAGGAAAATTGAATTGGTCAATAGGTTGTTCAAAAAAAATTTTGGCTGTAACATCTCCACGGGAAAACTAACAACTGCGAAACTTGTTGGGTTAGCCGAACAATATAAAACTTACTTAGACTACCATCGGTGGACGTGGATTTCATCCTGAGGCTATGCTTTTGTTCAGCAGAGTGAGTAAGATCAGTTGGAGGCGTCCACTGCAAGAAGCAACAGCGTAGTTAAAAATTTCCGGCAATAATACAATTGCAAACATATAGTGTGAAGTATAACAGTTATACTTCAAGGGCGATTTGCACCTGTGGATTACCAAAGGCATAGTCAGAGTTATTTTCAATGCATTGACGACCTGTGCTGGATTCACTCTCAATACTGCCCTTCATAGCAACAGTGTTGACACTTTCGATGATGGGCGGAAGTAGTTTATTACTTGAGCCCCATTTCCAAGCATGTTTTTCAGGAAATGGCAGCATCCCGGGAGCATACATTGAACAAAAGTTGTGGACATACATCATATTATCCACATACTCGTCAACATTTCCCATGCTCAATTGAATTCCCTTACATGCATGGGCGCATGGAATCCCCGATATCTGCCACAACCCACAACTGCATGACTTTGCTTCCATGTTGACGTCAAAAACTTTTGAAGTAGTATCAGTTAATTTAAGCCTGGTGCCATTATCCTCCACAAGCACAAAGCGCTGACCATCAATGGTACGGTCCTTAATAACTTCCCGAACCGTTGGCGTTACTTTCTCCCTGTACCAGTTCCACACTTCCATTCTTCTTCGTTCAAACATTTCTGCTGTTACGCGTGCAATTGCTACAAATCTGCTAGCAATGCTCATCTCCAAATATTGATGTAAGTAATTGCGAAGTTTGTCAGTACTGGATAGGGTTACACAGGTACATTTGACTCATGCTGGAATTGTATACAAAGCCCATCTTGACCAATCAGTTTGTACTAACCAATCATGGCATTCTTGACTTTGATTATGTATCAAATCCATATATTTATTGAAAGATGTTGCACTTGTGCTGCGGGATGCCGACCAAAATAAGTGTTCCACCGGCGCTGTAGGGAATCTTTTAACCATTTCTGTGAAAATCTTTAGGCAGCACTGTCTGTATACAGCTTTAAGAAGGAATTCTTCAACAGCATAATCAATCCCATTATCTCTGTCACCCATAATGCATAGTCCTTCACCATACTCCAAACGCAAAGCATTGTTTATATTTTTTAAAAAATACACCCACGAATCCAAGTCTTCCACTTGAACTTCACAGAATGCAATAGGTAATATACCATTGTTCCCATCAAGTGCAGCTGCCACCAGCATCACACTGTTGTATGGGTTATTAAGTTTCCATCCATCAACCGCCAGTAAACCTCGACAATGATTCTTGAACGCATAAGTAGTTCGTTCCCAGCATACAAACATCCTCTTAAATCTTTGTACCCCTCCATATTCATGCCTATCAGTCTCCAGGAGTACGATGTTGCGGCTGTTTATTCTCTCCATTTCGTCTTTGAACTGGTTCAATCTTGCATAACCATCTTCATGGTCCATGGCCAGAAGATGTTTGGCTCTTTTTGCTGCACACAACAATTTCGTTTCATGGCATACTACCCCATACGTTGCTTCAATCTCATCTCTTATGTCAGCTGTTCTGAGGTTTGGATGCAATTTCCATCTATGAAGATAAATTGCTAATATCCACTTCGATCGATGCTGGAATTTTTGGTGAAGGCGAGTGCATTTATGCTCTGCTACCAACTCTGTGACAACAAATTTCCTTCCATTAACAACCCGCCCTGCTTTGATTAGCCAGTCGCATAAAAAATGGGAACACTCATAGGAAACGGCATGGGCCCGATTTTCCATTACGCACAACTTAAACCCCTCACGGATTGCAAACACTTTAATCGCCTTTCTAAAATGACTGACATCTCTAAATCTCTGTCCATGATACAATATCATCTTATGCTTTGGAGGGTCTTCAAATTTGAACCTTTCACCCATATATTGCGATGTTTTGTCAGCTGTCAATCTATACATACAGTCCTTGTCAGTTTTCGATGAGTATCCTTCTATTTGGTCTTCGTCGTCATTATTTTCGTCAAGACTTTCTTCATCATCATCCGAGCACCTCCCTTTGGGCAACTGTGTTATACACCCCATTCCCGTTGGTGAATGTCTGTTGCATTGTTCATTAATCTGTGTGTTGGAAGGAAAGAGCTCTCTTGCAATCTTTCTCCTCATCCTTCTACATTTAGTTTTAAACAATTGCTGCGGTCAATTACTATCAGTAGCGGAGTTGCCTCTCAGTCTAATTCCACAAGTGCGGGTACGAATATATTCCGGAGACGTTTTGTTGCTAGCCTGCTTGGTTGAACCCCTATTTTTCTGTCTCATTTGCCTATTCCTCTCGACAACACCAGATTGTTTGTCTGCTTCCATTTCTGTAAGGTGTAGGCGTATTACTTTAACATATGTTTTGTTTGCCTAAAATATTGCTTCCATTTAATACAACATTTACAAGATCAATTACTGAGTAAATATCATTGATCATGAACGACAATAAATTAATTACATAATGTTATTTATTTATGGTTATGGATTATGCATTATATTTATACATTTAAGTGGTAGTCCAACAATGTTGCGGTATGATTGGGAATCTATCTGGAAAAGATCGCTTTGTTCTCTAAGCACAACAACCTATCATTCAATTTATATTTTCGCAACACCAAAAACAATTTTTTACAAGGTGTTTGCATGACAAATTGTTTTCTGTCGAATGCATTACGACGCTTAAGTATGAATCATTGTTTTTTTCATAACCGATAAGGCACAAAACTTATAAGCAAGGAGTAAGCATCTTACCTCCTTCCATTACCGACAGTGTACTTCTGTGGCCACCGTTTGGAAAATTGATTGGAACCAGTCGTCCAAAACGATGTTTCTGTATTGTGGCCTTTATCCTTTGGCTAAGTATACTTCTTAAGGAGTTGGGAAATGAAGGTGGAAACTTCCTGCCCTGCCCTGTTCATCATAAATGCGCGCTTTAACCAAGTCAGATGAACAAACCGGGAATTGCCGTGAATATATTGCTGAAGGTTTTGTTAATTTCATACAAAATTTTAATTATTTATTCTTCACTGTAATATAATTGTACTTATATTTATTGTACCGGTGGCCATGGCTCTATTACATAAATTTTGTTTCTTATAGAAATTAAGACCTATCTTACAACCGCATTTTGTAAAAAAACAATATTATACCCAGCCGAAATCATTTTTTAGCCGAGGATAAACAGATATTTTTCGGCTGGGTAATTAAAAAAGGTTTATCCGCAAGAGGTGTAATGTGAATTTTAACATCTTCAGGCCATTTCGCCTCATTAAATTAAACCATCAAGTCGTACTATTACTTTATCTTAATTTTATTACAATGATAAACAAAACTCTTGTACACAAAATTAATTACACATTGTATCACTACATTTGGGTTTCGCCAATGTTATTAAATTCGGTTAATGTAAATAATAACTTAATGCGTTAATTTAAATACAGCGCCGTTCGGTGCTTTGGCTTAAAGACCACGCTATAATTTCCCACCCATTTTTTCCCTATATGATGGCATCCAACATTAATTAGACAATTTTTTGCGGTATTTCTATACAACTATTGTTGTTAATTGAAAAAAAATCCTCTACTTTTGATGCGTTAGATGATTGAACTATGTTATCTTTTCATATGTTTGACTAATTTAGTAATACTGAACATTAAAACATTTGATTATTATTTATTATGAATTTTTGAAGATAAATATATATAAGATGTTTTTTTTTTGAATTTTAACAATACACCAAATTATTCTAAATTTCCCCTTGTACGATAAATAAGCAATTACCATAAGTACTTAGTAAATACTTAACATGTTACTATATTTTTTGTGGGAATGGTTATTTTTTTCATTAATATAAATTTTTATTAATGAAAAAATATAAAAGTTCCTAATAACTAAACCAATTTATACTGTGACATTTTTTTGTGTAATACGTTGCAATCTTTATATTTCGGATTTATTGCCATTATTTTATATATTGTACATAACATCATAACCAAATTGAAGCTATGGCAATTAACAACGTGACATTATTGGTCTAGTTTATTTCCCATAGTAATTTATAAACAAAACGAATGTTACCAACGGAATAATGGTTAATTTAATAATGTTTTTATTAGGTCCATAAGCACCTAACGTAATTTTTCTGATGAGTTATGAACTTTATTTTCCCATTTTTTATATGAAGAATCATGTTTCTTCATTGTGTTGTCATTTCAATACTGATCAATAATAATGTGGTGCCTTATCTACTTTTTTTTATGTAATCGATGTCTTTTCTGACAAGTTATGCCCCTTTTAAATTCATTGAGACGATAATGAACATCCTGACAATCACATTGTCTAATTGCTCTATGTACCTCAATTGTCACTACGTGACATTTGACGTGCAAATAGTCGGTAACTTTGATTGAAATGTCGATTGATTGAAACCTTGAAACCTCCCCTTATCTCCCTTTTACTTTATCCACCAACTCTATAGCCTGCCTACACTCAATATAATAGGAAACCTTTTACCTTTGCACATTCCTGACAAAACTTGGCTTTTTTGGGGAACAACATATACATTGCCTTTTCGGTTACTTCCATAAGAGAAAATTAGTTTGCTTTATGAAATCAATAATCCCACTCTGCTATTGAATCTTAGCAAACTGTTGTGATCCATCTCCTCGAATATTGTTTTGCATAGATTGATTATCTTTTTCGAATCTGGTAACAGTATTGCGTTTATTAATTACATGAGTTTTGATTAAATTTCCATAAAGCTTACAATGAGATTAATTGTTGAATAATACTTTGTTAACTACATTTTTGCCTCTACTGGTCACGGCAATAAACTTGGTTAAGTAGGAAGGAAGAGACAGCTCATCCACATTTTATATCGATGGCCCGGACTTGTCAGATGTCATTTCCCTCTTCAAATAATTAAAGGGCACACGCCGAAATGGTCACATCTATACTCTCCAGTTTCCCCGGAAGGGCCATTTAAACATTCTTTTTTTGCACTTAAGTACGTAGTAAACAATCGCGAGAACATGAGGCAAGTTTATGTAGGCGAGTTCCCCCAGCCTCTGCAAATGGTCAACCTAATGCGTTACCGTCCGTCGTGATTCGCTGTAACGAGAGAATGTGATATCGGCTAACTGAAGGTTCAATCTGGTGACTTGTGTAGTCTTACCAGGTTTTGTTCCCATCCGTAGTAAGAGTCCGTCAATATCATATCTGATTACTTGTGTTGATGACCCTTTGCACCGTGGGCCGTAATATAAGGTGAGGTTTCATCATTTATTAACCTTAATTTAGTCCTCATAATTTTTGGAACTCGAATGTTTTACTATAATCTTTTCTCCATTTGCATGTGCTTAATTTTTTGTGACGGCAACTGCCTCATGAACGATTCTGAAGGTTTACTTATAATATTTAGAATACTCGCATGTGTTACAACAACTATCCGACCATCATGCACCTTCAACTTTTGGTTAATCTTCATTCTCGATCGTGTCAGCTACTATTTACGTCCTCATTGCTTGACATCCTCCTAACTTGGGATGGTTTATTAAGTGAGTTCACTTTCCAAATGACAGTTAATGAAGCATCCGTTCTATTTGCCATTGCTCAGGCAATTCACCGTCATATGTAGTAGTTGTAAGTTGTAAGTCATTCTTGATGCTGCCATTTATCGTACCTGTTAATGTAGACGACCCATTTTAAAATATAATGTGTCACATTACTCTACACATCATGAGTTTGCGAAGATGGATCAAGGGCAGCATCAAGATATTATGGAGAGGTTTTTTTACTGCCAGGGAATGTGAGACATTGTTAATTTCGCATAAAATTATCATTTTCTCTTGATGCCCGTATGTTGTACACTTTTGTTTACGTAAATTATTTTGATAAATTCCCGTGTTTCAGGTGGTTGACCGTATAGTCCCGGTCGCATATAAATTTTTTTTCCAAATGGCTCGTCCCGCGCATGATGTTACAAATATTTATGCATTCCTGTATATCAACGAACCTAACAAAAAAGGTAGCAAATTGTTAACCAACAATATATAAACGAATATTGAGGACATGATCTTTTATTTCATCGCTGATGTTAGGACAGTTATAACAAAAGCAGTGACAAATTCCACTACAAAAAACCTATTAACTGAAAATGATAAAAGGAAGTCCTCCCTTGCATGGCCTGTAACATAAGAAATCTTTAATGCGTAATGAGAAAATGCAGGACTTTAACCGCTTCTCGTCCACCTCCATAAGTACAGAACAACCAATGCTCGCGCAATTAGATTGCCTACGATGAGGGCAAGGAATAATGTTGGTAAATGCAATGGACGAATGCGGTAAGTTCTTGTCCGCTCTTCAACATACTCACGAATACTACGCCATTCAGTGCCATCCGGAGACCACCATTGAAAAAACATGCATGCATCGCAGCAAAATAATAATCGTTGTAGATTGTTTGAAGACTCTGAAATCTGAATTACTGCGCGCCGTTGTTGGGGACAGTCGCAATAACGATTTTTTATTTGAATCTAGGTGTTGCCGCTCCTACGATTGTAGTTATAGTTCTGCTTGTCGTTGTTACTTCCTCAATGTGCCATGTATTGTGTCTTACAATGAGAATCCCTTAAGTTTTTCCTCGACGTTAGAAGTTATAAGGCTGTTTATATAGGAAATGAAGTAAGGGAGTGCAATTTTCCCATGTTTGGCCAACGGTCAAATAACGGTTACTTTCGAAAAATTTGAATTTTTTAGTTCATTAACGTCCAAAATTATTTACGTCACTGGAGGCCAACTTACAGAGAATATGTAATGGCTTAAATACCCTTTAGTTATAAAGGGTATGAATTTAGTCATTTCACTAGTATTTGCCATTCGTACATATGGCTGAAAGAGCAAGGGATTTCTCCCGCAATAAACTATTTTGCATTTAATGCTTCCAATACTTCCTCCACTCCTATGATGATTATGAACGGCTGGGTGATCTTCAGTCTAACCTGGTGATAGTGCTTAGGCTAATTAAAATGGCAAAACAGATTGCATCTAGTGTTGTTCCGGAAACTCCTCGGTTACGGAAAATAAGACGTGTTCCTTAAGATAAATCCATTACACATTAAAATAATCTAGGCAATATGATGGCAAGCCGTATAGTTGGAGCTGATGAACCCTATATACACAGTCTCCACAGTAACAGTTATGTTAGACGGCTGAACGTTCGTTCGGTGTTGTCTCCAACGATATCAATATGGTGATTGATGTTGCTAGGTTTTAATCCGGTATGGTGTGTGTTGAATATAATTACTGATGCCTACACTTATAGATCTTGTCGGACCGGGGTAGCCGGCTTTTTGTCTCACGTTTCATGTGGCCCCGTCTTTAAATATCGTCGGAGCCCCTCCAGTATAGTAACTTCCTGCATTGTAAAAAAAATATACTTGAGTAGTCCGTAAACAATGGGAGATGCTATAGAACCAAATGCTCCTCCATTCACTTTCATCCTTGAATACATGGGTTTAGGTATGGTCATCAAAACAGTGCGGCCGGCGAGTTATAGTATCCTCCGACTTTGCAACATAGCGGCCTTGGTGTTACAGCAGAAAGATTCTCCTGGCATCCACAATTTCCAGCCCAAAGCTGTGCTCCCGTGGGTCAGTCGGGCAATCAATGTAAACTCAGACGAGGTGTTGCATAAGATACTACAAGTTTGTATTCGCAAGGGACAACACTTTCTCCATGTTGCAGTTCTGTTTGATAACCAGCCGTCATATACTTGCACAGATCCAAACGATGCAGGGCCGATGTTGGCCTCCCCTGATCCGACTGTTTTGGGCAGAGATCGAACAGTCGGCGCCGACGAAGGAAAAGCTTATGATGAACAACCACATGCAAACACACAAGGTCGTCGCGCTAAGCGTAAGTATACGTGCAGGGTTTGCAAAGCCGATGGACATGGAAAGCGTACGTGCAAGCTGGTCAAACCAACAGCTGTGGTAGGGTCGTTCACCAATAATATCGTGGTAATTGTTACAGTCAATCAAAACGTTGGCAATCCTAAATTTTTTATACAAATAACTGATTGTCTCTTTAACTTCAATTCGTTTATGTTTCATTTTTTTTTACGTTCACTTATAATGTGACAATGACTTTCTTGTTATGCCGTAGGGGGAGAGAAGGAATTTTCTAGCTTCCATATTCACACGCCGTCGACGGACCCTCAAGTGGCCTCAACCAGCGTCACGGACCTGTCACCCAATGGAGATACAAGAAAAATTATTGGGCAGGCTAGTCATTAATCTTATCACTAACCACTATATTGGTTATGCTATGGTTGTAATGAACTTTGTGTGATATCACAGTCGCAGAGACGACAACTTTTGTTACATCGTGTTTATTTCGAAAACGAGGTCCAATGTTATCAAACCAATGGCAAACACCATATGTACATTTTGAAAATTTAACCATTGTCGGCCTACTGTGAGTAGTAATATGTATATGTTATGGGTTTTGACGAGGCACAAATGTTTGACAAATTAACAATAATGGGCCACTATTTCCAGTAACGCAAATTAGTGTTGAATTTCGGCCTTCAATATACTTACGATGTTCAACAATTTGGACATTGGGTGATATAGGACAATTGCATTACTGATACGATAAATTACATTTTACATTACGTTTCAAGTAAGGCAACCCTTAAGTTACGTTTAACGTTATTTTGAAACTAGCGAATGTGAGACATTGAAAGTGCTCAAATTTGGATCCAACGGATGACATTAAAATTTTAAAAATTAATATTAAGTGGTAAACCGGCTGAACTAGTTTTTTAAACAGACGGACTACTTGACCAAACACTTTTAATATTACAAAAACAATAAAATTTCTTTTGATCCCTCGTCTCTTTTTCCTCTTCAATCGAACCAATTTTCTGAAACAAATGTAACTCGGTAAATACAATTTTTATCATTTCATTTCAATCTCCTTTTTATTTAGAATTTCCCATGCTTTATAACTTGTGTAAGCCATGAACAAATTTTGTTTTAAAACTAATGAAAAAATCTGTCTATCCCGTCATTAGTTTTGCTTCCCGTGCCTTATCAAATTTACTGTAATTTGTCCTTGTGATCAATCCATTCTTTGCATTTTCAATCGCGATTTTGCAGTTAATTCGGTCCAAGAATTTTGTATCTATTCAATTTGTTATCCATTTAATTTGGTTCCATGAACATTGATGAAGTTGTAAAAGTTGATACTTTCATGCTTTAATATTAATCTTCGAATTGATCAAACAAACCCATGCTCCAACTAGTGTCGTGTATGTATAATAAAGAAATAATTAGACTATGAACTTGTGAATTTTAGTTTTGTTGATGGATTAAGTTGTTTTAGGTAAGCTGTTTGATGAAATGCCTAAGTGAGTTTTATTGATTTGAAAAAGATTGTTTTTGGGGGGGGGGGGGGTAAAGCATAATATTCATAAAACTAATTGTTTACATGTTGAACTTACCAGTGCCATAACATATCGCCAATATATGTCCAAATAATAATACTACTATTACAACACCATGCAAGAAGGGAAATTGGAAAACAATTATTTTGATTACATTTTCTATCTAACTAAATGGAAGGCTTCTATTTCATTTGTATTTGTAGCTTGCCGAATGAAAGGATAAACATAAATAATTATTAATAACCTCTTTTTCTCTTTTTTGGATTTCTAGTAAAGAAAGGAGACAATAAACGTAACAGCTTGTTGATCAGCAGTTCATCTTTTTATTATTATTTTTTCCATTTGCATTGGGATGAAGATGAACATTTTCGATGTCTTGCCAAGCACTTATCTTTAGGCTTTGTATGCGGTAAATACATCACTTCACATCCTAGATTCAGTCGTTCCACCCTATAACATGCAATTTACAAGTACTCATGTAAATAATATTTGCACAAATAACTTTGAAACAACCTAAAAGATGCAGAGTTTGAGTTTGCAAGATAACTCACTGGTAATTGCGCAGAAAATAGTGAAGAAATATAGTTATTCCAAGCTTGGCAAGATCATTTCTAGGGCAGAACCTGCTGCTTCTCCAAAGGGAAGGAAATTTCCAGCAGTGCTTGTGTTATTCTGTGCTCGGTTAACAGAAACATCATCACTATTAGATCATAAAATTATAGAAATATGGCAAGTATAGGCAGCAACTAACATATTAAGATTATCTTAACAAACAAATCTACAACTTACATCATCTGGAAGGATTGAATTCTTTTGGATTTGGATAAATTTCAGGATCCAAATGAACACTGCTGAATCAAACCAGAACTTTCCAACTCTTTATAACCGTGACACGCACAATGAACCACAACAATTTTTTCTCAGATCGGTCAGCAAATATATAACCCAATAAACAAAATTCAGATTTACCACAATCTGTTCCAAAGCAAAGCAATATACACAGAATGGGAACAAATTTTCTTTCAATTACATTAGTATAAGTCCCATGCAGGGAAAATGCTTTTTCAAATGAATTAAAACGTAATCATGAACAAATGTAAATAATACTAATAACAACAACAACGACAATAATATTCAACTAAAAATAGAGCAATAATCATAGATGAGTAATTTATAAACCAAACAATAGAAAATTTTCTTGATTAAATTAATAGAAGGTCAGTTAACAAAAAATAACTAACATGTTCAACGGTAAGTTCAGCATAGCAAGCAACACTGTCACCATATATGGTCCATCCATGTGATATTTAAAATAACTAAACCACGAACTTTCTAAGTGGTTTACAAAATTTTGCATGGCACCAGCATAAGTTCCATTGGAAGCTCAGTAACCGCAAGTACAGGACAAAAAAACCATTCAAATTATGAAAATATCGCATCTCGCAGACCCTCTATGTACTTGTGATAGTGTTCGCAGGAGGTGACTAACTTGTTTTTTTGTCACCGTGCGTTTACACCTAATTATCATATTCTGCAAAACCAAACAGTGATTTATGAAGAACTCGAGCAGTTTGACATCATCTTCGACATCCTCAACTCCTTGAATTTCAATTTCTTTGACATGCTGCACTAAACACTCGGCCACGCTTCCATTTTTCATCCATGCAAATTTCGGGTCACGGATATCTACCCAGCATTCCTGTTCAGAGAAGCAAACACTCACACAACTGTCTATAGTTCTTGGGGAAAATAAAAATTATTATGATTGCACTGGTCTGACCTTAACTAACACAAATTTATCCAAGAGTGCTGCAGAGTTGAGGATTACAGGAATAGCTGTCCATCCAGTTTCGCCAATGTGCACTTCCAAATGGCTCAGCTGCTAAAAAGAGGGTAATACACTGAGGTTTGCACGTTCAAGTGCCTACGAAGATAATAAACAAAACCAAATGTATTGAGCATATCAAAATGGAAATATGCGCAACAATGGCTACAAATTGGATGCGACATATTTGTTTGCCATAACAGTTGCGAACATAAAGGATGCGCAAGTGAAACAATGGAAATGAACAATGAACAGAAAACAAACATTGCAAACCACAACGACACCAAACATTGCAATCCACCATACCAGTATGACGCCGGATGCTAATGTCAATTTCATGCAGTTCAGAACAGCAGTGACAAGGTGGACAGCTTCCCAAGGTTGTAGTATTGACCATTGGGGGAAAAAAATTTCCAACGAAACTGTCTGGAGATATTGGAGGTTATGCACCTCATAGGACACCATCAAGTCATCAACTACATGGAGTAATTGCAGAAGTGGAGCCATAATAACACATTTGTGATGACAATTATTAAAAGCAAAGGTATAGTCGTCAACTAGTACGGTCCAATAAAACCGCTTCAGCGTAGACGATGCAATTTTGAAGTTTGTTGCGGGGTCATCATACTTCAGATACACTTTAAGCCACAATTCTTCAATCGAAGGGCAAGTGGAAAAAAACTTCTCTGTCATGTGATTTTCAGGATAATGGAGTGACATACGTAGGAACTTGACATTTGGGAAACAAATTCCAGAAACAGGAACGGCGATGTCAAAATCAGAATCCAGTTTCAGGATCTCCAGCGATCTGCAGCTGTAAATACTTTCGGGTAACTCCAGGCGTTGATTTTCAATGTTAAGCTCAAGCTCACGAACATCATGCATCACAGCAGACGAAACCCAACCTTTCACCATACCAGACCCACTAACTCTATAGGCATGGAGAAGAAACTTCTGCACATTAGCAGGATCGGTTCGAAGAATCACCGAATTAACAAATAGCTCAAACCTTCCCATGGTAGCATCAGTGAAATCACCCTGTCTGATGCATGCAGTCGCATCGAAGTTGAGACTATGAAGGGGAGTCCATACATGCCGCCATCTTGAAGATAAAATGGAAGTTGCGACTGCAATCTCTGTTGGTAGAAACGAGAGCATATTGCAAAGGATTGAATCCGGCAAAGCACTGATCCTATCATGGCCATTCTTAATGCCCTCTGGTTTTCTACTCTTCCGTTTGGAATCAATAAGGTTGCGTGCTTTCTTCATAATACACTTAGGATTAACTGCCTATCAAATACAGGAACCAAAACAGTACTCAATAAGGATTGCTACAGGATCAGATTCAATTTGTGATTACAGTATGACCAAAATGGACCACAGAACGTAGTACAAGAGCAGGAATCTAGGAAACATGGGTTAACAACAGGGGAAGTAAAGTTTATACACTAACAACACATCATAACCTTCAATCGAAGGGAGTAAAGCCAACAATTTAAAAGACACGCATCTGTGGTCCACACACACCATGGCAATGTCAATATATTTATTACAAAAATAACGGTGCTTAATTTATCCGCAAGAGCACATCAGAAGCATAAACTTAAAATTAATGCCTTATAAACAAAATGGCAACGCCCCGTAGAAGATAAAATACTGACCAGTTAATGTAAGCAGCAACTCACACGATGGCCTGATGACCGAAGAGAGCAAATGCGTTTGCAGCAGCTCCGGGTCTAGGTTTTTCAGCTCCCACAATTGAGAGGCAGCGATGGAGAGATGCCAATATGTGGACACAAAACATTAATTAGGTTCGGGTAAGGGAGTCCGAGTAATAAATTTTTGAGTTCAAAATTCAAACTTTGTCAATAAATACATATCCACCGGGAACCCACATAAGAGCAGGAAATTTTAAATGAGTTAAGGCTTCCTCCAATAGATACAGCGGATTAAGAGGAAAAACGGTGCTATAAGTCAATCCGGTCCAAGGATGTCTTCGGGCGTATCGAAGGGATTTAATGTCGTAATTGGGGAAGGTCAATTACATTAAGGGCATGTTTGGTTATAGTAGTAAGGGGTTATTCATTCTCAGTTCATAAGATTACCATACATATATTATGTATGGTAAATTTTTACAAGGTATTGGGGTGGGGTGTTATGATTTTACTGACTTTTATAAGGTATTCGGGTGGGGTGTTATGATTTTACTGACGTATTCGTTACTTCCGAGTAAAAGTTGGAATTAACTAATGCGTCACTTGACGCATTGTTTTTTGGTTTGTTTTTATGTTTTATAAAGGTACTTAATTTTTAACTTGCTTTTTAATTTTGCTGTATTATTATTATAATATTAAAAATAATTAATAAAGATAGTTATTAATTTTTTATAACATTTTTAATTTTATTTGTTTATACATTATAATTATTAATACAAATTAATAAATAAATAATTTATCATTCAATAATAGTATTTTTTTACATTTACATTGTTAATTAATAAAATAATGACGTAATATAATTAATTAAAATATTAAAATATGAATAAATTATTTATATAATTAATTTAAATTAAAAATTATATAAATAATATCATAAATATTAAGGCAATTTCAATATATTATTTATTAATGTCATTATTATTATTATATTTATATTATTATCCATGCAAATTTATTATTTTAATTGTTATGATTCCTTTAATTAGTTCTTATTATTATTATTTATTGATTTTATTATTGTCACTATTAGTAAAATATATTAAATTTATTATTAAGTATTGTTAATATTAATAAAATTTATTAATCTATTATTCAAATTATTATATAAATATTAATGTCTTCGTCGTCGTCTTCGTCATCATTAAACTTTATTATTTGTTTGTTTAGACTTTTAAGTAATACCACTATCATTATTATTATTTTGCATTAATTAAGCATTAAATATATTATTATTTTTTTGTATTTTTTATTATAATAAATAAAAATATTAAAATAATATTATACTAAAATATTATTTTTTTATATAATATTTTATTTATTTAAAAATGAATAATATGAAAATAAGAATTTAATATAATTAATAATAAATTTAAAAAATTGTAGTTTAATATTAGTACAAAATGAATGCATTAGAAGGATAATACCAATTACCAAACGTTGTATAATTTTATAATAATTATTATAATATATTGCTGATGTTATATAATTTAATATAATACATATGCATTACACAATATTATATAATATAATATATTATAGTGTGTCAAACAGACCTTTAATTTTTTGAGTGATGATGGTCTAAAGGGATGTAGAGAAAAAGTCCAAAATAATCGTGGTAGAACTTTTGTAATGGTTGATTAGCTATCATCACAAAGTTTAGGCTAATACAATAAAAATTAATTAACTACCCCATATTTACAAGCGCATTTGGAAATCAATAAATTTATTATTCCATTAATTTTAATCAAGAATAAATAATAAATTTTCATTACAGTAAGATTCACATGGTCAAACATCTTTAAAAAAATGATAATTCTCAAGAAACACAAAGCTCTATTGCTTTGGAAATGTTCTTAAAAAAATAAACTCACTTCCTTTTATATTATTCTTTATTTGTCTTTCTATAACTTTGTTGGGCTATATATATATTAATAATTTATAAGTAAATTAACATATTGTATGTATAAATACCCCAACATGTCAACTAATGCTAAAAACAAGCATGTAATAAAAAAGTAAAGTTTTGTAATATTAAAATAATAAATTTTACAACCTAAGACTTTGTACATGTTTCTTATTTTGAAATTTCACCTTTTTTATTATAATTTTCTAAAGTATCAAGGTTAATAACCTATGTTCTTAAAACATGTCCAATTTATTTATTTTACATTAAATATATATTATATAACAAAAATATTATTTACATTTATCAAATTTTCATGTGTTTAAAAATTTTATGTGATATTATCTTATTATATTTACACTATCAATCATTTTTATGATCAAATTAAGTCAATGGATCAAACTTTTAAAAATTTAAAACAACAGAAAATATGTAAGTGAATATTTAAAAACTTTTAGTTTTTATGCTTTTATAATAAACACTAGGGACTTAAGTGTTAATAACCAATTGAACACATCTGGGCCGTCGAACACTTTAGCCAGTGACCCATTGGCTGAGTTGAAAAAAGACAAAAAGTGGGGTACCGTGCCACATTGCCATGGTATGCAGACCCTACAAATAACAACTGATACCAAGCAAGGGAACGGGACTGACATATAAAACGAGAAGGGGAATCATTGAGTTTATCAATCATGAAATATAAAGGTATTAAATATTTGTACTTGTTATCGGGAATGGAAAAAGGCACAAGGTAAGAAGTTAAAAATAAGCAGGATATGGATTATGGGGCAAGTGTATAAGTATATTTCGTTTTCTTTCATTGTGGAAATTTTAAAATAAGTCATTGTAGTAACGGTGTCAACTTAAATATTTCCTTCAAATTGGAGTATGGTATAAGAGTTATAATAAGTTAATAACATTTATTGTACATATTTCTGATGGGGGATATGAGCTAATAATTGAAAAGATAAATGCAAATAATACAATAATGTAATAAAAAGATCTCACTAAGTTGGAACAGAATATGTAAAGTCAAGAATCATAATAACCAATACCGAAAATACTTAATTTTGTTAAATTGTCTAATTGCGTAAACGTCATATTAATGATAGTAATTGACTGGGCAATGAATAAAGTTAACAATAAGTACTTATTGTAATAGGCAAGTAAATTGCAATAACATCGGTAACACGATACAATGCGTAGTTTGAGTTATTTGTACTAGTAAAAAAAGACGCCTTGGAAAATTTATTTTGACTAGGCCATATATGTACTTATTTCATCCCATGTGAGACTTGACATGCGGGACAAATATATGTCCGCATTCAAATAGGAAAAAATAAAGGGCGCTTATAAGGTATTCTTTAAGAGTTGTTCGGTTATAAAACGAATGGAAAAAAAATTAACCATTCAAATATGTAATGGAAACTTTTGTAATATAATATATTTAGTATTATAGTCACGACATAATAAATAGTTTGTAAAAGTCTAATATTAAATGACAAATTAAGTTAATTAAGTAAAAATATAAGTACGCACTTCAACATTCACTTAACGATATACTAAAGTAAGTAAACTTTGGCTTAAATAATTACAATATAATAACATACAAGTGCAATTCGGCAATATTTAATAAGTTAGAATTGCATCTTAATATAATCGTAGGATATGAATAGCAATTATTGAATTCAGTGTGACAATTATGAAGTACATGCAGTCTATCTTTGTTGGACTATAAGGGATTAAATCAAGAAGGTTAGCCGACATCAACACATTAAGGTTATTTCATATTTAAACATTTATGTGGAATAAATATTTCATACGTTGAACGTACAGCTTAACATGACATACAATTTGCCTCCTAATGGTGTTGAAACATATAAGTACAGTAACGATTGTGAGGGGAATGGTAATTAAAAAAACAACAGACAGTCAAAAGGGGCAACCGCAAAATTACGTGTAGTTAGCAAAGAACATCTAACTGCAAATACGGAATGTCTCGATCCATGCTGGCTGGAAGGAGAGTTAGAAAAAAAACATTCTTTGTTGATCAGGTTCAAAGGTGAAAGGGCGGGAAAATTGTATTAATTATGGGGTGTACAGCAACAAATGGCAAATTCAACGAAGCTTCGTAGAATAGCTTGTTGTCCTCCCGTGAGAGAGGCCCGATGTAAAAACACTGCAGAATGTATAAACGTTCACAGCAATAGTGTGCACTTTCTTCAAGCAATCCTCTGCGATATTTGGAACGCAAGTACAGGAGGATGAATAATTCATACGATGAACAGGAAGATAGAGATGATTTGGAATATCCTGTAACAACAGAAGGCGAAGTTTATGGACAGCGGAATGTGTCCTCATACGACGAAGGGGAAGGGCAAACTGATGATTCTGGAAGCTTATAAGTACAGACGGACATCAACAGCGAGATGGGAACCAACCAGAACGCGAATGATCAGGAGCAATGCACAGAGAGGGTCGAAAATGATGTGCTTTCCATGGCAACTTTGTTAGGAAGGGAATTCGACAGTGAAGACCAAGCTGAGACATGTTACCGAGAATATGCAAGAAAGACAGGATTTGGGGTTCGGAGAGACAATATCCGAAGAAATGTTAATGGCAAAATCACAGGGCGAACATGTGTGTGCAGCCGGGAGGGAGTCAGGGCTGGAAAATACCTTCAGCAAAGAAGGAGACAAAGAGAACCAAGGCCACTTACACGGACTGGTTGCCTGGCACAATTCCCTATTATGTTAAATTCGGAAACAAATCGATAGTCATGTAATTATTTTCATGCGGTGCATGACCACAACTTGACCCCCCCACAGCTTGTGCACCACATAAGGCCCCACAGAACAGTAACGGATCCAGACATGGTTATGGCTGCGTCATTGCAGAGGGTAGGAGTAACGCCATCGCAAATACACGAGTTCATGGTGGACAGATCGGGGGGTTACAGCAGAGTTGGCTACAACAAGGTCGATGTTTAAAACAAGCTCGCTTCAAACAGAAGGCGACAGTTGAAAGAATCAGATGCATAAACTTGCTTATCGTATCTAGAAGGGAAGAAGAGCTTTGATCCTTCATTTTTTTATGATTACACAGTGATGAGTTCAAATCGCCTTGGGGACTTATTTTGGTGTGATGGCGGAAGTTGTGCAGATTATGCGTTGTTTGGTGATGTTATAGCGTTTGATGCGACATATAAGACGAATGCTTATCGGAAACCTTTTGTGGTCATATTGGGGATTAACCACCATCGAAGATCAATAGTATTCGGATTTGCATTGTTGTCAGATGAGACAGAGCACACGTACACGTGGTTGTTAGAGACATTTTTGACAGCTATGAATAATAAGCAACCGAAGGCAGTAATAACAGATGGTGACAAAGCAATGCGCAATGCAATAACAAAGGCTTTTCCGCAAGCATCACACCGGCTTTGTTGCTGGCATTTGGCTCGAAATGCTCAAACAAATGTTACCAAGATAGAATTTACCAAGGATTCTCGTCAGTGCATGCTTAATGCATATAGCGAAGAGGAGTTTGAGACGAAATGGAAATTAATGGTCGAAAAGCATCAACTTGGACACGTTGAGTGGGTTCGGAAGATGTATGATGAAAGGCATATGTGAGCTGAGGCTTTTTTGCGAGGAACATTCTTTAATGGTATGAGGAGTACGCAAAGGTCTGAAGGAATGAATGCGTTTCTTAATCATTATGTAAATAAAAGGTTGCGATTGATTGATTTTGTGAAACAGATGGACCGCCTTATGGATCGACAACGTGAAGGTGAAGGGAAGGATAACTTTGATAGTTGTAAAGGACGTCCTGTTCTAATAACACACTTAAAGATATACGAGCAGCAAGCAGCGGAGACGTACACGAGAGCGATGTTCAGACTGGTACGAGATGAAAGGAGGTTAAAGTGGTGATATCTAAGCCAACAAACACCGTCTGTTGCTGCTGCAACCTCTTTGAAACAATTGGAATTCCGTGCTCCCACACATTTGTTGTGCTAAAGGTAGAAAATATTACTGAAATCCCCGGGTCGATGATATTGTCTCGATGGACCAAAGATGCAAAGATAACGGAACACGGTTCAATGGAAACATGTTCGACTAATTCTCATTACATGACAGAGGAGGCTCGAGTTGGTCATTTATTTTCGTCATGCCGAAATTTGATCAGATATGCGGCATCAAGTGTTGGTGCATATAACGTGGCAATTAATGATATCCATAACCTGACATTGAGGTTGGAAGCAATGTGCCAGAAAAATAAAGCAATTGCGCAGCCTGTTCGAAGAAGTCACGATGTGGTGCAAGATCCAGAGATTGTCCTAACAAAGGGTTCATTGAAGAGACCAAAGTTGGGACAGCAGCAACAACGAAAATGCAGTAGATGTGGTGTTCCAGGACATAATGTCAGAAAGTGCAAGCATAATACTCCACAAAACCAACCGCTCGAGGACTCTTGTAGCCAGTACAACGACATATTTTCTGGAACTAATGTCTTAAGGCAACATGACCTTGACAGAACACTCTCATCACACATGCCAAGCCAGCACCCTCACAGTAGACCGACCAAAATGTCCATGCCATTTCTAAATACACATTGCGGTGTTCCACTGGGGTCCTTATCGGATTCGTGGTTAGACCATTTTCCCACCATTATTGACAGTGATACAAGCATTCCTACGCTGAACACAAGCAGCTCAACTGGACGGTTCGACTCCATCGCTACCTCCTCTTGTGCCCCAACCACCTATGGTGACATTCGGAAACGTTGACTGCATTTTCAGTAAAAGGAAAATCTTTGGCTGCGTGTTGCGTTTACATATTATGTCTTTAACTAACACTAAGTTGTTGCATTTGGAATTGTAAATTTAACAAATTGCTATTAAATCAACTCGTGTTCCAGCTAATCATCCCCCATTTTAGCAAGTACAAGTACATTAATTCCCACAAAGTGACATAGATTACTATTTGTTAAATAAACTCAAACAATAAAACAGTTATGGAGCTAATCTGTTAAAAAAGCATACAACGGTTGCACACACAAGTGTGCTTCCATGTATATTCACCAATCCCCACTTATGCAAGCTTGATTATTTGGTTGAAATGGAAGCCGCTAAAGATATTAATAAATAATATCAAACCGATACATACTAGTAAAATCATACAGAAAGCTTTCATTGCCATTATCTACATTGGGGGGTTGATACGTAATGCATGTGTCTAAAGACCACTAAAACAAGAAACTTATATATTTGATATAGTGAACAGGAGGGTCCCAATAACAATTCAATATTCCCATTTGCTGAAAAAGTCGGACATTTCATACAATTATAGTCCAAAATAACTTAAAACCAAACTCATCTAATGCCGGGGACCATGGCCCATTTTCCTCGACCTTCGAAGCTGTCGTAATCTTCTTTTGTCAATGGCTTTGCAGAATGATTGTTCGCCAACATCAATTCGCCTTTCATGAATCTCAGAACTTGAACGAACCTTATCCTTCACGAAGTTGAAACTACATGTGATAAGTTTGATAACAATTCGTGCCCTTTCAGCATCCGAATGGAACGGCACACCAACACAATGTTTACACAGCCTTATTAGAAAGCTATGCACTAATTTGCATGGCAAATTAAAATTTACTATCAGTAATTACGAACATTAAATGTCATGTGTAACATTAAATAACTGAACCTGGCTGAAACTATTAAGGCTTGACAACATATTATGCCTATCCATCATGAGCATTATATACAACGCACAATCATATTCATTGCGGATGGTGGTCTCTATGCTACAACATTCAATCGGAAAATCTCGAAACTTTATACTAATAGAATCAACATTTGCCCCGCCATGGTCCAACGTCAGGTCGATTGACGTTAGCTGCATAACAACAGTCAATAGCCAAATTACATTTTAAGAAAAACAAAACAATGGAACCTCGGCCACTAAACACATTAAACAAAACATTTCAGTGCACTCCTGTAGTCTTTTAAATATAGTTAAAAGTCATTTGATGATCTAATTACATAAAAACACTTACCACACGTTTACATAGTCCAATGTTATAATCCATAGTCATTGCACTTCGAAGTGAGTCCCATATCTCTACTCGCTTTTCTGAAATTACTAAAACCAACATGTACCAGCGTGCATGACCACAGTACACAGGGACAAAAATCTACAAGGCATTATGCATTTATGGTGAAAAACTTTAAAACATAACAAAACTTCATGACGAAGGTTTATTTAAACAAAATATGCATATGAACTTGTTTATTCCTTTCACTCACTTTTTCACAATAACTAATATTCTTTGCACACAAATCAGCACGTATAAACCTTCCAACGGCAAGACTTATGTCTCTAAACTCCCCACCAACATGTTCCTACAACAGTTTTATTTGATGGTTGTTTATGTCATCATATAGCTACCGAAACTTGTATCTAGTACATACACTGACCATACAACATTTTTAACATAACCTCGGTTTCCTCTCTACTTGTGGCTAAAATGAAAAGGACTATTTTAACACAAACATTTTCATTTAAACAAATACACTCTGCTACTGCACATACTAAATTATATTTTAAGTTATTTTACACAAAAAAATATCAACGTCATATTGTCAAATAAATTTATTACACTGTTATAAGGAGGCATAAAAAGGGTAAATTTTCTTTCTCTGACATTTATGCTCGCTTCGACGGATAACATTTCAGCTACAGCAGTCACCACCTGCAAAATATATGTTTATGACTTTTGGACACCACACATGAACATCATTTTTTAAATAACAATTTAAACATTACAATATGCATCCATATTTAAAGTGTCCAAACTTCCTATATATAATATCACCAGTAAAAACAATTATTACCAGATGTTATGATTGTACCTTCAAATTGATTATACTTCTGGGAGACATAGACATGATATCATTTCTAGTAATCTCATTGAAATTTGTTCGGAACACAATCTCGCTGGAACACAAATACAATCATTTATGAAGTTTATGTTAATACATCCACTAAACTTATTATATAAAACTAGTAACAACAATATGTTTTTCATTTTATCTTACCCTTCATTAAGAGTTTCGTCCATACAGAAGTTAATCAATCTCTCCTCTTGGACACCAAACGGCCTTGGGGTAACAAACGGTCCAAGCCTATACCGTCCTCTTTCAACACATTTTTTATAAAATGACAACTCTCAATTGACAATGTCACCACACTCTCGGTCACAATTAGTCACGGTCGGCAACCTTTTACTTCGTTTACAATGCTTCTTCCCTCCCATCAACTCCTACGACAATTCTTCCACAAAATCATTGCAAATTCATGCAACCAAAACATATCAAAAATTTAATATAAGTGCAAAACAGATAAGAAAGAAATGTTTACCTGCACGGTATACTGAAACCTCAATTCAAGATTACTCTTCATTTTCTTCTCTTAGGCACATCTAAGCATCCTGGTTCTTGAATCAATTGCTTACAACATTTGTGGACAAACATTTACTCTTTCTTATCATTCTTCAATTCTCTCTTTCTAACACACAAACGCAACGCCCATACATATGGAACGCTAATAACCCATTGTAAATCTTTCGAACAAATTTAACGATTTGTTGTAAGGACTTACCTAGCTCCAACCACCGTGCGCTGCAATTGCCGGCCACAAATTTTTTTTTTCCTTCCTATTATCTGACGTCGTTTCCAACTAATTTGGCCGAATACCACTACGATTCTATCGAAAATGATTTTAGCAAATTAATCGGTTCTGGAAGGGTTTCGTATGATGGCCATTCAAAGCAAATCAAATAAAAACCTCCAACCAATATCTGGATCTTTATTATTTTATTAAAGTTTTCCACAGTGCCTTACAGCAACCGGTTGCTGTAATATCTTTTATTTTTACTTCTAATATCTTTTGTTTATTTTAGCCGTTCGATTTCCTCTCAATCATCGAACGGTGGTATTAAAAGAAGACAAAAAGCGTAGTACCATACCACAATGGTATGGTAGGCGAGTCCTAAATAAGGAACATGCTTCGCCTTCTTGATCAAACATTCTTCAGTTGTGAATTCTAAGCAAAAACTATCAGGTGATATTGTAGAAATTGTAGAAGATAAAACATATGACTTAAATTCTTGATCAGTATTAGTACTTAAAACAAATATGCTTTCAGTGCTTGTCACTAAAAAGCAATGCCAAGATGATGAATTTGAGATTCTTCAACATTTTATAATTTTTAAATTAAATTATAAACAATTTTTTTCTTTTTAGGGGTAAACTGTAAACGGCTTAATTAAAATTAAAAGAGAGGTGTAAGAATAAGAAACAATTGAGGCTACACACACACACATATATATATATAGGGTCTTGCTCAGTTATATTTTGAGTAACTTTGCCCATGTTGCTAATCTTGTATTATTTTAAAGGGATTGTAAATTACTTGAAATTTAACTTAGCAAAACCTTATATGAATATTGATAAACAAATTACCATAATTTTTATGGAATTATCAATTCCACTAATGAGTATTGGATAAATCAAGTACATTTGTTTATATTAACTATTGACATTAATATGTTGTAGCATTATCATGTATAATAGTTGAAACGTACATCTCATTAATTTTAACATTTTTTACTACAATTTTTTGTCTAATTTATGTCTTGTATTTTTTATATTTATTTAACGTATCCCAATTATTATTATAAATATTGTTATTTGTGGAATATTATTCAGATTTAAATGAATTGACTCTGAGCATAGCGTGCAAGCCAAAATTATGACATCACAAGAAGTGATAGCAAAAAAACAAAAATAGTAATAGTGATAATCTAACAGAATCAACAGAAAACCGTAAATTGAAAAAAAAAAAAAAATCTGCTGAGCACAAAACCCAATCCTCTTCTTCTTCTCTCCGTTGTTTTTTTTTTTTTGAAAAAATAATTTTCTTTAAAAACAAAAAGAAGAAGACAGAGGACGAAAGGAGGCAAAGTAATGGCGTCAATACTTGCATTTGCATCAAATTCAAGCACCGATTCATGCTGCACCACATCGTCTCGTCTCAGTTGCTTTGCGCCTTTATTAAAACCAAATCCTATTAAATTTCTAAAGCAAAGACCTCGCAAATGTCACTCCTTTAGTAAAATACGCGCCGCTGCTGCTGCTTCGTCATCCTCATCGGCGCGGCAGCAGATCGAAGATGGCTCTGCGGAGCAGTTCTTGGAGAACAATTCGATAGCAGATTTTATGAGATTCAAAAGAGGAAGCAATGGTGGAGGCAGCGGCCAGCTTCAGACTGCTGTCGTCACTTATCGAAAGAAGTTTCCTTGGTCCCTTCTTCCTCCTTTTCTTCAGGTATTCTTATTCTTTTTTATTTTTTATTTCTTTTTTTGTTTTAGTGCTTCACCTGTTTTCTTGTTCATTCCCAATTCTACAATTTTTCTTTTCTAAAAAAAAATATATATTTTAATTTGGAGTTTTCAGGTTGACTTGGTTTCAACAATTCATATCGCGGATAAAGAGTACGTTTACATGTAGTATAACTTTCTTAAATCTTTCCTTTTTTATTGCACTGTTAATATTTATTATTATAGCTATTAATTATTGGAAGCTAAAATGTGTGCAAGTTAGCAATTTTGCCGCCAAAAATCAGTGTAAGTTAAGAGGTTTAGATGAGTAACTAGGGAGAGAGTGCCCGTGTGTAACCCTTGTAAATTGATTGGTGCTACTCACATAAGGGCAATTGTAATTTGTAACCCCAATTGCAGCCTGTTATGGGGACAAATGGAGGAAACAGGCATGAAGCATTGGATTATGTTTTTTAACTCTTAATTTTACATATAATATTGACTAATCAACCATGCATCAAATTATGAGTACCTTAAAGAATAAATATGCATAGAAGTAGCATTTTGCTTTTGCCTTGTCGGTGGAAAGAATAGGTTGAGCCCCTTGTGAGATTTTACTTGCTGATGACTACTGATCCCCAGGCTCGTGCGAATTTTTGTTTTGTTGGCTCAGTTGGTTATTGTATTTATTTTTCCAATCAAACCACTTTGAAAGATAAATCTTGCGGTGAAGGTACTTTGAAACCCTCCAGAGGGAACTTGAACTCTATGATTGTGTCCTTTATGAGATGGTAGCTAGCCGGGAGAGTTTAGAGAAAAGAAGAAATTCTGTGGATACGAAGAAGCTCAAAGGTTCACGCTCACGAGGTTTCAACATTCTAGGATGCATCCAGCGGCAGATGGCTCGAATTCTTATGCTTGATTTCCAATTAGACTGTCTTGATTACCAGGCTGAGAATTGGTACCATGCAGATCTTGATTATGAGACCTTCAAGTTACTTCAGGTTACTTGTCTTTTTCTTTTATGATTTGCCTTTCTCTCACTCTTGGTACCGCTTTATTGATTTCACTTCTTAAATTGATGTAATGAATGAGAGCATGATCGTGAAGGCTAAAAGTAATACATGTTTTTAATGTACTTCATTCCTATGTTCTCATATTATATTCTATATAGTAGCCAGATGATTCAAGATGTTTCAAATACAAGATACAACAAATAATGAAAAACTGTGAGAGGGAGCCCAGGTTTTAGGCTTTCTTTAAGTGTATTGTCCCTGCACTTCCAGGTGTTGATGAAACCTATATTTTTAATTATTATTTTAGTTTAGACCATAAAGGGCCATGTATGTTTCTTGGGGTTTGATGCATTCCTGTACTTTTTTCTCTTGCAAACTTGGTGCATTTTGCTCTGTTTGTGAATGACAGCTGACTCCTACATCTAATACCATTTTATCTTTGCTTTCAGCTTGAGAAAGGTGAAAGCTTATTTACATTTGCAAGGGATATGACTCTCAAATCAACTAAAGCTATGGTGCAACCTTCAATTCCAAAAGACCTTGATCCTTGGAGATCCAAGCTTTTATGGGCTTCACGTGTACTTCCAATGCCCCTTGTAGGTCTTCTCATAATTGGAAGTGTCTGTGCTAATGTAGGAAGTCAGCCACCAGAATATCCAGAACTAGAAGCATTATCTATGCTTGATTTTGGTGCTGCAATGAAGGTCTTCCTGGCAAAGAGACTAACATCTGAGTGAGTATTAATCAGTTATTTTGGTTTATATGTAGTTGTTTACCTGCTTTGTGGTGTGATAACTAATGTCTCATGTTATATGACTTACCAGTCTCTTGTATGTTGGTGTTAAAATTCTCTTATTACCTTGGTTATTCTGGTTTGGTAACAGTGGCTCTTTTGTTTAATAATGAAATCATGAGAGTTACTTGTCTTTGCCACAGATGAAAAATGATTTTAAGCATGCAAAGTTTGCCATCATTTATTTCTAAGAGAAAATCTCTGATAAGAGTACTAGCAAAACACATTTTATTTTGATCTGTTGGTGGTCTGCCGCTAGTCCTAAATCTGTAACCTTAAAAGTTTTTTAAGCCACTTGTCTTGTGGTTATGTTTGTGATTGAGGCATAATGGCTTCTACTTCACAGTCATTGTGAGATGGAATTGCTAGCTGTAATGTACAAGTGTGTTGGTGGATGGTAAATATTATCTACCTAGTAAAAGTAGATGTTTTTACCAAATATCTTATTTATGCTACTTTCAAAGTTAAGTTGAAGCACGACAGTTCTGCAGAAACCTGTAGGTATAGTGTTTGATCATCTTAGGAAAATGTTGGGCATGGGGCTGGGGACAAAAATGATGCACAGATGCGCTGTGCTATGTGTGTTTTATTTGGTGAAAAGTCTTGCCAATTAGTGGATTGATCATACCATCTATTTTATAGGTTCACTCAAGTGACTGCAGATGTGGAGGAGAGCTCTGTCATCATTGGCGAGAGGAACAGAGCTGCAATTGAAGCTCTTAGAAGAGCAATTGATGAGGGCCACAACAGGATTGCCATCCTGTATGGTGGTGGCCACATGCCAGACTTGGGAAGGCGATTAAGGGAGGAGTTCGACCTTCTTCCATCTCGGGTTCAGTGGATAACAGCATGGTCCATAAGAAACCGTGACTTAAGTAGCAGTTCCTTTCCATTTCTGAAGACAATGGCTGAAGTTTTAGGTTGGCCATTGAACCGATACCAGACTTTAGCATTGCTTATTTTTTCTTCAGTCCTTGCACTGGATCTCTGGTTTTGGGAACTCTTTTGCGGCACAACAGTAAATTGGATCTCCCAAATTGCATCCGAAGTTCACCAGTATGTTGAACCAATGTGAAAATCTCAATCTGTTTTTCAGTCATTAAAATTCACGGGGGCAAGGCAATCTGCAAATGCCTTTGTAAATTTATCCACCAATGTCATATCAAAGGTGTAGTGATTTGTTTGTCTAGCTACAATCTTAAAACTGTAAAGTATAATTGAAATCAATTGAGATCAAAGTTACCGTGTTATTCTTCCTTCCGTCCATTTTCGTATAATTTTGTTGCGTAGCTGCATCCAGATTATAGATGTTGTAACGATTGCTGGACATAAATTTGAATCCAAAATCTCTACCAGCAAGGGTGGAGTGTTTGACGCATTTCTAAGAAGATTCATTCTTAAAAGTCTTAATAAGAAAATTATAAAGCTTAAACACATGACAATGGACATCACAAACAGAGACCTCTTCATTATTTGGTCGGTCAACATTCTGGAACACACGTACATACATTCAGATTGTGCAACAGGAGTTATAAAAACTAGAAACACAAAAGCAGAACCTTAGCCTAGACTATAAGTTAGTCGTCTAACTATTCAAACAAACATCCAAAACTAGAATCCAAACTCAACTGCATAATTCCTAACATAACAAACTATGATGATGCTGAAGCCGCTGCAGCTCCATTAATCCTCGGAGCCAACAATATCACAATGTGTCAAATGGAAAGATGGCATTCTTACCAAACAATGAAATTCCAAATATACCTTCTCTGAAGTTAGTCTTGAATCCAAAGGCACCGTACGTAGATACCTCATTCCCTGTCCCAGTAGTCTTTCTCCGAATTGCCTTCATGATTTCCAGTTATCTAATTATCCAAGAAAATAAAAAATACAAACTGTAACAGATCAACAATAGAAGCATTATACACATTTATACGACTAGAGGGAAAGGCACTTGAGCTGCAGCAACTCTTCTGGAGATGGAAGCTGCGACGGCCACACCACACCCATAGCGTGTGAGTCTTGTTCCTTCTCTTCCCGAAGCTCCGTGTTCCTTTGCCCTGCCTCCATTACAAAGATACAACACCATCATCATCATCATCATCATCATTACTATCAACTCTAATGAGGGTGACAATATTTTTCTGTTTTGAGATTGATACATGGGAAAGAGATTACCATTTTTCTTTCTGTTCTGTGTGTTTCTGAAGATACCCAATTTCTCTGCTTTTATCTAAAACTCGACGAGAATCCAGGAGGTGTCACCCCTTAGCAGTGACTTGTGCGTACACTGTTTGTTGGTCGCCGCTTTCAACAATGCTTGTGGACACAAAATGGGCGCCTGTGAGTTATTACTACGAGAAAGAGGAGATTCAAGAACAATGCGAGATTCATAAACATTCATGAAACTCTAGAAAAGGTACCAACTTACTGTCTTATCCTTTTTTTTTTCCTTTTCCTCGTGTTTTATACGTTAATGGTTAAAAATATATCAACTTTGATCGGAGACATTCTGACTCAAGCTTTACAAGTAATGGAAAGTGGAAATCTTTAGACCAAATTTTTTGCCATGATAAGCTTATTTCATGCCATAGCAACTTTGTGATCCTGTTTTGCATCACTAGCTCATTATGTCAAATCTGCAACTTTACTTAGATTCGGCTGGCTGAATGGTAAATATTGAATTCTAGTCAAGACTTCTAGCTAATGCTAAGCTGCGAGTAATTCTCAGACTTGCTTTTCTGATTTAAACATTCTTCTAAATTGCTCATGCAATTTTGGGATAGTGTGTGCAAATATTCTTATGAAGAACGGGATTAATATTCCTTCCTCCATCCTTTTCCCCATGTGGAATTTTCAGCCGTCATGATTTGCGGAATTTAATTTTCAATAGAAATCCTCCAAAAGCAAATGTTTGACGAATTCAAAATATTGATTTTCTTGTTCGTATAGCCATGAATCTGATTCAATGCCAAATTTCCTAATATCGGCAGCCGCAAGCCACGTTTACCATGTTGATTCAGGTGCCTTTCATTAGCAATTAATGAATCACATGATAGAGAGACCTGGCTTGTGTTGTGCACGTATTACTAGTGATTTCATTTTGGTACACATGAATATTATAAATGGATTGGGATGAGAAAGATTTTATTTTATATTAGGTTGGATTAAACTAGGTGGAAATCTTGGATTTTAGACCAAGTGCTTACGTAGCTGACTTGTGTTTATGGATATGGACAGCGAAATAGAAATGAAACGTGAGTTGTCTTAAGAAGCAGTTGTAAACAGCTGATCAAAGCAAAACTGTTTTAAGTTCTAAAATTAAAAATAATGGAGAGCGTAATTGGATATGTTTACTCATTTCTGGTTCTGGATAGGGCTGGCTTCCTTAAAGTCGAGTCCACATCTTGAAGTATTTTAAATGAATATTCTCTTCCATATTTGTGTTCACACTGCAATTGTGGACAGTTTGTATTCTCAATATAAAAATTGAACGTGTTCTATCCAAAATTTAAACAAAATCATGATTTATGCTAGTGGCGGTGGAATCAACCACACAGATTTTCTTATTATAATGTCAATATAAGTATGCTTTCTGTGCTGTTGGGTAGGTCCATATCTTTCTTTTTTTTAATAATTTCTTAACAGATTCACAATAGGAAGTAGCGTGCCTGGTTTTCCTACTTTTGGAGAAAGTGGCGTTATTAAAGAAAAACCTTGACTAATCAACCAGTGTTAGTTCTATTGCAAATAAAATTTCTTTAAGTAGATTAATCGGGTTTATTTTTCAATTCAAGTTATAGGAAAGTTATTTTTATTGAGAGAATTCATGTCTTTTGGTTTGAGCGAGAACTTCTAATTTAGATTATGATACGGATTTAAAAATGTCTCTTATAGTTATGATCCTCCCCAACATACTTCGTAATTAAAAAAAAAAAAACATTCAGTTATATATATAGATATATTCCACCTTCTGTAGTTCTGAGCTGGTCCTGTTATAAAAGCATTAAGTTTGTGTTGAGCACACGCCCTTCAGTTATATTCCTTATTGTTTCAATTCAGTGTGATAGGTTTTCTGATTTAATCTTCCAGTCATGCAGTTCAGCTCTTCCCATAAACGGGACAAACAAGATTGTTACTACCTTCTTCCAGATTCAGAATCTCCCGCTGCTAAAGAAGGTCAAAGGAGACATGAGGAGCTATGGCACAAGCAGGCGTCTGAAGTTGCATCTCAAAAGCACACGGACCTGCCTGGCGTATCTCTTCAAAGAAAGAAGCCTCGTTTCAATAAATATGCGCTCACTGGTGCCATCTTGGCCTCCACAAACTCTATTCTATTGGGCTACGGTGAGTTCTGTTCTGTTTCTGTAGCATTAATTTTATAACATTGAACATTTCTGACATTAATTCTCCTCAGATCTTTGTTAACAAAACCTGAAGCTCATCACGCTGTAAATTTATTGTGCAGACATTGGGGTAATGAGTGGTGCGATACTTTACATCAGGGACAACCTTAATATAACATCAATCCAAGTTGAGGTCTTGGTTGGTTCTCTAAATGTATGTTCATTAATTGGATCACTTGCTGCGGGTAAGACTTCTGATTGTATTGGCAGGCGGTACACAATTGTCCTAGCAGCAGCCACATTTCTATTAGGCGCACTGCTAATGGGGCTTGCATCATCCTTTCTTTTCCTCATGGCTGGAAGGGTAGTGTCAGGCATTGGAGTTGGTTACTCTCTGATGATTGCCCCGGTCTATACCACAGAGATCTCTCCTGCGATGACCCGAGGCTTCCTCTCCTCGCTCCCTGAAGTTTTTATCAATTTTGGAATTTTACTGGGTTACATATCCAATTATGCTTTATCAGGTCTTCCTGAACACATAAACTGGAGGCTTATGCTTGGACTAGCAGCATTGCCAGCAATAGCTGTTGCATTCGGGGTCATAGCAATGCCCGAATCCCCTCGTTGGCTGGCAATGAAAGGCCGGTTTGCTGACGCAAAACAGGCTCTGATAAAAACATCAGACAGCGTGGAGGAAGCCGAATTCAGACTTAATGAAATGGCAAGAACTATTGCAGATTTAGGCCATGCAGCTTCTTCAAACAATTGGCAGGGTCAAGGTGTTTGGAAAGAGCTACTTTTAAAACCATCTCGACCCCTTCGCCGAATCCTTATTGCAGCAATTGGTGTTAACTTCTTCATGCAAGCTTCAGGCAATGATGCTGTTGTTTATTACAGCCCTGAAGTGTTCAAGGATGCGGGAATCAACAGCAAGAAACAACTTGTGGGGGTGACAGTGATCATGGGAATTGCCAAAACGTCCTTTGTGTTGATATCAGCCCTTTACTTGGATCACTTTGGGAGGAGGCCTTTGCTGATGTTGGGCTCTACAGGAATGGCTGTGTCACTAGCTGCGCTAGGCCTGGGCTCCAAGTATCTGGACCAGTCTGAGATCAAGCCAGGATGGGCCATTGCCTTGTGTGTGATAGCTGTATGTGCTGCCGTCTCGTTCTTTTCAATTGGGCTTGGGCCCATTACATGGGTCTACTCATCAGAGATATTTCCAACAAAGTTTAGAGCTCAGGGTTCAAGCTTGGCAATATCAGTTAACAGGTTGGTGAGTGGGATTGTCGCCATGAGTTTTCTAAGCATTTCTAGGGCTGTAACATTCGGAGGAATGTTCTTTATACTAGCTGGAATCATGGCAGTGGGCACGGTTTTCTTTTATTTCTTTTTACCTGAAACGAAAGGCAAGAGTCTAGAAGATATTGGGATTCTCTTCGAGGACAAAGACCATGAAAATCATGCTCTTGATAGACCCATTACTCTAATTTAGAACATCATCAATTCCTGTAATATATAGGTTTCAGATACAATTGAGTACTGGTTTTCATCACATACAGTTTCAATGACACTTTCTTTTTTCTTTCTGACTCACAATATTAAAAATTTGAATAAAAATATATATGTACTTAAGTGTGATATACAATTTTTAAAAGATCACCATAGATGTCTGGGTCCAAATATTTTGCTCCCATTTTAGGATATCAGTAATTATCCATAAAACTAATATTCCTTTTATAGACATAGCATGTGTGTTTCCATATTTGGCTGAACTGAACCATCTTGTTTTGGATAATATTAATGCAAACTTTAATCTCAAGATACTAGTGAAGTGTAAACACCCATAAACTGATGAAAAGAAACGCATCCTGTTTGGGCCTTGGACAATCGAGAGCAAAGACCACAGTTACTATAAGAACCTCCTCTCTTGCAATAACATGAGAGTTTTTAAGTTTACGAGGAAACAGAAGATTGGATAAAATTGTAAAGGCCACACAATCATAACAGCGAAAGAGTATCTAATCTGTAAACTGAGAAACGTGTTGTGCTTTTCCTCGTATAACGCCAGGCAGTTTGGTCATCATTTTGTGGTTGTGTCGGCTGGATTTTTTTTTTAAAAAAAAATCAGACCCATTAACAAGTATCAAAACCGACTCCGTTATTCACTTCTGAAAACCCAGATCCATTCGGCTAGATATCAGCTTCTCTGCCGAATTGGTTGTAGTGGGAGAGCTGAAAATGGAGACCACTGAAGCAGGAGGACCCGATGATCATCAAAATGTAGAAGCGGGTATGGGTCGTCAAAAGAAAGGGCTCAACAAGTATGCCTTCATCTGTGCTCTTTTGGCCTCGATTAACTCAATTCTATTGGGTTACGGTGAGTCTTCATTCAATTCCCTTTTTCCTAATTGCTTTTAATTTTTACTCAAAAATGTTAAGATATAAATATTTGGCATGCAATTGTAATCGGATGATGGTGTGGTGACGACGTGACTGCCGGTGACGCTGTAGACATTGGAGTGATGAGTGGTGCAGTTCTTTACATCAAAGAAGATCTTGAGATAACGGAAGTCCAAGTAGAGGTGCTGGTGGGGATCTTGAATGTGTTTTCACTAATAGGGTCACTGGCCTCGGGGAAAACCTCAGATTACATAGGCAGGCGATACACGATTGTGGTAGCAGCCGCAACATTTCTAGTAGGTGCCCTTGCAATGGGACTGGCACCAAACTACCCATTTCTCATCGTAGGCCGCATGATTGCTGGTATTGGCGTTGGCTACTCCCTCATGATCTCCCCAGTGTACACAGCCGAGATCTCACCCACAATGAAACGTGGCTTCCTTACCTCGCTCCCCGAAGTCTTCATCGTTCTCGGTATCCTGTCGGGTTATGTTTTTAACTACGCATTATCCGGTCTCCCTGGAAACATCAACTGGAGAATTATGTTAGGCCTGGCCGCTGTGCCTGCAGCTGTTATTGGTGTGGGTGTTTTGATCATGCCTGAATCCCCTCGTTGGCTTGTCATGAAGAGTAGATACGACGAGGCAAAGAGGGTTCTGCTCAAAGTTTCTGATACAGAGCAGGAAGCTAAAGAAAGACTCGATGATATGATCAAGGCAGCAAAGGAGTCTTCCCCTTCAGGACCTGATGATGGTCAAGGACCACCAAAAGGTAATTTCACGGGAGAGGGGGTGTGGAAAGATCTTATATTGAAACCGACTCCAGCTGTTCGTCGGATGCTCATTGCAGCCGTTGGTATTAACTTCTTCATGCAAGCTTCAGGAAATGATGCTGTGATTTACTACACACCAGCAGTGTTTAAAGGTGCTGGAATTCACCGCAAGCCCGTGCTGTTTGGTATCAACGTAGTTATGGGACTAGCCAAAACGTTTTTTGTGGTTCTATCGGCACTGCACTTGGACAAATTTGGGAGACGCCCGCTGTTGTTGCTAGGCTCAAGTGGGATGGTTGGATCGTTGCTTTTATTGGGCATTGGATCAAAGATTCTTGAAGGCAGCACTCCAATTGTGGTGGTTGTGCTGTGTATAATTGCAGTGTGTGCTTTTGTGTCATTCTTTTCAATTGGGCTTGGACCCATCACATGGGTCTATTCTTCAGAGATATTCCCACTGAGATTACGAGCCCAAGGTTTGGCCCTGGCCATATCAGTGAACAGGCTAGTGAGTGGAGTGATTTCAATGACATTTCTGAGCATTTCCCACAGGCTCTCATTTGGGGGAACTTTTTTCCTGCTCGCCGGAATCACAACAGTGGGGACTGTTTTCTTTTATGTCTTTTTTCCGGAGACAAAAGGAAAGACTTTAGAGGAAATGCAAGCTCTATTTGGGGGTGATAATGATGATACAAGCAGGGATGAGAATGAGAAGCAACAAACGGAAACGAGTGAAAAATAAATGCGTATACTGATTGGCAAAGTGAGAGATCTTTCATTTGATTAAGTACATCTATCCGTTCATGTGGCATGTGTGCATACCATGATAACTGTCCTGAGAAATAATTTTGTGTCATATTTTCTTATGTTGAAAAACAAAAATGTTTAATTTGTCTTCATGTACAAAAGGGGAAAGTATGCAAATATAAAAAAGGAAGAGGAAAATGGTTGACGACTAAAGACAAAAGTTCTTGGAACAGGTGCGGATCATGCACTGCAATATTGACTTTGGTGGGGATATACATGTAATAGTGATAGTAATGGACTGACTCATTTTTTCATCGTTTAGTGCTTTAATTTTTGCGCAGCCTTTTGATTCTTGAATAGTTCTCAATCCATGTACCATGTACATGAACTTTCATATTCAAAGTAGGGCCCACGAGGTTTAATTTTGAAATTCCAATGCAGCCAAGCCGAACCTCATAACTATCTCGTTCTTTCAATTTCTTTCTTATGTTACAAGCTTGGCTGAAACTTTGGTCGAATACTCTTGTCTTGATAGTCACCAAGCATATTGAAAGGGCTTAAGTTAAATTAGGGCTTATTTTTATTAATTGAGTTAAAAATAATAATTATAACTTGTAATTCGAGGGATAGATCAAATCTCTCTCAAAATTCTTAACAACTCTTAATTCTTGACAAAATTCAACATAAACTCTAAATGTCTTCTTAATCTTTTATTTACACCTCAACCCTAATTAGTGAATAAGTAAAATTATTAAATTGCCTATACCCCTTTATACTTGCACCTAACATAAGTTTTCATTAGTCTAACATTACTCTCATCCCAACAAGACACCTTATTCTGAAGGTGGAATCTAGGAAACTGCTATTATATCAACTCACATGACTCTCACGTCAACTCATAGTCTGGCATGTCCTTCCATGTAATCAACACCTCTTTTATCAGTTGGTTGTCCTATCACCCCTTGGCGTACTCCCTCTACATTAGCCGGTTCCAACATTACCTCCATGTCCTCAGTCAGTGTCGGCGGTAGTGTAGAAAAGGATATATGTTCTCCAATAGCTCGTCTTAATTGAGACACATGAAACACCAAGTGAATGACTGATGTTAGTGGCAACTTCAATCAGTACGCCACCTTTGAAATCCTTTCTACAATCTTATAGGGCCAAAAATATCGAGGGAGAGCTTTAATTCCTCTGTCATGCCATAGACCTCTGCCGATATAGTTGTAACTTCAGATAAACTTGATCTTTCACCTCAAACTGGACATCCCTCCTCTGACTTTCGACGTGTTTTTTCATTATATTTTGTGCCTTAGACAGATGCCTCTTCAACTTTTCTAGTATTCAGTTTCGTTCCTCTAAATACTGATCCACCTGCGACACAAGTGTCAAACTCTATCCATAGTACACCAAATGCGAAGGATCGTGCCTATACAAGATTTTTAAAAAAGTAGTCTACATAGTTGTATGAGAAGAAGTCTTGTACCCATACTCTACCTAAGCCAACCACCTTGCCCATTGTTTAGGGGTGTTCAACATGAAGCATCGCAGTTAAGTCTCTACACTTCGATTGACTACCTCAGTTTGTCCATTAATTTATGGCAGTAAGCAGTACTCCCCTTCAAAACCATCCCTTGCATCCTAAACAACTGCCAAAAAAAGTGGCTTAGGAAAATCTTATCTCAATTCATTGTTATTGATTTCAGAATTCCATGTAAATGTACCACCTCTTGCATAAATGTTGCTGCTGCAATAATCACAGTAGTATAGAAGTGCCGCAAGGGTATGAAATTAGAATACTTGCTTAATCGATCAACCAAAACTAAGATCACCATTTACCATTTTATTGTCGCAATCCTTTGATAAAATCCATTGTCACATCTTTCCAAACATTAATGGTAGTGTTAATGGCTACAATAAACCTTTCGACAGCATTGCCATGTATTTGTGATACTGAGATATCACACATCGTTACTATCTCCTCGACATATTTCTTCATCCCTACTCAATACGGCTCTGCTGCCAAACATCGACAAGTTTTTAAAACACCATAATGTCCCCCAATAGCAGTCCCACAAAACTCCTGTAATAACTTCAGTAGATAGGATGATATCCTCGGCAACACAAGACGTCCCTAATATGACAATCAATGTCCAACATACAATGTGTTCCAATCCATTTCCAAAGACCCCGATAAAGCTACCAATTAAAATTCTTCCTCTCGTTGCAATAAGGCATCTACCGCCTTATTCTCCAACCTTGGCCGATGCTGTATCTTAAAATCATAGCCTAATAACTTCAACAACTAGCATTAGTGTTCCTCATTTACCATCCGTTACTTCCAAAAGAACTTAAGACTCTACTAATCAGTTCGAATGATTAAACATTGCCTCGTGAGGCATGGCCTCCAATTCTAAATAGCTAACACAATCACCATCGGTTCGCGCATATAAATTGACTTGATTTACACCCTAGCTATCAACACTTAGCTTAAGTAGGCGATCGCAGGTTGATTTTGCATGAGAACTAGTTCTAAGCGATACCCCGAGGCATCTATCTCTACGATAAAAGGTTGTATAAAATCCAATAATACTAGTATCGAAACACCAGTCATGGCCCATTTTAGTTTTTCAAAAGCTTATATCGCGATTTCCCCCTATTAAAAATTGTCCTTCTTCAACTGCTCTATCAGAAGGCCATAGTATGGTGTTATCTCCCTTCACAAGCTTCCGATAGCATCTAGTGAGCCCGAAAAAGTCCATTAACTCCTTCAGTGTCTTAGATAGAGGCCACTCCAACATTGCCTCTATCTTAGATTGATTTACTAAAACCCTTTAGCTGACATCACAGGCCCAAAATACTTTACCTTCATCTTAGAAAAAAAGCAATTCTTCTGATTGGCATACAACTTATGTTTCTGTAATTCTGTCAACATTAACTCTAAATGACCACATGATCCTCTAAAATGTGGTTGTAGAGCAAGATGCCATCAAAGAAAATGAGGAAAAAACTTCCTCAAATATGGTTGAAATACCTTATTCATTAATGAATGAAAAGTGATCGGCGCATTAATGAGGCCAAACGACATGACCCGAAATTCATATCATCCATTGTAAGTCTAAAATGCAACCTAGAGATGGCAGAAAAGCCGCCTGGACCGAACCCAGCACATCCAGTCTGGGTAAAACCCGGATCAGATGCATAAAAAAATGCGGATCCGGGCATTGATTTTCAATGCCTGACCGTTTCCGGGCACGGGTTCAGTCACAGCACCAAGAACTCGGAACCCAGACCCGTGCCTGCTTTTTTATTAAGTAAAAAAAGAGAAAAATATAAATACGAAAACTCCATTTGCCTTTGCCCAATTTCCCCCAAACCCAACTGGCCAACCTTAAATCGCGAAATCAGCACCTTCTCCCTCCGTCTCTCTACCAACAGCTAGTCAGCCACCACCCATCCTTCACTGATGGCGATGCAATATTGACAATTGACCGTGCCTCTCCCTCCATGAACCACAAAGCACAGTCGTCACTCATCACTCGTCAATCCGTCAAAGAGCTCTTTACTGTTTGGTCAGCTTCTCAGCGGCAGCTACCGCGCAACAGCGTCCGCCACCATAGCTGGTCTTACACTCTCACTCCATTGTTTTGTCAGTTGTCACCATGTCAGCTGCAAGCCTGCAACCCACGACCCACGAGGCAATTTTTTTTTACTGTTTTTTCAAAAAAAAAATGATGAAATTGCTTTCAATATATGCTTGATTATTTTCTTGGATGCTAGAAGTGTTGACATTGTTAATGTCTGCACAACACATAATAAGAAAGAGCTAATGTTAAACTTTTCCCTTCCTTGTATAAACAGAGCATTACTGTTAGTCTGAATCCTATAATTAGGATTTATACGAACATGTCCATTTATATCTTAAGTCGAGTTTTTCAATCTAATTGTTTATGTTGAAATTTGTTTTCTACTTCATCATACAAACACATTGCGGAAAATTCAAATGGTGTTGATTTTTTCTTTTTTCTTTTTTTAATCCTTACCTTATATCTCTGCAAGTTTGCTTAACTGAGAATGTTACTAAACTGTTTATTTTCTAACAAGTTTGCTAACATGTTTGCTAGCAAGATTGTTACTAAACTAACAAGTTTGCTTAGCTGAGAATGAGATAAGTTTGATATATGTGTAGGCGTGTATATATGTTTGAAAACATAAATTGAAAACTATACAATATTTTCTAATTATAATCAGACAGTGACAAAATACTTGCTTCAGTTTTTAATTAATTAAACCTGTTTATTTTCTTTTATTGTGGTCCTATTCATGCAATTGCTCTAGAAATTTCTTAGTTTTTTATTTATTTATCTATCTGGTCTTTCTTATTTGCTTTATTAGGTTGCTTGTAAGGTAATTTTGTTATATAATATTATAACTATATAATTTGTATGATTATTTATAATTATTCATTATTTTTTATAATAAACAGCAGCACGATGTCACAATCACAATCAAACAATATAGAAATTAATTCTTCAAATGCTCCAAATTTATCTCCGAATGTTGAAGATAACAATGATAATGAGGTTGAGGAGATTTCACTGTCAACTCTTAAAGATAAGAAGGGAAAGAAAGTCTCTACAACTTGGGATCACTTTACAAAAGTAACTATTAATGGAGAAAAAAAGGCAAAGTGCATGCACTGTAATACAATTTTAGAAGCCAAATACACATCTAGGACCACGAGCTTGAACAGACACGTGAAATCTTGTTTTTCGAGGAGTCAATCGAAAATACAAGAAGCACTTCAAGGAAGTCTCAAAGTGCTCAAAAGAGAGGATGGGAGTTGTGACATTGGCTTTGATAGTTTCGATCTAAAAGTTTTGCGAAGTTTGATTGCAAGGATGGTGGTGATGCATGAGCTTCCACTTAAATTTGTGGAATATAAAGGCTTTAGATAAATGATGGCACATACCAACCATGTGGTTAAGCCAATGAGTAGAAATACATTGAAGACTGAGATTTTGAAACTTTATCATATTGAGAAAGTTAAGTCTTTGCATATATTGGAGAAAAATCAAGGTAGGGTGGCTATTACTACGGATTTATGGACAGCAAGTAACCAGAAAAAAAAAAAAGGATACATGGTTGTCACAGCACATTTTATTGACAACTCTTGGAATTTGCATAGTCGAATTTTAAGGTAATTTCTAATTTGTCTATAACTTTTTATTACTTATATTTGATTTCTTTTAAAGTTTAAATTGTTATAATATTTTAAGTTTGTGTATTTAATATTATCACTTGAATATTTGTTAGGATTTTTAATGTTCCAAGCCCTCATACTACTGAGGCCCTTTTTAATGAGTTGGTGCAATGTCTGTTGGATTGGAACGTGGATAGAAAGTTGTCTTCAATGACCTTGGATAATTGTACCACTAATAATGCGATGGTGGAGAAATTGTTATTAAGGTTTGATTTCAGTACCTTAATTTCCATTGGTAAATTTTTTCATATTAGATGTAATACTCATATATTGAATTTGGTTGTGCGGGATGGGTTGAAAGTTATAGAAAACGGGGTTAGAAAGATTAGAGAGAGTGTTAGTTACTGGACAAAAACACCAAAACGATTTGAATCTTTTGAGCTAGCTGCTAGGCAACTGAAAATTAATTGTAAAAAAAGTTTGAAGTTAGATTGTCCAACTCGTTAGAATTCTACTTATGCCATGCTTGATGTAGAACTAATATATAAAAAAAAAATTTCTCGGTCACAACAGCGTGAGTCTCAATATAAGAGCTTGCCTAGTGATAATGAGTGGGATTTGGCAGCCACAGTGGTGGAGCATTTGAAATCATTTTACATGTTAACGAAAATGTTTTTGGGTACAAAATACCCTACTGCTAATTTGTTCTTTCCATTAATATGTAAAATGAAAATGTCAATTAATGGGTGGCGCACTTTTGATAATCTTGCTATTAGAACTATGGCTAATAAAATGGTTGATAATTTTGAAAAATATTGGAATGAAATTCATCCGATATTAGTTGTGACTGTAGTTCTTGACTCGAGATATAAGATGTTGTTGATTGATTTTTATTTCCCAAAGATCTATAGTGATACAGCGGATGAGCATATTGAGCGTACATATAAGCTTTGTCATGATTTAGTGAAATAATATGAAATGAAAGCTATGGTTTTGAGCGATAAGCAAGATGTTGGGTTGGATAATGTTCCTTTGGAATCTTCTTCGAATCCGAATAAGTATTGGGATGTAGATGAGTTTGAAACATTTTGGAGTCGAAATAAGTGTGTTAAAATGACGAAGTTAGAGTTGGATAGTTATTTAGATGATGAATTATTGGATACTATTCCGAACTTTGATATTTTAGCTTTTTGAAAGATGCACACAAGCCAATATCCTATTTTGGCCGAGTTGGCCAAGGATATCTTAGCCATTCCTGTATCCACTATTGCCTCTGAGTCCGCTTTTAGTACCAGGGGTAAATTTTTGAGTCCGCATCGTAGTAGACTTCATCTTAACACTTTGGAATCCTTAATGTGTGCTCAAAATTGGATTTAGGCTTCTTCTCGAGGTATAAAGTTATTTGAATTATGTTATCGTATTATTTGTTTGCTCAAAATGTTTTTAAATCTTAATCTGGTATTTTTGTTATTATGTGGAGTTACGGAAAATGAGATTTTTGCTGGGGAGGAGTTAATTTCAGATGATGATGATGATGGGCACAATCGTCAAGCTGCTTGACATGAAGTTATTATTTACATATGTTACATGACTGTATTTTAAACTCTTTTATGAATTATGTGTGTTTGATATTTTGGGATTTTTATATGTTATGTTGGTTATTGATACTGGAGTTATTATGATATGTATTATGTAATATGTTGGGTGTTAGTATGCTACATTTATTTAGATTTATTTGGTGATTATTGTGATGTTCAATTTAAATTTTTGATAGGGATTGAATGAATTTAGGTAGTGGATAATAGATTGAAATGATTTTTATTTGTTATTTACTTAAATTTATAAAGTAGATTGAAATTGAAATAGTTAATATGTTGTAATACTTTATTATATAATTTTTTCCTTTTTTTAATTTTAATAATTCTGTTAGATGTTTGCTTATAGTTAAGATGTTTTGATTTTGGACTGTTATGGTTTGTTAGGATTAGAAGTAAACAATTGTTTTGACACCTTTTTTTTTTATTCTTTTTTGGCGTGTGATTTGCGTTTTAATTTTTGTGTGTTGTGAGAAAGGACGATTTTTGCAAATTGGGTTTGCAAGTGGGAAAAGGGCTTTTAATGAATCCTCATTTCAATATGTTTAATGAGTGAATTCATCATATATTATGAGGGTTTGATTTTGACATCATTTGAATTCATCATCATTCAAATTCGGGTAGAGAAAACCCATAAAAAAAACTCCTTCCCGGATAGTGCCGGGCATGTACCTGGCCCGCATAGAAAAATTATGTGCACGGTGCGAGTCCGAGTAGCTAAGTTTGACATCCGGGTCAGTCCCGGGTAGCCCCAAACCCAAACCCGACCCGAATTTTGCCATCTCTAATGCAACCTTATGCACATCCTCTGCTTGCATTCAAATATGGTGCTCAAATTCAAATCTATCTTCGTAAACAACTTCGCCCCATGTAACTTATATCAGCAACTCATTGATCATCGAAATAAGAAACTTATCAGGCATCGTTTCTTTGTTTAGGGCTTCGTAGTCAATATAAAATCTTTAGCTCCCAACTTTTTTCTTCACTAATAAGATCGGGCTAAAAAACATACTCACCCTCGATTGTATTACACAACCTCCAATATTTTCTTAACTAGCCTCTCAATATAATCCTTTTGTATTTTAGGATACCGATATGTTTGAAAACCGACATAGGAAATAGGCCAGTGGGCATCCAGAAAACCATTATAAATCACTCCAATAATTGTTCAATCTGTTTTGGAATAGTTGTGGATGCCTCTATTTATCCCCCTTTCAGGTTATGTAGCTCTACCAAAAATACATGCCCGCATCCTAAATCACCTTTATCATGGTTTTAAATGACACCAAGGTTTTGTATAAACTCAAATAACCCATAGCACTACCACCTAACCACTTACCCGAAACTTCATTATTAATAGTTTTTAATTCACTCCCATCTCACCTAGCGACTGTAGCCACTTTTTAAAATTACTTTTGTACATTTTAAGTCTAAAAAAAGGAAACCCCCCTCACTTGAACACCAAGTAACAATAAAATCAACCCCTTACATATTATTCTACTCATCTCTACCTTTCTTATACCCATCTCTACTAAAAAATTACCGATGTCCGTCAAATAGAGTCCCAACCAATTTACTACACTATAAAAATGAAATTGTGGGTCGCCCTACTATCTATTAGCACCACCACGTCTTATTGCTCTATTTTCCCTCATATCTTAATTGTATGGTTCAATGTAAATACCTCTACTAAATTAAACAAGACCTCGATTACATCTAAATGGGGATGTTCTTCCTCCACACCTCGTCTTTCTCAGCTTCTTCCCCAACTTCTTCCTCATTACACATAGTCAAGACTTGTAGTCATTTATTCTTACATTGATGCCCTAGTGAAAATTTCTCATTACATAAAAAACATAACCTCTTTTACCGTTTTGTCTTGAATCTTCGTTCTTATGAGGCGTTTGAGAGTCACCCCCGATCATGTCCTACTAACCTGATCCCTTTGAAAACCTCCATGTATCTCTATCATTTTCATTTTTTGGCCTTCTAGTGGTATGGTTTGGGACTCTCGCTAAAATCTCAAGGTTTGGGTCTTTTTTCTTACTGATAGTGTGTTATTTCTATACAAAAAATCAACTCAATTAGTCATATTACCCAATTCTGTTGCATTTTTATCCTCAATCATCTATGCCAAATCTATTGTCTCCCCTAACCTTTTTAACCTCATCAAGCGTAGCAACCCGAATTTTTGGCTTTAATCTATTGATAAAATTCCCTTCTAATACTGCCTCTAGTATTCACTCTAGATTTCCTGATAACAACTCAAACTTCTTCTTATACTCCATGATTGTTCCCTCTTGGGTCAAGGAAAAAACCCTTTTTGCAAATCTCTCTTTTGAGTGGCCAGACACCTCTCCAACAGTTGGTTCATAAATTTAACCTATAATTTTAATGGTTGTCGTTGTTCTCGCAATTGAAATCATGCAAGTGCCTTTTCGTGTATATATAATGCCACCGCTATAATTTTTTCCTTTTCTAAGAGTCTACTAATGGAGAAATAGCACTCCACCCTATATGAAATACTAACTAGGCAACCCAAGAGGGGGGTGAATTGGGTTTCTATAAAATAAAATACAAAAAACAAATTTATCAAGCAAATATAATAACGAAATAAATACAATAATAAATAAATTGATCACAAATTAAAAGATAGGGAAAGAGAGAATCAAACACAACAATGTTTACGTGGTTCGGCCAACCTCGCCTACGTCCACGCCTCCAAGCTTTCCGGGCTTGAGGTTTTCACTAAGCAAGCCTCCAAGGCTTCAATTGCTTACACTTGACTTCCAAGGTGTCAATAACCTTTACAACTAGAGATTATCCACAATCTCTTAACCCAAGTGTATCCCAACACTCACAATCCCTCAAAATAAAAGATTACAATTTGTTTTTCTCTCACACTAAATCAAAGATTACAAGTTGATGCTCAAAGTGTGAATAGATGAAGTGAAACTATGTTTCTATCCCTTGTGAAGATTGCAAACTCGAGTATATGCTCAATGGTTATGTTGTGATCAACCTTCTTTGAATTTGAATGAGCTTATTTATAAGTAGAGCTGAAAAACTAGCCGTTATTTGCTGTCTGCCCGAAAACGGTTCACCGTTAGTTGTTAACGGTTAACCGTTTGTGCTGGTCAAAGTTACCGTTAAGACAGAATTCAAATAAACGGTTTGCCGTTTTTAGGTTACCCTTTCGCCGTTAACGTCCAGTGACCTGAAAAAGAATAACGGTTATCCGTTTCAAGTAATCGGCTAAGGCTTTGCATGAGATGACTCTCTGGACGTTATCGGTTCACCGTTTGCAAATAAACGGTTCACCGTTAGTGTACAGTAACCTGCAAAAGAACAACGGTTATCCGTTTAAGTAAACGGCTAAGGCTGTGGGTGACATTACTCTCTGGACGTTATCGGTTAACCGTTTATAAATAAATGGTTCATCGTTAGTGTCCAGTAAGCTATCCATTTCCGTTTTTCACTAATCGGTTAGAGCCTAGACAAACCTTTGCTCTCTGGTCGTAATCGGTTAACTGTTTATAAACCGTTTTCTGCCAGAAACATATTTTAAACCAGTTTTTGCAAAGAATCATTTTCCAAATTAAGATCCATCTTTTATAAACATGCAAGGAATAGTTTTTAAGACTTTCATTTGTTTAGGAAATAACTCCAATAATTTTATCAAAAATCGTGTAAAGTTTGTTATTATCAAAATCAATATTATTAACATATTTATGTTAACACTATACACCCATCCAAAAGCATATTCGCCTTCAAGAAAGCATTTTCAGTTTCTTTACCTTATAATCTGACCCAAAATGAGTCTGCCCCACCCAATTGCGCGCCATCAAAAGTCTCTAACCTTTCAAATCTGCTTCATTTACTATAAATTCCTAAGACCCAACCCAACAATTTCCTTGCCCAATCCTATATTAGGCTAAAATCCTTTGCTCAATTGTATTATAGTTATAAATGCTCCCTCACGCACGGGGAATCCCTCTACCTGGCTGTTCACTCTCAAATTTGACATGTTCGAACTCAAAACCACCTTGCTCGAGCCTATCGACCTGCCCCTGCCGAAAGTAACCCTGCCTCGCTTGTCCAGCCTGAAACTTAACTTGCCCAACCTGTGCATCACCCCCAAAAGCTACTAAGTTCCAAAGTTAAACCAATCTTGATACCTGCGTGCCCTAGTCCTGTGCCGAAACTCTAACCCTAATGAGTCGAGACCATGTGCGCCCTATAGCGACGCCAAAACAATGATTCTCGATAGTAAGTTGCCTCATCTAGCCATGTAAGCCTTAGATCCATTGCCACCAACAGCGACCCGCCTTCCTCTACAGCCCTCAATGCCAAGAAATGCTCCTCTAGGATACAAGTCCCTTGGGCCACCTCCCCGCCACCAAATCTGCCGTGAACCGTCACCCTAGTTGTGCAAGACTAGGGATTTTCAGCCTTCAACCCTTCGTGCCATCACTAATCACAGATTCTGTACCATTGGATCATTCTCCTACCATGCCAACATAGCTCATTTAAGTAAAGTCCTATCAATTTCAGCAACATGGATTCGATGGATGAAAATTGTTATTAAACAAAGTTTAATCACTCTCCGCTTCAAATTTCTCTTTAAGCATGTCCACATTCTTTGCTTCCATTATCTCGGGAGTTTTTACTTTGATACCAGTTTAATAGGGCTTAAGGCTAAATTAGGGATAATTTTTATCAATTGAATCAAAAGAAAGAACAATCATAACCTACAATTCGAGAGGTAAGTCAGTCTTTCCCAAAACTCATATTTACTCTTAATACTTGATAAAATTTAGTTTAAACTCTAAATGACTCATTAATCTCTTATTTATACCTCAGCCCTAATTAGTAAATAAGTAAAATTACAAAATTACCCTTGTCTCTTTATATTTGCACCTAACATAAGTTTTCATTAGTCTAACACGCATGTACTTTAGTTAATTAATTACAAAGCAAAGAATTGAGTATGTTTACGAGGTTGGGGGTTCGTTTTAAGTTGTTATGACTGTTACTTGCAATTGAAGCTCACAAGCATCCAATTCTAAATTGCCAAAGGGGGAGAATTCAATATTGTCAATAAAGATTGCATTAGTATATACATCTAAATTTTTATCTCCAAATAACGTGGTTTTATTAACTAATTATTGAGATAATGTAATGACAAGCATGCCAAATTAAAGAGTAATGATAGAGATCTCAAATTTTGTATTTTAAATTTCATTGCAAATTATATGCTATTCATTGATTGGTTGGTAATTCTATATAAGATCCAAATGAATTAATTATATTATCCTCACTAACCATAAGGGTGGCAAAATCCTTCATATGTTCGAGGACTCATAGGGCCCCGATCCAAATAGGGCAAATTTCAAATAATTTTTATGAAATGGAGTCGAGAATAGGGAAAAATAATCTCCAAATGCTTAACGGAGTGGGGTTTATTTTTATATTCTCCACCACACCCAATCCCCATTATATATAAATTATATTTAGTTTTTATTAAATAATTTTTGTTTTGTCAATTACAATGTCGGTTAATAAATTTTCTTTTTATTTTGGCCTAATGTAAATATGTTATAACTAAAAGAAAACTTTGCAATATAATTTTTATTCAACCCTAAAATATTATTATGTTTTTTTCTCTTTGAATGTGCTGATCTCTTCAAATATTTTTCAGTTTTGATATTATTTCAAGATATTATTGCAAATATTTGGAGATTTTGTTAAATAATTTAAATAATTTATAATATAGTGATAATTTTATTTAAATTTCTAATTTTAATTTACTAAAATTATGTATCCATACCTATTATGAAATAAGTAAATAAGGAATATGGAGAGGATGAAGAAATTATTTCTTATATAGGGATTTCTCATCTCCACCCCACTAAATTTATTGGGGAAGGGGTTGAGGAATGGAACCTAAATTTTTAATGAGTGGGGAATGAAGTAGGCCTTACCTCCCGCCCACCTTATGGCTATCTCTAACTAACTACTTGATGAATGTCACATCATTTGGAATTATATTTTCAAATAAAAATTTAGGATATGTATAGCACTTCTCTTCATTATTCACTTAAAATTTAATAAAAATTATTAATCACTTAATGAACGATATATCACATGTCACAAATTTAGAATAATATACTACCAAAAATGAAAAAAAAATAAAAAATAGATGCAGTAAAAAAATTTACGTTGTTGTAAGTAGTATCTCATTGCAAAGCACTGGTGAGTGTGATGGAAAATGTGATGGAAAATTCTCATAATTTTGAAGCCAAGCCAATTCAAAAGACAATGACACATGAAAAATAACAAAAAGTATAAAAATACACTTCAAAGAGCAAAAGTCATAACCCACGTGGCAAACACAACCTTCATCAAACCAATCACAAAAAAGTCAGATTGGAAAAGAGTTCTACTATTTACCCCGGATCAACCCCAAAAAATTAGTAAAACTACACCGTTTCGACAATAATAATTCTTTTCCTTTTCCTTTGCCTGTCTCTTTCATCTGTTGTTTCTCTATCACTTTTCATTTTTGGTTTCCTTGCTTCCCAGCTGTCCCTTAACTATTATTCTAGCAATATATTTTCTCATCTTTGAATTTTCATCCTTGAGTACTTCCACAACCATAATTTCATCATTATAGACTTCACTTGGAATGATGTCTTTTTTCTATTCTTGAACTACTTCAATTACATCTTCCAGCATAAGATCCTAATCTTCTTGTATTTCTTCATCTTATGAGGTAACAAATGAATTTCACAGCTCATCTACTTTTAAGCAATTACATATTATACCTTGGTCAAAGATCTTATCCCCTTAAAAAGATGAGCTTTGACATACAAAACAAAACATATAAGTTTAATCTAGAATTAAAACCCTTCAATCACTACCACAAACCCAGATCACAAAATTCACAGATAACGATAAAGAGCCAAAAAATTTACAAATCGCTACAAATCACACATCAACCAAGATATCATATTTTTTTCCTCATTTGGTGGTGATTGATTAGCTTTGTGTTGATAGATATGGTATATAATTTTTGACCAAATTTCAAACAAACACAAACACAAACGTAGAAACACAAACACAATGGAGACTAGAGTTGTGGGCGATTATCTCCGGTGTACAAATGAAACGGTGGTGGTTGTCGGTGGTGGCAGCGGGGTGGTTGGGTATGCACGAAGGCTTGATTTCAGGACAATAATGGCTGGAGCTGAAGGAAAGGGAAAACAATTTTGGCATCAAACAGTGCATTTTTTTGCTTAATAAAACGGAGTCGTTTTAAATTCGGGGTTTGACTCAAGGCAAGTCACATTTTCCTAAATGATAACAAAATAGGTTTGAAATTTTCAGTGTTGCTGTGTAATCATGACCAAAGAATCAACGCACGAAGGAAGAGTGGGTCAGGAAATCAATGTCAAGAAGATAGTTTCTGCTTGTCATTGAGCTAAATTCAGACTTGAAAAGCTGAATCCATCTACCCGGAACTGTCTGTTTGCTATTGGTGGGGGCATTTCAAGTAGTAAATTAGAAAGAGCTGCAAACTCTATCTGTTTTTGTGTTGTTGGAAGCTTCTTCAATCTTTAGATGCTCATGGGAAAGTGAGAGCTTGAGGCCTCGACGTTGCGTTACTGAGGGCTCATTATTTTGGGAATAGAAATGAATGCTCTCTAAGTTTCAACTTATTTGGGTAGCCAAGGCCTTAGACCTCTTCACTTGTCTTTTTACAAGTGTACATGTTCGAGCCATACAAAAGCAATCAGACAATTGTTTATATAAAATCTATGTAGACTAAAACATGAAAAGGTGACAATTAAAAATTTTGACACTATAAGACATGGAAAAAGTGACAATATTGCCTTTGTCCTCCACTCTGAATGTATCTCATTTCAAAATTCTCTCTTCCCATCACAAGAAATTAAAATTTTCTTTTTCACTCTCATACCATACAGACTCATGTACAAATTAAAACCATTTTTTCCCAAGTTTCATATTTTATTTCCCAACTCACCGCATTGAATATTTAGGATAAAGATTTTAATTTTTTTTTTAGAGTGCGATATTAGTATTACAATCACAAATCTATTATTAATATTTACAAAAAGAAATCGATAAGACTATCCTAGATGAAATTTATTATAACACAATCTAAATTTTTACCCTCACTTAATATTAGATAGATATATGTTTCATCCTTTTTAGTGGAAGAGATATCTACTCTTGCCTAATTGAATTAATAGAAAATTAGATGTTACCATCGGATTACAATTTCATTAACTTTTTGTAAAATGTTTGACTTTGGAAGATGTAACTATGGGACTGTATAACCATAAATAATATGTAACTTCGGAGAAAGAATCTTGAAATGTTGGAATTGAAGGGAGCATTGAAACAACTAAAAGATTTTTCAGTTTAAACTCCTAAGTTGCATTGTACTGTGAAAGACAGCTAATAAATTCTTAAATTTCTGGTTAATTCTTATGGAAGGAGTATTTGTTATACTTATGTTTTTAAAATAAACAAATTAATGATGATCAAATTGTATATATTAACCATTATCTTTAATGGTATGGCAGCTGTATATGCTGATAAATATGAATCATTAGTTAATATCATAATTTTTTTCTTTTTACCAGTTTTAGGAGTTGAAAACGCTTACTTGTAGACCATTTGTTAATGACCAAAAACCACAATATAGATGATAAATGCTGCTATAATTTAGTACCAGAGAAAATCGATTTGCTTATGTCAACTAATTTAAAGACCTACATTGTTGGAGTGCACCCTTAATTATAGAATCTTAGCCGTAGGTAATACATGCTTGAAGCAGAAGGAGCAGCTGCTTAACAATACATTGACTTGTTAAGTGAACCCACAGAGTTGCATACTCACTATAAGAGATGAGTCAAGTCTTAAGTTAGCCACCCAAATCTTAATTAATCAAAATTGCTAAATAAATTAACGGAAGATGATTATACGCGTTGACTTATAGGGAAAATAAAAATAAAAATTCCCTGAAAATGTTGTATACGATAAAAGCTTAATATATATATATATATATAAGAGACGCTGTAGTATGCATGGATCATAGAGATTGGTCGCATGGCTTGATCGTCCATAGTTTGTTTCCATACAAATTTGGTTCAAGCTTGACACCTCTTTCTTGAAGAAGAAAGAAAGAAAGAAAGAAAATAGATATTACTGCAATTGGGTGTAATTGTAAACGCGGCTCATGACATGATAGTCAAGCTATCTCATTTTTCATTTTCAACCCTCTCAATTGGCTGTATGCCTCCAATATGAATTTTCATTTTTTCTCTTGGCTGCTCCTTGTTGGCCCGCGCGTCACTGAATTATTTGTCAAATTGAAACCCAAATCCCGCCACCCAAAACAGTTACCATCTATACGACATTATTGGACTGTAATATTTACTCCCAATATACAGTGCGCAATGTGCAGTATTTTAACTCTAAGGTGGATCGAATAGTCATTAGCATACCATATTGAGTAAATAATTTTTTATATGTTGTTTATTATCACGTGATAAATCTAAGATGCATGCATGCTACAGTCTCTATATAGGCCCTCTTTTTTGGGTTTATATGCATACGTTGCTGTTGCTGAATTCCTTGTTTACAATTTCAAATTCAAAAGCTTCTGTGAAGATCCCTACAAATCACTCATTATTTATTTAATTGGTCCCCCTACCCCTATGTATGTACATATTTTCTGTAAAGCACGTATATAGCTACATCGCATTGGTAGGATTCCGATTCCAACTTACCAAACGAAGCATAAGCAGAGCCTTCACTATTTTTTGAATCTTGAATTTAATTTATTTGCCCATTTGAGAGCTCGCTTACAGTTTAGGAATATATATATATATAACTTGACTCTTATTTTTCATTTGTCATGTAAAATACTAAGAGAGACAAATTATTATTTCTTTTTTTAAAGAATTATATTACCATTTATTGATTTTAAAATTAGGAAGCTATAAGAGTCCGAAATTCATATATAAACAAAGACTCGTAGCCGCAGAACCTCGTGTACTCCTAGGGTGGCGCCGTATGTGAATTTTGTGTACTCGTAGGGCGGCCCCGTATTTTAATTTTACACTGGGCTCACTTAATTTTTACCTAATTTTGTTATACTGTACTATATTTTATAATTTATAGATTGTAGCACTATTGTTGCAACTTAATTTGCAAATTTTATGTTATAGTTTAAAATTTGTAGTTTTTCCTAATATGACCCGGCCAAACTATAATCCTCGTTCAACAATAGTTTAAACATTTTCCCCTATCAAAAAGTTTTTAAAAAAAATTGATAAGATCAACCCTCAACTTGTGAGTTTTATACATTCAAAATGCTCAGTTCTAAGAGCATTATCAAAATACTTTTCAACATTAAAAATTTTAAAAGACACTTTAAGATATATTTCACTCTCTTCTATTAATATTTTATTATTTTTATGGACAGAGAAAACAATATAATTACTATTTATTTTTCTTTTCAAAAAAAAAATAATAGCTCTGTAACAGTTTTTTTTACCCCATTAAATGTTATTAAACTCATACACATCTCATTGCAATTTTTTTTCTTCAAAGTGTTTTATGTTATCAAGTAATTTTATAATTAATATTGTATGTTTAATTATTAATTTCTAGCTATTTTTTATTTAACAATCATTGAATTGAAAATGGACAAACATTACGGAAATAACATATTAAGAATACATAAACATAGTTATTAAAAGATAAACATATTTCAAACATAATAACAACTACAACAATATTTAAAATCAATACAAGATTACTTAGAAACAAAGATTTGATTAAAATAGTTGGAGTGATAAAATGGAAGGTTATTAAATTGTTGACAAAAAATAAAGAGTAGTTAAATTTGGTGAAGGAAATATTTGATTAAAATAGTTGGAGAAACAAAATGGAGGGTAATTAAATTTGTTAAGAAAAATTAAGGGTTGTTAAATTTGGTGAAGGAAAATATTTCATTAAAATAATTAGTGTGATAAAATTGAGGGCAATTTAATTTGTTGAGAAAATATGGAGGGTAGCTAAATTTAGTGAGAAAAAAGTTTTGATTAAAATAATATTAAATTGTTCTAATTTAAGGAGTCTTTTGGACAAGAGTTTTATGTTTTTTATTCTTTTATTTGATACATAAAGAAGCAAATCAAAATTTAGAGAGTAAAATAGGAAAACCCTTTTGGTAATACTAACTTACATAATTTATAATTTATAGGTTGATCGAAAAGTATTCTCTCAAGATCTTCTAATTACCAAATGACCAACAGTTAAGTCATAAAAAAAAATTGATTTTGAATTGATATAAGTCGGAGATAATGGACAAAATTTAGAGAGTAAAATAGGAAAACCCTTTGGTAATACTCTAACTTACATAATTTATAATTTATAGGTTGATCGAAAAGTATTCTCTCAAGATCTTCTAATTACCAAATGACCAACAGTTAAGTCATAAAAAAAAAATTGATTTTGATTTGATATAAGTCGGAGATAATGGACACTCAAAAGGCAACTCGGGTTGACCAGCAATTTCAAATACAAGACTTCATATGTTAGCCGAACATAATCAGATTCAATCTCTTCAACAAATAAAGATTTATCCTCGATAAAGACAAAGGAGAGGACAGAAAAAACAGCAAGAAGTCTCATACAGACATTCATTAAATTATCATTTAAAAACATCCCCTTTCGGTTTCTCACGAACTATTAATTCGATTCTCTCCATAAACGCACTCACCCCCCCCCCCCCCCTTTCAAAATTCTCTTTCATTTTTCTCTCTCCCTCTCTCTCGCATATTCTCTGGAAATGGAAAACCGATTGAAGCTCCGAATCTCCCGCCTGTTTCGCTCCTCATTCGGGTCGTGCCGGTCCCGAAACATATCGGAATCTGACGTCGTCGTCAAGCTAACCCACAAAAATAGTAACTCCCACATGAAGATGATGATGATGACAGAGCCACTTTTATCTCCTAAAGCTCGCCCTTTCCCCTCCATTTGCCGTCCCAAATGCCCGGAAATAACAACAACGCACCCACAGATGATGATCTTTAACAACACTTGCTGCATCGACACTGCCCCGAGAAGTAAAGTTTCTGAGCAATATTCCCCTTTTGCTTTAACCACCACTACTAGTAATAGCAGTGATAACCATAACGGACAAGTTATGTGTCCTCCTGCCTCACCTACCTCTCCGTTCAACGATAATACCCTCTTCTACTATGGGTGTAATAAAGAGAAAAAGAAACATCATTCACATTCAGAGAAAAACAGGAAAAAGAAAAGGACCCATTCGAGAAAAACCAACAGAAGATCAGACAGTGCCTGCATTTTCAGTTCTTCTTCTCAAGAGAGTTTCAGAGGCTGGTCGTGGTTTAGCAGTGACGAAGACGACAATGAGAAAGAAGATGAGACCGAGACTCTTTTCTCTTCTAAAACTCTCTCGTCCGACTCATCGGGCTCCTCTCTCCACCGGCGTCACCGTTCCCTCCGGAAAAAGGACGGAACTCGCCGCCAGAGAGCTGCCGCAAGAAAGTGCGGTCCTGATGTTCTGCCTTTACCGGGTGGGAAGGTGAAAGACAGCTTCGCTGTGGTGAAGAGTTCGAGTGATCCTTACAATGATTTTAGGACATCAATGGTGGAGATGATTGTTGAGAAGCAGATATTCGCAGCTAAGGATCTTGAGCAGCTCTTGCAGTGTTTCTTGTCTCTGAACTCTCATCATCACCATAGGATTATTCTTGAGGTTTTTACTGAAATTTGGGAAGCTTTGTTCTCTGAGTGGTCTTAATTAATTGATGTTTTTGACCTGTGTTGAAGAAAACTTTTCTTGTTTTCTCTTCTATGAAAATTATGTACTGCTTGTAACATAACTTCAATTATTATCAATGGATCAGTACAATCTTTTGTTGTATGTCATTTTATTTTATGTTCGGATGAATTAATATTATTACTTTTTTGATAATTTTAGATCAGTCACTAGTCAGTGGCCATGACTTTTATCTAACTAGCCACTTTTATTTTTTATGTAATCTTTCGGATTCTACTTTCTCTCTTCGTTGTATGTTCGTTCGTCTTGCTTTGAGAGGCCTGCGTTTGGAAAAGAAAGATCAGCAGTGGGAATAGTTTTGTTGCTTTTGAAATATTGCGCACAGATTAATTTGGCCTCCAGACTTGTCAACAATTTTGAAACTTGAAAAGATGTGGGAAATGGAATTGCATTGGCTTTTTGTTTGATTAGAAAAATAGAAAGCAAATGTCATATCATAAAGTTGCCCTCTGGGCTTTTGAACTTTTTTTTTTTATTGTACAATATTTAAATAAAATGTTAGAATAAATAAGAATAAAAATATCAATGACTTTTTCACTCAGTTATGAGACTACACACACACACTAGAATCTAAGTTCTGGATTATCGTAGTCTAGACAAAGTGAGATTATCAGAAAATCAATCAAAATTAATAAAATATGATTGTTTAATGGTGCTCAAACTATTATGAAGATGATATTTGGAATATTGGTCATTGCTCTCAATTTTTTTTTATAGGAATCATTGAATTGATTGTGTAGTACTTAAGTCCTTCTTGGTCAAACCAACTATGACAATATGTGACCAAAAAAAAAATCCAAGTGAGATCGCTACATTTTATATCTATTGCTTAAGGTCAAACCTACACCATCAAACAATTTAAAAAAAAAAATGAAAGATTTAAAACGATTCTCTTGTATTATTGTCCATGGATATAACATGTATCCGAATGGCCAATACCATCAACAAATACTATTTCTTACCGTCAAATTGTGATGTTTGAACTGCTAAAAGATGCTCGAAGAAGTGAACCCTTAATTTATTAAGTCCACTAGTTTCATAATTTGAAATCAAATTTATTATCAAATAAGGGCCATCTAGAAAACCAAAAAAAAGTTAAATAATAGCATCAGTTGAATGATAAAGCAAGTATTGATTGGCAAGATGCCTAGAGACAAATAAATGAAATAGTTAAATTAAAAAAAAAAATTGTTGTTTCATAAAAGAGACAAGACATTAAATATCTGATTCAAGCGTTTGGTACATCTATTTTTTGTTGTTTTATTAGCTACATCAGTTTCTTTATTACAGCATTCTTGTTTCTATTACATGAAAAAAAGAAGCCAAGACAAGACCCACACACACCCCATCACTACCCTAACATCGAACAGAGTTTTTGTTTTGTAACTTAGTGTGTTGTGTCTTTGCTGTAACGCTTTCTAAGATTTTAATTTCAAACTTAAGCTGGGAGCAGCTTGTAGCTCAATTATAGAATGTGGCCTATTATGATTGGTCGATAATTTTGTGCCTGCAAGGCTGCAATAAATTAAAGCATGTGATCTAAGGCGTATCTCTAATTAGATAGTCATTAAATAACAAATTAAAGCAATAAATTAAAGCATGTGATCTAAGGCCTATTATGAGTACGACGTTTTAACACAAGAAAAGCATTCGAAATTGATAGGTTAAAAATAAAAAATTAATAGTGAAACGTCTGTTTCAAAAGATGGGGTGATGTGGCCAAGAAAATTGACAAAAGAGATCAATGACGTCTACTGTTTAGGGTCTTGAAGAGAGAATGTGAACAAAACCATATGTAGATGTAGCAGCTAAGCTTTCATGTTAATTGATCCCTTGGGAACAAAACTATTAAGGAGCTGTAGCTTTCTTTGGTTTCTCTTTCGTCTGTATGATGCATAAAGGCTCTTTTTTGTAACCACGAAATGAGGACATTGCGCCAAATCGATGACCAATTAAGGGCCAAAATTGGCAAGAGGTATTGTGATGATAGGATGAAATTTAAAGAATTCCTGAGCATTGGCAGGGGAGGTTGCGTTGGATATTTCATATTTGTCTCTTCATTGGGTTTTATTCTCATTAATGCTCGCATTTTTTGGGTTCTTGAGCCCCCCGTTTCTCTCTCTTTTCATCTTTTCGCTTCGGCTCGTCCTGTCATCTGCTTTTTCAAAATTGATACTTACACCGAACGACGCATGCGTGCACTGCATTGCATGAACGCTCACGGTACAAATTTCTGGCCCAAACGTTTGGGCCCGGCTTCTCGTAATAAGTCCAAGACTGAAGCTTTAAGTCTTCAACCCATCCCGTTTGCATGTTTGTCCCCAAAAGTGAAAAGAATACAAATTGATATATTAAAATTAATTTTTTTCCATAAATTTCATTTCTTTTTAAATTGAATACGAATTCTAAAATAATAAATTTATCTTAAATTTTTTTGTTACTTAGTTTCTAAACTCTGGTAATTTTGTTAAAAAAATTCAACTTAAAAATTAAATATAAATTATGAAATGGGGTAGGTCTAAAATTTTTGTTAAAAAAAATAATATACCTAAGTGTTTAATGGAGCTTTCATTCAAATTAAGAAGCCAATTATTTTTTTTTAGGTTAAGTAATTTCAATTTAAAAAGTTATGAGGAATTTTGACTGATTTTTAAAGGCCTACCCTAGGTCCAACTCTATTTTATTTAAAAGCACATACATGATATTAAAGTTGACTCTATCTAATACTTAGTTTCCATTCCCTATTCAGTTTCTTATTATCACCTGTCTTCGCAGCCAAATGGGAGAACCTGCACACTGAAAATTGAGATACTCAAGCTTGAGTCTTACCGCTAATAAAAGTTGGTATTGAAATTTTAATTTCTCCTATAAATTGGTAGAAGGAGCCAAGATTATTTGAAAACTCATCAATAATGAAATTTTAATCAATATTGTCTACAAGTTCTCTTTCTATACATATGACATAACAATTCAAATTAAGCTCATATAAAAAGAAAAATTATCAAACTCAAAGAATTAAAGTAGTAAATTTCTTGGCTTCGCAATGAGGAGGGGGACAATGAGAAAATTAGATAAAAAGAAATTAGGAAAGTGATAGAAAATGAAATCTTAAACATCGTGGGAAAATTTAATAAAAAATAATTTATTTCATCAGCTACCGCAATTCTCAATTGACCCTGAATCAACTTAGTTTTCAAGTCACAACGACTAATTTTAATGATACATTTTATTGATGTAATTTTTAAATTACGACTATTCAATCTCAACACCAAATAAAGTCGAAGTTGGAAATGTAGATTGTATAACCCAAATCAGTCCTTGTGGAACCAAAAACTATGCTTGTGGCTTGGATTAGACAAAAATTTGGGCTTTTGTTGTGACCAAGCTTCATATTGGCCTTTGTCTCTCTCTTAACAATACTGAACAGGTAAAATGTTACATGTATATAAAATTGACGTTTTCTGAGCTGGTATGGTGGTAAGTAAGAGGTGAAGAAAAATGAGGAATGTTAAGTGTGTGGATGTGGCTAAGGCTAACTTTTTTTTTTTGAATTCTATTATATGCAGATTATTAATGATATTATATTAAATATTACAATTATAATATTTACAATCGTACTAAACAACTGGGACCATCGCCATATATTAACTCACTGAGATACTTGTACAAATAGTTTAAACCCTCTCTAATATTCGAGAGGTATCTGCTCTACTCACATTTCGTAAAAGGAAAAACTGTCTCCACTCAATTAATTAATAATTGAAAAAGAACTGAAACTAATTTTCATAATATTCTTATGAAGGCTCGAATCCTTGCACTCAATATTGTAAGTACAAAATTTCTCCCATCGTACCAAAAGCCCATAGGTGTGGCTAAGGCTAACATTAAGCAGCACGAGGTGGAAATTTTTTAATTTTAAAGGATAAAGAGGCGTGAAAGTGCCGGCTAGGTCATACTCTGTTGTCTCTCATTAGGACGAGTTCTGACCCTAGGACGAGTGGTCAATTTTCTTTGGTCGAATCTGTCTTTTATGCACTACTTACTACCAACTACTTTCTTTGTCTCTGCTAAAATACCGCAGCCGTTCTCGTGTCATCTTCAAAAATCAAAACCCTAATCATGCCCCAATCCATTTTGCTCTCTTACCAACTTACAGAATTCTCCTTGAGCCGCCAGGCCGACAATATACATACCGTATCATTATATTGCCTTGTGTATTTCTTCTTTTTGCTTTTCAAAATTAATAGTGTATAAAGTATAATATTAATATTACATTTTGAAAGTAAATTTAATAGCTATTAAGAGGATGCTGTTTCCTAAATGTGTTGGGTCAACAATCAATTCCCTTCCATGCCCATAGTTGAGTCGTATCTTTTCCTACACCAGCTTGTGTTCCAAATCAATTTTTGTTTACTGTGTAGAAACTAGCTAGCAAGTGATTATAGTGGTTTTAAGAAATGATTTGTAAAGTGGACGGAATTGTTTGAATTACTTAAAAATCTATACATTCCCTATTCCGCACGTTGAGGCTCATTGGTATGAGAATTTCAATAAGGTCTTTAACCTAATAATAACAATTAAGCTCATTAATTTTTGCATCAATAGTGGGAGTTCGCATCCCGTGATTCACGGCGATATACATAACAATTATGAATTATGTGGATGGTCTAAGCTTATTATCACTCATTCAAAGGGAATCAAAGCTGGTTTGGCATACATATTATATATGGTGGGGTCAATTGCCCTAGCTTCAATATTTTAACATGGGTTTCACTTTCAAACTTCAAAGAAAGAAGTTAATCACTAGCTAGGTGACCATTAGTACATATGTTCACATATAGAGATGTACGTACGTACGTATAATAATACATGGGCAACAAATAAAGCAAATCAATCACAATATTTGAGAAAAGCAAATCAATCACAATATTTGAGAGAAGCAATTCAACAACCTCACCCGCTCCTTTCTTTCTCCTAAAAAGGCTACATACCAACTCCATCGACAAAAGTAAAAGTAACGAACACTCTATCTATTTATTTTATCTAGTTAACAACAACAACAACAACCAATACAACATCATCAAAAGCTTTAACTTATCTAGTTAATCTTCCATGTCTTCGAATCTTCATTAGCGTAATAAAGAGAGAGGAAGTGGGGACTCTTTTAGCAAACAAGAAGAAAACTCAAGGACAAGAAAGGAGCGTGTGAAGACAAACAATAAACATAAAGTGGAACCGAACGTTGCCAAAGTGATCATCATCAGAATTCAGAAAAGAGAGAAAGGAGCTTTGAGCTTTCTTTCCTTATGACTACTCTGCTAGTCATGTTAAATAGCCCGTTCAAAGTGGCTCAATCTTAATTGACATCATCACAATAGAAGAGCCAAGGCAGAAAGATATCACCAATGCTGCTAAGAAACTCCATTTCTAGCACCAAAAGGTTCTTTCAAAAAACCCTCCACAGCTTTAAATCTCTCTTTTCTGGTAGTGATTACCAAAGATTACCCAAAAGTACACCTCCCCATATGAATATACAAACAACTTACGGCAAAGACTTTGACACGTTCTACGCCGATCACTTTACCAACCAATGGGAGCCATCATCAGCTAATAATAATAAAGAGATCAAGGCAATCAAGAAGCAGAGGCCAAACAAGAAGAATGTCATCAATAATGTAACATCATCATCATCATCGCCAATGAAACAAGAGAGTGAGGGTTTCATGATGAAGGCTAATAACCGTAAAAACTTGAAAACAAAAAATGTTCATCATGCAGATTCAAGTTTCAGTAGTGGTAGGGGTATGATAATGATGATGAGAGAGGAAAGGAGCTGTTTACTTGCTGAAATGTTAAAGGAGCTGGAGCTGATGGATATGAGCAACGTTGATCACGTGCTGGACATTGAAGAGTTTCTTCATTATTATTCTCGCCTCACGTGCCCTGCTTATGTTGACATTGTTGACAAGTTCTTCATCGAAATATATGCTGAATTTTTTGGTCATCACTCTGCAATAAGTACTCCTGCTTGTATCAGTTCAAGGCCAAATAAGCTGCGATCATAACATTGTTATGAAGCAATTCCGAGAGGAGAATTCGTGCCTTCACAACATTAATTCCTTCTTGTTATTTTATTTTATTTTTCATTTTTCCTTTTTCGGATACATTATTCTTGATGCGAATCTCTGCATTTAATTTCATAACTTCCAAGGGCCAATGGCCATAATTGTTTCATTTTATGTTAAAAAGAAAAAGATCTATCTATCTATTACCATGCTTTCTTAATTGATGAATTTGATATTTCGTGACCTTTTTTTTTTCTTTTTTGTGGCTCATAGTTGAACTAATCCATCAATTAATCTTTTGATAACACTGGGAATAAAAAAGGAGGGGAAAAGAATTGTTCTTTTGTTTGTCAATTGTAAATAGTAAAGATAGAGAGCCCAACCCCTCCTTAACCCCTAAGAAGATTGAAATATCTTAATGGATACTCTTAAAATTTGAATTAATGACAAAAAAGTCCTAAAAACATTGTGCCAGTGGGATTGAGGTGGAGATTATTAGTGGGTTGCACATCATTTTTCATTGTAAAATCTTGTACTAATCCCCTTTTCCAGTAAAACAATGCTATCGTATTTTACTTAAAGATGGTGTAAATTTCTATGGAAACGGGCCCTTCGAATCCCCTCTCCATTAATTCTGGAATAGGTACAAGATTATTTTCATACCCATTTCTTAATTGAAATTATAAGTTTACAATCCCATTTCCCCTTAAATGCATTTTAATTTATTTATCCCCTCTCCTCTCTTCTCTTTCCACAGTGATCGCTACCTTTTTTTTTTTTTTCTTTTTTTTGGGTTAAAGATTGCAGAACACTTTTCCTGCGGTACCATGAGATAGTACACTCCAGTCTTAGAAAGATGAAGCCGTATCCCGGTTTCAGACTTTGTGAAAATGGACCACTATTTCGACACAATCCAGCCCATTATCGTTGGAATTGGTTTAGGCTGGCCCGTTACGTCAATTTATGATAGACATGGAGAGAATATAGTAGGCCTTTTTTTTTTTTTTTGTGGGGCAAAAGTGTGATTAAAATACTTAAATCACTATGTTAAATACTAGCATGAAGATTTAAAAAAAAAAAGAATTTCATTAATCTAATATAAATAAGATTCTTAATATTAATTCTCTAACTTCCGTTGCAAGAGGCAAAAATTAATTGAACCATCTGTAGTAATCTTACTCTTTTAGTTACCACACACGATATCTCATCTCATCTCAACTTTGCAATTACTCATTGGTTGTCTAAATATGCCCACTTCATTTTCGTTATCTTATCCTTAAGCTGCTCATAAGAGTGACAAAGGCATTGAAGAAATAATGAAATACTATTACAAATATCTATTCTTTTATTTCAGATTAAAAAAAAAAGCATCTCGAACATTTTTATTCAAAATATTGACTTGTCCACGTGAGATAACTCTTGAAGAGTTGGTGAATTTTTTTCAAAAGAATTATTTTTCAAAACAAACACTCAGAGCATGCATAGAGAATTAGAGATGTATTTTTTAGTATTTTTTTCATATTTAAATGATCATATTTGAAGAAATAATGAAATACTGTTACAAATATCTATTCTTTTATTTCAGATTAAAAAAAGCATCTCGAACATTTTTACTCAAAATATTGACTTGTCCGCGTGAGATAACTCTTGAAGAGTTGGTGAATTTTTTTCAAAAGAATTATTTTTCAAAACAAACACTCAGAGCATGCATAGAGAATTAGAGATGTATTTTTTAGTATTTTTTTCATATTTAAATGATCATATTTGAAGAAATAATGAAATACTGTTACAAATATCTATTCTTTTATTTCAGATTAAAAAAAGCATCTCGAACATTTTTACTCAAAATATTGACTTGTCCGCGTGAGATAACTCTTGAAGAGTTGGTGAATTTTTTTCAAAAGAATTATTTTTCAAAACAAACACTCAGAGCATGCATAGAGAATTAAAGATGTATTTTTTAGTATTTTTTTCATATTTTAATGATCATATTTGAAGAAATAATGAAATACTGTTACAAATATCTATTCTTTATTTCAGATTAAAAAAAAAAGCATCTCGAACATTTTTACTCAAAATATTGACTTGTCCGCGTGAGATAACTCTTGAAGAGTTGGTGAATTTTTTTCAAAAGAATTATTTTTCAAAACAAACACTTAGAGCCTTCATATTTAAATGATCATTTAAAAAAAAAACTGTGTGAAGATTTATGGTTATAAAATATGTTTCACATGTTATTTTTCATATCTATTTTAAAGTGGATTTTTCCGTATGAACTTTATCCTATTGATAATCGGATTGTTCTGAACCCTTCAATTTCATGCTCTTTTTATTTTATTGTCATCTACCATTGGTTTAGTTTAGTAGATAAATAATTAGTTAATTAATAAACAATATTTAACATTTAAAATAAGTTAATGAATTCAAATTGAATGGAGAGACTTGAATTAAAGGCGTTTAAGCAACCCATTATAGCTATCCTTTTATTCTTTTATTTTTTAAATAAATTTTTAGCCACTTTGTTGATTACAATATTTTTAAAGAATTTATATTTATTACTATTGATTAAATTTAATTGTACGCATTTGTTATGTTATTAATGCCAAAAAAAAGGCTATCATAGAATGACCTTGAAAAGCTTATTGGCAATAGAAATTTTATTACTATTAGTAATAATGGGCTTAAACTTGTTTTATATAATATTTATATCGTGGCTCTACGACATTATCATTTTTCATCCAATGATAAATTCATGTAGCCATCACATTAATTAGAACATAAATATTAGATTTCAAATTTGTAAATGAGTTGGACTATTGGTCCTCTTAATTAATCTTATAAAACCGCTATTATATTATAATTACATTTAAAGACATATAGAAATAGAATTAACCTTATATTTTTCTCGGGTGTGGATATTTCACCCCACTATTTTTATAAACCAACCCCACCTTCATAAAATAATTACAACAAGTTTACATTATTTCATAGAATTACAAATTAATAATAAGTTTGAATAATTAATTAATTAAATCATTCTTATTATATTTTTTTTCTTACTTTGTCTTTTAACAATTTTTAACAATTTAAGGTTGGTTTAAGATAAGTTTAATTTAACTAATTTACCCTTATAATATAAATAACCAAATTACCCTAAGAAATATATATTATTGTAACTAATTGTTTAGACATTTAGTTTTATGTTTTATAATCTAATATGCTCTATATCAAATTTAATAATTTTCAATACTTCAAATGTCCTAATTACATCCCGTTAGTTTAGTGGAATATTAATAATCATACTAAAAAGGCACTACTTACACATCAATAAAATATAAAAAAATTGTATAAAAATTTATTGAGGTTAAAGTAAATTTTTAGTTATTTTTGGTACTTTTACCTTATGAGGTTAGAATAATTATATTAATTTATGTTAAAACAACCTTACTAATCAAATGTAATTAAAAAAAACATAGTCTCATAAAACAATAATTAATTAATATGGATTTAATTGGTTAAAATTTTAAATTCCTTCCTAATTTGATTTTTTTTTAAATAATGTGCACTTGTTGTAATAATTTTTTTAAAATTGGGATGGGTTAATAAAATTTATAGGGTGGAAATATCACCACCCATTTTTCTCTCTTCTTTTTTTCTCGTTCATAGTTTCACTTATACAATTAGTTTACACAAACTTAAAACAATATTTTTTTGCATATTGATTATTTTTATGTTTGGGAGATAGATATTTTTGATTTTGTGTAGAAAGAAAGTTGGAGAAGATTGGTGATATCAAAACTGCATATTTTTTTATTATTTCTTTAGCTTAAAAGAGATTATTTTTAAAAAGTGTAAAAAGAGTATTTTATATTAGAAGGAAAAAAAAAAGCAAGGGAGCAACAATATATTTACAATTTCTGCAGGAGCTTCCTCTAGCATTAGTGCCACACCAGCCACCAAGTGTTTATGAAAGAAGAATACAAATTTGGCCAAGTACTCTAGGCAACTTCGACCATTTATAGTAGTATTTGTATTTAGCTTATACCAATTTTCTAATGGGGCTAACAATTGAATTTCATTATAAAAGAATTACTGTGAATTGAAAGATTTTTAAATGAAAAAATTATTAAAAAAAGGGTATTTTTGACTATAGGTGAATTATAGTTAAAATAGGATTTTTAATAAAATTTTGGAGGGGTGATAATCGTCCAACTCTTTGTAAATATACCGGTACTCTTCTCGAATTTCACGGTCCAAGTTCTCACTTCTGCAAATTATATCATCATGGGCCCAAAATCACAAGCCCAGGGGTGAATGAAAAGACCGAGCCCCGCGCAAATGCAATTCAGTTATTTGTAAGAGAAGTCAAAACGTGTCGCCAATCAAATTGTATAGATGATGATTCCAACATTCCAATGGCCGGCGGGAGCTATTGGCAAAAGGACAGAGAAATTCAAGAACAGACCAATATAGAGGAAGTAAAGAACAAGAGTTTTGAGCTTTTCACTCAACTTGGTGGATCCCGTACAACTTGCCAAAATGGCGAAGGGATTAATAGTACTTTCTTCAGATTTGGTGGTGCTATTTATTATCTTCGGAGAGGAGATTTCCCATGTTTAGTCGGAAGAAATGAGAAGAGGGGAGAGCCATGGAAAAGAGAGAGAGGAACACAAAATGAAGAAAAAAGAAAGTCAAATTCAATTTCCTTATTTGGTTCTTACATATATGAAATTCTTTTTTCTTTTTCTTTTTCTTTTTTTGTATTGGGGTGTTACACCCTCCTTTGATCTTGCCCTAACTTTGGCCAGGCACGTTTATGTACCAAAAAAAATATATTTATTTTTTGCCCTCTATTTTTATTTTTCCTTCTCCTCCTTTCCTCTCCTTTCATTTCTTCAAATAAATACGGGGGTACTAATACAGCTGTATAGTGCTCACTAGACACATTCGCTCGGGAAGAAAAAGAAGAAAAGATAACAAGGAACCATCTTCTTTTTATCATGCGTCACTCTCTAGCTAGCTTGTTAGCCAAGTTCTGGGGGTAAAAGTGATGTACAAGAGGGAATATTTCGTGGATTCCGCCTTCATCACATCATGATATTCGATTGCATGGCTGGATACTCTACTCATTAGTTCTTTTATGTGTCGTTTGACAACTAAGCACATTCTTTTTACGTCGATTCCACAACATCCAAGTAAGTAATGGGCTTATGGGTAAAAAACAATTATGAAACCCTCGTTAATTCGAGTAATGATATTCGAATTCTTTATTAGTCTATCTTATTATTTTTTTATTCTATCTCCCCTCACTCCCCTAGTTTAATTTATCAATAACAAGTACATAATCATCATCAAGAACACCACAACTTATCTTTTTCACCCATCTATCTATCAACTCCACCCACATATGATGATTTTCAATTTTCAATTTTATTAAATTTTATAAAACAATTGGTGGGTTTTGTTGTTATTGATAATAGAAAAAAGGATAAACACACCCATTTAGACAAATGGACAAAAAACCCCTAACGTTTCAAAAAAGACATTTACACCCCAATTCATTAACGAAAACAATAATTTTTAACAGAAATTACCGATATACCCTTCTAGCATATAAAAAAATACAACTCTAACTTGTGGTATTAATACCATAAAATTTTATTTAAATTTTAAACTTATATATTTAACAATTCTCCACACGTTGTCATTTAAACTTGTATATTTATAACTAATTTTTTATGTTATTTTTTATGGTATTAATTGAAATACAAGTTAACATTAATAACCAATTTTATTTATTTTTATTCTTGAGTAATGAATTAAATTTATTTGGCTTGAAGAGGGGATTTGATAAAAATTTAAATAGAGGAATTGAGTAATGAATGTATATTTAGAATTTTATTAATAATATATGGAAAAATTGGATAATCAATAATTTTTTTATATGGTAGAAGGGTATAACGGTAATTTTTGTTAAAAGTTATTGTTTCCGTTAGTAAATGAGGGTGTAAATGTCTTTTTTGAAACTTTATGGAGATTTTTGTCCTTTTTGTCTAAACATTGGGGGTGTGTTTGTCATTTTCCCTGATAATATTGCTTTATGTGATTATCTAAGATTTTGTTTAATTTTAATTTGGAATTTGATTAGGAGTTAATATTTGATTTAAATTATATATCAATTTAGAAAATGAGAGAGATATGATAGATGAGAAATTAATCTATTGAGAGCTTGAGACAAAAAAAATTAATTTTTTATTATTATTTTTTGTAATAAGGACAATTTTGAAATAAATAATATTAATTAAAACGTGGCAACTACTAAGCTAAATGTGTCAAATATCATCACTTTATTAACTAGGAACTCCTTTTATTATCTTATACCTCTTATTTTAGATTTACGAAGATAACCTATTTTATCAAAAAGAAAATGTTTATGAGAGAAGTTATATTTTTCTTAGTTTGTTCTTGCTTGTCTGCCTTGAGCAATTTTATTCTAGTATGAAATGAAATATGTCTAGTTATAATTCTTGTTGAATTTTAATGTTTTTTTTTGTGTATTAAATCATCTAGTATCCGAAGACCACATTGGGTCCCGACTAATCCAGATTCGAGCCGAGTAAAGATCATTAGGGTAGCAAAGCTCTTTTAACAAGTATTTAACGCAATTATATCCTCAAGCCTCGAACCGATGACCTTAATTAAGTTAGAACAATCTCATACCGATTAATCTACGTACTTGTTAGTGATTTTAATGTATTTCTTTTGGCCTATATACATATATATGTATACGTATGTGTGTGCACCCAAACACACACACTAAATAAACATTAAGGGTGAGTGTTTAGATCGGATTGTACCTTATAACCCATTTGAGTTGTATTTCGGTTTGGGTTCAATCCGAACCAAATAATCAACCCAAAAGAGTTAACTAACAAATAAAAAAAATTTAAAAACACTTTTTTAACCCTAACTATCACAATTCACACCCACACACTTCTCATCCCCAGCCACCGCCTTCACTTTTCCTCTGCTTGTCCTCTTCTTCTTCTTTTTTTCTTTTCCTCCTTTTCTCCCGTCGCTACCAAATATCATCTTCTTTTCTTCTTCTTTAGTTCTTTTTCTCTTTTTCTTCTTCTTCTTCTTCTTTCCTTCCGCCCAAACATCTTCTTCTTCTTCTATCCTTCGCTGCTGCCAAAAATCTTCTTATTCTTCTTTTCCTCCTCCACTACCGAATATTTATTCTTCTTTTTTTTATTTCCCATTAATTAATTTTTAGTAATTAATTTCTTATTCTTAGTTAATTTCTTAATTTTATTTTGTCAAGTGTTGTTAAATGTTTTTTGTTAATTGTTAAATATTAATTTGTTTATGTAATTTAGTTAATTTGTTAAGATTATGAGAAATGTAAAATTAGGATGTGTAATTTAAGTCAACCCGAATTTGTAATCCGAACCGATTTGATTTGGTTTGGTTCGGATTTATAATTTGAACCCGATTAGGTTGAATTCTCCAAATCAAATGAGTTGAAACCCAAACTGAAATTCGAACAACCCAAATCGAAATCTGATTTGCCCACCCCTAATACACACACATTCAAGGGTTGATGGTGGGTTCTCATTGTCAAACGGAGAGAAAATCTTGTGGCCACTGTAGACAATCCATTTAACTAGTAAGAATATATAACATATGTACTTTTATCAAGATATAACTATTTATCATTTTGTTTAGTTGTTTGTTTTTTCATAGACACCTCTCTCTTAAATCATAGTTGCTTTTGGTCATTTTCGCTTGTAGACCTAGCCTAAGATGGGTCCAATTTATGTATGCTCAAAATGGGACTAAATAATATTCGGATATCCTATAATAGAGTTAATCTGTATTGTATATGATAGTGTTATTTAACAAAATAACAGTACTTCAACAAGAGGGCAAAAAAAAAAAAAGGGTAAAAAGACCCTTCTGACTTCCTTGCCACAACCACGTCGATATTAATCTAGGTTTCTATCAAATACATGTTTAATGTAATGTCCGAATTTTTTTTTAGGGAAATTTTCACAAATTTATAAATATATGCAATCTAAATTTACTAAAACTTTATATACATATATTTGTAGTACAACCCAAAGGTCTGACGAGCAATAATCTCAAAAATCTAATTTGATTAATATGTGGAGAGAAATCAATCTTTATTTAAACGGAATGAGCTCCCTCAACATATGTCAAGCACATAGTACCATTCCGCTATGAGCCAAATGACATGTAATGACAGAGTTAAAAAGAAGATAAATATGATTGGTCAATTGGTCTACCAACCGTTGAAGTTTTTTAGAAAGAGAATTCACGAAAAGCGAAAAGCCATGCACTCACTGGCCACTGCAAAATTTTTCACTTTAGAATCCCAGAACATGCGGGTTAGCTAGAGATGAGCTTATGATTATTGAAGAAGACAAGTTGAGAGTGGTGGTCCATATCCAACGGACATTCAACATTTATACATATCCACCCAACGGGTGTTTTGGAATGAAAAGTGTCTTTTGAAAATTCCTTAATTACTTGTGACACTCTTAATTAATTTACTAGATCGCCCTCTTCTTGATCTTCTCAGAAATTGACAGGTGTTGATCATGTTCTCCCGCGCCTGCTTGCCTTGCCCCTTTCATCTACGTAATAAAGCAGGAACCATAGTCATAAAGCATAACTGCTTTCACACCTCAACATCAACTCCCTAAAGCCCTAGCTAGTAGCTACTTAGTTAGCTTCAACTACTATATATGTCAATATGTGCTACGTCTCTCTTTTAAGCACAAGCGTACCATGCGTGCATGATTGGTAGCAGCTAACTATACCATTTGTGTTCTTTTAAAGCAGATCATTTAAGCTTATCAATATTAATTACAGGAAACTTCATGGCACAGTCAAACCACGTTTTTTTTTATACTGAAATATTTTAGGCCTTTACTAAGCGATTCGTCTAGCGGTCTCTCTAACATGATAGTAAAATTAAATTCAAGTGTTCACTTTGTGTCAATTCATTTTCTATTATTGTCCACTCGGCTTTTCGTTCAATGTTAACCCCTTTCTAGGGTTTTGCTACAATTTTTTTTTGTTGATAAGAGAGTCTAACAGTTACTGTGACATTTTAACCTACAAAAGCTTTATGCATACGAGGGAGGTTGCATCTGGTTCCACAAATGTCTACGCATGGTGGCCTATCGGGTTAATTATCAAACAGTTGACGTCTCTCATCACTAAAATTGAGCATTTTCTTTTTCCTTTTTATTACTAACGATTAAATTTGAAGAGCCTATGAAATACACGAACTCATTACTTTTGAAGATTCAAAGTTGGCGTTCAAGTCATCATATGGACAAGTGATTCTCTTGACAACTAGTTAGGTTAGAACAAGCGCGCGATTAGATTTTGTGATAAGAGGACCATGTCCCAATTTATCGAGTACGGCCACCTAGCCTATGATTACGATTATTGAACCTTTGATGGATATATCATATCTTTAAAGCTCTCTGACACGTTGTGAGCACATACAGATATATAGACTAATTCGATGCAATTATTGTTAGAAAGAAACTACGAGGATGTAATTGAACATGAATTGTGATATCTCAACCGATTGCAAAATAATGATTGTTTGTCAATATAAGATAGGACTTTAGGGTGTGCATGATGTTGATGCAGAATTCTGGTCGTGCTCTTCTGAGACCAGGCTTTCTGCTCGTTCAACTTTGTCTCGACCAGAACTTCTCCTCGTCCAGTTGCTTTTACTTGTTTCCTGCGTTCACAGAACAAGTCAGAGTACGCCGGGTGTTTTTCCGACGTAAACCCTCCGACGCTCAAGTCAAATAAGAAGGTTTTTTGGGAAAAGATTGGCCGTAAATCTCTGCCTTAGGTTTTTTATCGGTTCCCAGTTCTTTGTTTTGCTAATCTCTTTGAATAACAAAAAGTCCAACCCTTTTACCTTCGTCGGCTGCCTTTTTATAGGCCTCCTGAGGATCCTGCCCCTCTCTCTATGGCAGGTGGTTGCGTGTGCCTTCATCACTATTGTGGTAGGTGGTTGCGTGTACCTTCATCACTGCTGTGGCAGGTGGTCGCGTGTATCTTCATCATTGCCGTGGCAGGTGGTTGCATGTATCTCCATTACTGCAGTGGTAGGTAGTGACGTATTTTGCGTGGTCTCATGTCTCGAGTTGGTGGGCGTGTCACTTCAACTAGAGTTGGCCGCGTTTTCTCACTACGAGGTTTTAGGGAACGGCCTCGTGCCTTCAACAGCAAATTAACTTTGCAGATAATACGCTTGGTTGGGAGCAGGATGGTTCTGCTCCCGCTACATGCTATGGGCTCCATTTCCCTCTGTTCGTCTTTTCCCAAGCAAGCCTTACTTCCAGCTGCCTGCTCGTCTAGTCCTGCTCATTCTTTCCTGTCTCGTTGGAATACCCCCAAACACATGATGTGAAAGATAAGTATACTCAGTATGGTAATTTTGTAGTAGGGACTTGATAAGAGTATTTTTCAAGCAGTGTTTTTTTTTATCAATTATTTGGATTTGTATTTTAAGAAAGATACAGGTTAAAAATTACCAATACATCACATTTATTGTGCATTTTGTTCATCCATTCTAACATATGCTTTGCACCACATTTCTTTTCACATTTGTATCAACTAGCCACTTTTACATTAACAATATTAAATAATTTAAATAAAATGATAATTTTACCCCCAAATAAATTAAAAGATCATTTTATTTTATAAAAAACTTTTAAAAAATTCAATGATAAAAATATCCCTAAATTTAATAAAAATAAATCCTAAAATTAGAATTTTTATATTTAATAAAAATTATTTTACTATAAAATTATAATTATAAAAATAATTGTAAAATTTTGGGATTTAATAAAAATCCCCTAAATTATTTAAATTTTAGGGTTTATTCTTTTAAGAAATAAATTAAGTTATTTTAATAAAATTTTACAAAATTATACTTTTTTAATAAATAAATTCATTTATTTATATTAAAATTTGTAAAATCTAAATTTAGTAAAAATCGGTTGAGCACCTCTATTTGGTATTTATTTTTTTATTAAATTTAGGGATATTTTTATGATTATAATTTTTAATTTTAAAAGTTTTTATAAGATAAAATAGTCTTTAATTTATTTGGGGGTAAAATTATCATTTTATTAAAATTATTTAATAGTGTTAAAGTAAAAATGGTTAGTTGATACAAATATGAAAAGAAAGGTGGTGTAAAGTACATGTCAAAATTTTGTAATAGTTGAATGAATATAAGGCAAAATAAAAGCGGTGCAATGATAATTTCCCGAAAACAAATGGTAGTAAGCATGACCGAGAAATTTCTAATTAGTTTTCTTAACTAGCCATCAAAGAGATATTGATTAAAAAAAAATCAATTTGTCTTTAATCACCCCTACCTTTTGCATTTCCTAGTAATGTTATCCTTAACACACAACAAGATCAAAGACAACGAAATGTACCATTTCTCAAAGAGATTAATCACAATTATTTGAGTATGGTGAAAACGGAAAAATAGAACATGATGATTTAACACAACACCGCCCTTACAATTGTGCATTTAAACTTAATATTAGCAATGGTCCAGCATAGAGTTACTATGCCATAAATTTTAGGACCACGCACAATAAAAGCAGTAAATAATTAAATCCCATCAAATTGGATGGTCCAAATTCAGGAGCCAGCATGTGCTCTAAGTGTAAACACAGTACAGGGAAAGCTGCTCATTCTGTTGAGACTTGTATTCTCCGCCTGGCTATCACGTGATCTGGACCAATGAGTCATGCACATCGATCTTTGATATTCTTTAATTTAATCATTATGTGTTGTTAATACAATCTTAATTAGCACGCATAAGTTGTGGTTTATTTGGATAAGTTCAGTGGGTTGAAGCAGAAACCAAGAAGGAAGTTGAAATGTGATAAACTATTAGTGGGAGAAGAGAAACTTGCGTTGGGCGGAAAGATAGAAAAAATATATATATATATACAATAGCACTATCGAAATCCTTATACAGAAGCAAATTAATTATATCTCCATAATCCTTAATTATTCTTTAAATTAATTTGTTTGACCAAGTGCCACATACGAGTCACCGAAGGATTAAAAAGAAGAAAATAGTCGGCAGAATGGAAGAACTTAAGGGGTCTTCAAGGAGAGCATTAGGGAATCTAATGGACCAGGCAATTATTAGTAGGCCAACCCTTATGGTCCTAGAATTGGATTTTACAAGTAGAAAATCTTTTATGTTGATACATTAATTGCATATTGCTGTCGCTATAAATCTGAAGCCAGGGATTTGATTTTTGTATATATGTGCTCATCATCAATACCGTTCGGTCGGAATAAAACCTACCAACACAACAATTCTTTAAAATTTTCTTAATAATATGTAACCCCTCCTCTTTTTTCCTGCAAACAACATTATAATCCTCATCTTTTGTTCAAACGCATTTCTTTCTTAAGTTTTCATAACTACGTCTAACTGGTTCAGTTATGACACAATCAGAATGTTTCGAATTAAAATGAACCAATTCTACAACCCAAAAAACAAAAATTAGGGTTTTTTTAAAGCCTCAAGAATAGAATAATTCACATCAAAATTAATATTTATTTCTTTATTCAAAACCTTCATTAATCCTATGCATCTCTTTTAATATATGAAGAGTTCGGTGGGACGAATTTACCAAACCATGTTTATGCTTATTTAATAAATTGTTCATATGTTGACAAAATTTTCAGCCCTCTTAACTGATCACCTATATATTATTTTTCAATATTTATTTGCAATGATTGTTTTTTAATATAAACATCAGAGACCCCATCCAAGCATGGAGGGGGAGCAAAATCTGGTGGAGCTTATTTGAACTTCGCGATATATAATAATTAATGGTGGTCCAAATACTGATGAGGATTTGGGAGCCGAAGCAATAAGGCAACGATTATAACATTTGGTTTAAATTAATATAGCCTCTACATTATAAAGAAAATTTGTAGAAGATGCAGAAGAGAGCCTGAGGAGGGCCACTTCCTTGAGTTCCTTCCCTTCCAAACGGATGGATGGCCTAAAAGACCTTTTTTCCCCTTCTCTTTTCCTTTTCTTTTAAATTCACTTTTTCTTTTGTAGTAAAGAAGACATTTTATGCTTTTCAAATAAATAAATAAATGAAATTATGGTCCCCATATGAAGACCTAATGCTTTATAGAAACATTTTTATTTAGTATTTTATGTACAGTAAAATTAGGTCTATCACTTCAAAAATACATAATTAAAGCCTAAAGTAGAAGCCTAACATCACAATAACCTTAAAAATAACTTTCAACGCTCAACGAGAAGACTTGAACCCTCTACTTTAAAGATAATGGAAAAAAGAGTCAAATATCTCAACAAATGAATTTTTACCTTCATTGGAATATTAAACTGTAGTAAATAACTATTCATTTCTTTTATTAATGTGATTCTTTTTCTTTGCTTAGGTTAAAAATAACTACGTGGTGCTACTTGTAAAATATATAAATCAAGAATTAGTAATAATTTATGGTTAAAATTTAACTAATTTTTAATTCTTAATCTAACTATTAACCATTAATTATCACCCGAACTAATTTTACTCCTAGAGAGAATGCCTCCCAATTTAAACATAAAAGTAGGATTGTTATCAGTTACTTAAACTGTTATTAATTATAGGAATCAGTCATATAAATTCTATACAATGATCTAATGATCTCCAATGAGAGAAACACAGGCACTCCACCTCACCACAAAAACTCCCTATTTAATTATAAATTAAGCCTAGAAAAAAATTGAAAAATCTAAACTGCAACCTCAACCTCTCTCAATAACTTTTCAAATTAACAAGAGAAAAATTGCAATGTACAAGGTATACACCCATAATCTTCCTAATTGGAAGGGTTAATTAATATATGGGAGAAGCCTCCTTCCAATTAATTATTTAACGACCATTGAGTTAAATTCTAAGTTTTGATTTGGGGGCAATGGAAGAGAGCGAGAGAAGGCCATGAGCTTTTTGGCCTCGGAATTCCATTGATGCTCAATATCTTCTGATATTCTTCTTGCATCAACAGACGCACCAAGCAGCCCCCGTTTATTAAATCCTACGGCATACAAACCATGAGCTCCTTTCCATCCATTCGGAAACTCCATCCGAGGAAACCCATCTTTCTCCGAAAACATTTCGGTATCCTGAGGACATATTAAAATCCCAATTTAATTTAAAATCTTGATATAAATATATGTTTACATATCTTGTAATATTTTTTTAACTTTATATCTCTTGTAATTAATTTACAGATTGATCACTCATAAAAGGAAGTTAGGTACCTTTAGCCAATATGGTACATTGCTTTTGTAACCCGTAGCTAGGATGATTGCATCATAATTTTCTCTTCTCCCATCAATAAACTCAGCAGCATGGTGCGTTAGTCTCTTAATAGCTTGACAAACCTGGGTTTCCAAAAATCAAAATATAACACAATGTTTAAAATAGACAAATAGATCATGAGAATCATGATCATATACATGTAATTAGTGTAACCTTAATGTTGCCGCTTCTGATCTTTGCTAGAGTGCCAACATCTAGTACTGGCGTCTTACCAGACACGTTCTTGAGTTCAAGCGGGCCTAGTTTAGGGCGAATGAGTCCAAACTGAGAAGTGTCTCCCAGCATTAACCACGACATTAGAAGTAAAAATTGATCCACAAGGCGCACGGGGAACCACTTGAGTAAGCACATGGACAGTCCAAAAGTTGATCTCCCTATCATCTCTTGAGGCAAAACGTGCACCTGCATCACTTGAACCAAAAGTTGCTTGCTTTAATTTTCAAACCTTAATTTATTTTATACATGATGATATCATTCATGACAACATCCCATAACCTAAAATGAAATACTCAGACTATTTCTTTCCAGAGACGAAAGGAAAAAATTACGAAGTATATTAAACTTTATGATTATGTGAATTTTCAGCTGGCTATGACCAATCTTGCGCATGCATACGAGTTCCAAGAAAGTTAGAGAACAAATAAAGATGGAAATATATTATGCAAAGGATGATTATGTATATATATTAAGCAAAAACTGATCTGGTAAGCAACTTCGTATATAAGCACATATGGATTAGCTGCTATAACAAAAGCAATGTCACCCACTGGATCATTACTCTATTATGCAAATTAAAGTTAAAAAGTTAAGGTATATATGCTGACCGTATCTCTAACGACGAGGGAAGGACGAGCATTGTAGTTGCAGAGATCTAAAGATACCTCCATGCCTGAGTTGCCGCAGCCAACAACAAGCACGTTCTTGTCACGAAACAGCTCCCCGGTCTTGTAAGAGCTTGAGTGAAAGATTGGTCCTCGAAAACAATCCATTCCTTCAATATAAGGCACAACTTCCTCAGCATTTTCTCCCGTCGCAACAATCAGCCACTGACACAGATACACAGTCTCCTCTTGTTTGAGCCCTTGCTTAGTCTTGACTCGCCACAACCTACTAAGATGATCATACTCAGCATTAACCACAGTGGTGTTGAAAACTGGGTCCAAGCCGAAATGGTTTGTGTAGGTCTCCAAGTAGGTTAAAAACTGCTGTTTGGTTGGATAGGTAGGGAAATTAGAAGGGAATGGCATGAGAGGGAGCTGACAGAATTGTTTAGGGAGATGAAGCCGGAGACGATCGTAGGTTTTGAGCTGCCACAAAGAAGCTATGCAATTAGCCCTTTCGAGAATCAAGCTTGGGACTCCTTTTTCTGTAAGACAAGCCGCTGTGGCTAGCCCTGATGGACCAGCACCAACTATGACTGGTCCAGGCACCATTATGCGTCTAGCTGCTGATATTGCGGCCTTCTTATTGTTAAGATGATCATGAACCCTCTTCCCTTCTACTTCTTTCAAGTGATTATTATTATCCATTATCAGCAAACCCAAGAACCAAAACCCACAATAGTACTACTACCACTTAGCAAGTTAAACAAGTAGTTGATGATGATGAAGATGACCAGGAATCTAAATCGGTAGTACAATTTTATATGTATCTAGTATACGGGGATATTGGGTTCAAATTTTGAGACATGGTTTTATCTTATCTGATCCACAAAGGGATTTGACGGAGATATTGAGCGAAAAGTTTCCAGGATTCGAGGGAGAATATAGATTTTATTGAGAGAGTCTTATCTATTTTTTGCGAAATTATTGAGGGCCTGGTCTCTCTAGGCTATTATGCAGAACCAAGAATAGGGCTTATTTATACAAGTGGCAGTCAGTAGCCAGGGGTGAAATTAAACAGGCATTGTCATAGTAATAACTAACCTTTAACAAACAACAAACTCTTATTCATTCATATTCACCCACTAAATGGACGAAGGGAACAAAATGCATATATACAAATAGTCAAAGTCTCGTTACTTATTTAAAGACAAGTAGCTAAGTCTATTGTGACACATACACAAACTACACAACTCGATCGATCAACACCGGTTAGTGTTTTGGGACGACTTGCGGTTTTCGTCGACCAATAATTTCCAGGTATGGGATATTTTATTTATTTATTTTTCTTTTTTAAGTGCTTACTCTTAATGCTTGTGGATGCTTGAAGCTTTTGTTTGAAGGATCCACAAAATTGTGGGTTTCTGTCGAGAGGCATCAAAACTGACCCGTTGATGGCCTATTTGACAGTTCCTAACCATCTGATCTGAAGGCTTTCTCTAGTTACTCATCAAGTCATCATTTACTCCTTTGACCCATTGGGGAATAATTTTCAGCTTGAGACGGTTAGTGATATAAGAAGCTAACTACTTGGTAACAACAAATGGATGAAAGAGAGAAGTACAATATAAACTTATTTAAATGCAATGAACAAAAATTTATTACACCATCAACGTTGGTTTACATTAAATAATTCTTCTACACAAAAAAAAAAAAAGACTGTAAAGAATTATCCTTGGATAGTAAGGTTAGCATTATAGTAACTTTCGTAGTTATCACTTAACTGTGATGATCCAAGATTCTCTAACTTCCCATAAATTAGGGATTCTCCATAATTAGGATGCAATAAAATAGTGGGATGGAAAATAAGAATCAATTTACACTAATTCAAGTGAAGTGATAAGTTGTCCACTATGTTGATTCTTTTCAAGAGAAGAGATAGACCCTCCACAATAGTGCCCTGTGAGTTTGGAGATCCCACCATTTCTATTCTTGTTTCAAATATAAAATCAGATTTTGCAACAAACAGTATCTTTTTCTTCCGAGATTCTTTCCTTGAAAACTCTAAAACTTTTTGACGCGTGCACAGAAGAGCCTTTTTTATTTGGTATTTCCTTGACATTTTAAGATTTGCCCAATCCTATATAACCTGTTTTCACTTTTACACAAAAGCTACATAATCTTGCTCTATTTTTCTAAAAAAGCCCTTCCAATTTATTTTAAACACTAGGCATTTCTAAATTAATTGAAGATTAACCAAGATCACTATTTTTTTTTTTTTTGCAAAAGGGAAGGGCCTGCATGCTTTTAAGGTCAGTTGACCTTATGATGGGCGTATCAAAAGGGGTATGTGATGCAGTCAACTTGTACAAAATTAGAAACCCCACGCCAAAGATACTCTAAATTTTATTAGTTATAACAACTCATGCAGCATGTTACCGCAGTGAAGAGGAGTATTCTAGGCCATTGTTAGTGGCCATGTTCATAATTGAGTCTGACATATTCAGAGTATCCATGATCCCACCTTGTACACTAGTCGAGTTCGTCAGAAGCAAATTGTTAAATTTTGATTTGAACAAGAACAACTTTTTATCATTTTGAACTTTAAAGTATGTATCTCTTGCAAAAGATGGCCGGATATTTTCTTGAAGAGACGTTCAATAGTCCCTTTAAAATTTACAAGTTAAATATATACAGTGAGCCAATTAATGGCCATGGGTAATGAGTGTAAGCTAAGTTTCCAAAAACAAGACACATGGTTGGTTACTTGGTCGTTATTAAGATTCTTAATGTGTAACTACTCAGCCTAATGCTCCATATTCTGCTACTGCTTTATCATTTACGTACCCGTGTGAATCTACTTTCAATAGTCCATGCGCATCAATGCTATACAGACCTTTCTTCAAAACTAGCTAGGTATTCTGCTTCATGTCCTAATCAGTTAATCAGCTAGGCAACATCTATTAATCTTAGTATACACATTACTTTTTCTACTGGAATTATCACAAAATAATAAAGTAACCTCCTTGTACTCATTCTTGTAATTGCAGGAACCAATTAATATTATACAAATGCCAGCATTACCCACCAAAAAGAAACTAATAACAGTGCATCTGGCAGATCTTGTCCTCATTCCCCTATCGGTAATTACATTATTACAGCATATATGATATCTTAAAATTTAATATAATTCAATAAGTCACATCTGCTATAATTAACAAAAATAATTAGTAAGCAGAACCGTGAAGCTAAATGGTTGACACGGTTAAATAAGCTTCTTATATGTTCATCGAGCGTAGGTTTTATGGGAAAGACATAAAAGGAAACTCCTTGGATTAATTGTTGATCGACAAAATAATTTAGAACTATAATTAATTAAACTAACATATGTAGCCTTTTTGTGTTACTTATGAGCTAGCTTGCCTTATTGATCTATTAAGATAGTATATTTATTTGTTAACTACAATTAATTTGTAAAGAATGCTTCCAGGTAATTGGAACTCAATTTTTTATTGGTGCAGAAATACTATGAAATTTTTAATCTATAAAACCAATTAATTTCATATTAGCTTCTTTAGCCTTTACGTATTACTAACTAGACTATCTAGACCTCTAGATGTTTTAGATCGTGTAATGATGACATTACCGACGACGAAATTCAAGGATTTCATAAAAATATCTTGAAAGAATGTAGGCCCTCCGAATGATATACACGGACGCATAAGATCTCGGGTTATTTGTATGTGTTTAATTATTATAAATCAAGCACTAAAAATAATGATGAGTGAGAGGTAATGGTCCTTATAAATTAATCAAACTATTATACAAATAAAAGTATGTCTAAAAAAGCAAAAGAAAAGGGCCATGGATGTCTAATTTCGAAGGGTGAGACGTGAGAGTAAGACCTCCTCTTTGAAGCCGACCCTCTTTGCTTTTTCTTTCAAAGAACAAACTTGTAGAAAATTAAAGAGAAAATAAAATGGCGTTTCCAAAAAAGAGAGAGGGAGAGAAGAAAATGGGGGTGAATAAATCCAATCAAATGTATAGAGAATTTGATTATATTTATACCAACTAGAAGAATAGGAAACTCAAACATCGTGTGAACCTCTTAACTGACATTTTTTTTTCTTTTGAGAAGTTTTTAACTGCAATTAACTATGCATGACTATGCTTTCTTTAATTGTTTAATTACTTATTAAGGAACGTCAACAAAGTTGTTAAACACAACTTTTAAAAAAATAAAAAAATAAGGGACATATACCATTCTATAACTCTCTTTATTTCTTTCTTCTTCAGTGCTACCAAGAATAAAAATTTAGTGATATAATAATCAAGAGTAGAAAGAAGATAAAAAATAGTAAGCAAAGCATCCGACTTTGTCATAATTTGAGTGCAACACATGAAAATAACTGGTTGTCTAAATTTTAATTAGAGTTGAGTTGAGCATATATATGCCCATCAAATTAACTTTAAACGGTGATTTTGTACTTATAATGCGACTGAGATTCTCAATTATTATCACTTTAAGGTCGGACTTGATCATCATTGTTGCTTATATTCTAATCTAAATTAAAGTTCGAATTATGCTTTAACAAATGCATATGACTCGTGCTCGTGAAGCATAAATAAAAATGCAAATCTTGCCAGCCTAAGGAATAATATTATCTTAAGGTAAAAGAAGAAACATCCCCTCGAAGTTCCATAAGACATTACATTTTGTGATGCCCATATACATCAAAGTTGTAATTTTCACTGTCGTGCGGAAATGTCTGCAGGGCTTTGCTTAAGCTGAGAAGTCATTTAACCCAAAAGTTTAAACTCGGAAGACGATGTCCAAAGAATGGCATTTGGAGCTTGCTTATTAGCCTCACTCACATCCAAGACTTATTGGGGTTTGTGTCTTGATCTAACGCATGTGGTTGATTACTCACTGTTTGAGCTTAATACATACGTTCAAACTTGTTCTGATACCATATGGAGGAATCACCTATGAATTTAAATAAAAATATAAGGAATCATAAGTATTCACTTTTATTAATTTTCATAAGCATAAAGGCTCAATTTACCGGGTGAATGAAAATGTAAAATGAAAACGGTACAATTAAAATGATTTTTGGAATTTAATTAATTAACAAGAAATAGACAATAAAATATTTCTGTGAATTGTTAAAATTGAGAAAACATGTTTGGTGTTTATTGTCCATATTTCTATCTCTACTTTGATTCTTTTCATCCTTCCTGAAGCTGGAGAGAGAAAGTTTTGGCCTTTCAGGTTGTATATCTACATATTGCTAATCCTGGATTCTCTTCAACGGTCTTCTTTGAGTCTCATGCAATAACTAAGAAGCCAGACGTTTAAATACTTGTCAATGAATTGTTTTATCTAGAAATTGATCGTCTTGTAATAAATGAGAAGATTGATCATCATTTTCCAAAAACCCATATACTTCTCCGCAGCTCCTTTATTATTATTATTATTATTCTTGGCTTCTCCCTTTCTAAATCTTTCGAGAAGTCTAAAATGGTAAAAACAAAGTACAAAGTAAAAACAGTAAACCTATACTCAAAGAGTAAGCTTTCCAACTTGAGAATTTTGATCTCGGTCATGCCCATTGCCCCATAGGCAAATAACACAATCGAATCCGGCTAATCTCACTTGAAAAAAGAGGTAAGAATTTCAGAAAAATAATTGTTAATTTCCACTCTCCTTCATTTAAAAACACCAAATGCGACGAGAGAATCCACATGGCAATCACTTTCTTCCAGTTCTACTCATCGGGACCTTTCCATCAGGAATGTAATAGCTTTTTAGTTAGTTAAAAAAAATTGACAAGCTGGAAAGGACAACTTGCGCCAATGTTCTTTTCTTTTCTAATAATATTAAGCAAAAGCACCAATATCAGTCAGTCAAGATCCTCGACGTGATTGATCTTATTATTGAAAAATTTGTCTACCACGTCAGTGATGACGTACTTAATGGAAGGTTTTGGTTAGATATTGATTAATTAGTGTAAAATAAAAGCCATGTGATCTAAGTACAATGTAATGTCTCAATGCAGAGAATGTTAGGTACAGAAATATAAAGCCGAGGGAACACGAGGAGAAGCGGCTAATCAAAATTAATTAAGACCTAATACGTATGAACCCCCACCCCTCGTGGCATTAGGGAGAAAGATTAAAGGGCTCTTGGAAAAGGGAAAGAATTTTAGATGAGCCTAATCGAGATATTTCAAAGAAGAATTAATGTTAGTGAGGATTCTATTTCTGATCTTGAAGCGATGGGATTTCCTTCAATACAATGCACGCCTTGGCTTAATGGACCGTTATTAGTTTTTAATCTTCCACATAAGAAGAGGAAGTCGGGATTAAGAAGCCATTAATTTTTTTACCAAACATTTTCGGTTCATATGTTAAAAAAAAAAGAAGTTATCAATTCCCCTACTGAAATTTATATATACCATTTATTCTTTATTGTTTTGATAATATTCAATAACCCCATTAGCACATAAAAATTTTAAGAAAAAGATAGATAAATTGATCATTTACTTGCTTGATATTTGATGTTTAGAATATAGCATATATATTTATTATAAGGAAAAAATGATTAAAAATACTAAAAATACAAAAAAAATATCTTATTATTAATTTTTTTATTCATACTGGAGCCTATATTTCTATTTTTGGTACTTAAAATTCTTATTTTTATTTGTAATATTTGAATACTTTACTATAAATATGAATAAAAAGAAAAAGTATTTGAAAATAAAGGCAATAATGTAAAACTATAGTGCTAGGGAGATCTAGGGTATTATGAAAGTAAAGGGGTGGTAAGTGGTATGTATTAATTTTTCTTAAAAATAAAAATAAAAGATTAATAATAGAAATCCCATATTCAAGTCTCGATTTGAAATTTAATTAATGTGATATTTGTCTATTAGATGATATAATAGATTAATTAGTAATGTCACATTTATCATCTAATAGATGATTAATATATGCGTTATTAAATATTAAGATCCAAGCATTATTAAAAAAAAAAAAAGGGAAAGGACCCAACTTTTGAGCTATGGAACTATGGAAGTATCGGAGATCATGAAATTAAATGCGCCGCGAGGTCAAATACTAATTTCTTTTCAACCATGGACTAATGTAAGAATTGGGCCTCAAGGCCCTTGGGGATGACCTTCTTTAGATTAGAGGCATCACAAAAGAGTGCCAAGATTCCGTTCTATTAGTTCATGGTTGAAAATTCACTGTTGTAAGCAAGAGAAAATGATGAAAAAGAAAAGCGAAGAAAAGATTTTGTATCAGAGACATATTCATTTTGTATCAGAGACATCTTTCACTTTCCTTCGGATTTTGATACGTACGTGGTGTCATACTAATATAAAAGATCTTCCCAACATCTCTCTCGATTATGTTGCCTACTTTGGGGAAACCGGAAGCCTGTGTTTAGCGCATTGCAATTTGCATTTGCTCTGAATAAAATTAAAATCCATTGTACGATATTGTACTTAGTGGCAGATCAAGCAAAGTGATTTTTCGATAGTTAAATTATATAGTAATAAATAGGGTTGGCAATGGAATGGGATGGGATGAGGTTTGTCAATTTTAATTTTATTCTGTATATTAAATTGGAACTAAAAAAAATTTCATTTTCGTTCTTTTATGTTTTTTGGGATAAAAATTTATCTCAAATTTGTCCCATTAAATATCCCGTCCCATCCCATTATCCCGAATAATCTCAAATGTAAATAAATAAATTTTAATTTTTTCTTTTAAGGATTGTCATAAATCAATATATAGCAAATAAAGAAATAAAAAATTCAAAGCTCTGAAGCTAATCCAAATCAATCTAAGTTCCAAAGTTCAAGCAAAAGTTTAAAATTAACATAATCTTTCAAAAGTTGACTTCAATTCCAGTTTCCACTTCATTAGACAAGAAAACTTCATACTCTAACCACACTTTCAAGACCGCACTTTCAAATTTCTGTATACACCTACATGAATTTAATAAAGAGTGGTTAGAGTAAGACTAATATTTTGATAATTACATAATAATTAATCATTAATGTTCAAAATTATTAATAAAATATGTTACCTCGTCAATCTCTGTATCAACTTTTTCTTCATCTGCAAATGTAGGATTTTCACTGGAAGTTGTATGCCTATTGTCTTAAAAAACAAAAAAAAATAGTTAAAACTAGAAAAGAAAACAAAAAAGTTTGAAGATTTAAAATATGCATAGATTACAATAAAATAAATTACCTCTTGTCTAAGCATTCAACCAACTTTGAGTGCATATCAAGGCCTCCACTATTTGTGAGTGTAGTCTATTACGATGTGGGCTAACTACTTTACCACCTGTGCTAAAAGTTGACTCGGAAGCAACTGTTGAAATTAGGATTGCTAATATATCCCTAGCAATAGTAGATAACAAAGGATATTGTATTGCATTTATTTTCCATCACCCCAAAATATCAAAATTTTTGTCCTTAGTAATTAAGACGTATTCACCTAAATATGACTCAAGCTCAGTCTTACGATTCTCAACCATATTGGCTTTCAAAAAATCATCATACCTACTTGAAGTTGTTCCTCAACATGGGACATAACGACTGAGGACTCTCCTATACTAGAACTAAAAGCACCCGCGCTAGAATCGCTTATAGATAATTTGGCCTTAAATTCATACTCCTTTATTAATTCCTTAAAAAGTATTTGAACTCTCTCAATATGAATATTTGATTCATCACCATATAACAATGGAAAATAGAACTCAATCAATTTCATTTTATATCTAGGATCCAACACTATTGCCACGGTTAATAGCCTATTAACATCTTTCCAATATTTTTCAAATTTGTCAATCATGTTAATTGCCATTTGTCTAACTTCATCATGCTCACATGTAAGCCAACTACCTAATGATAATCTAATCTCACAAATATGAATGAAAAACAAATTGGATGTGGGGTACTTAGTTCCAGAAAATACCTTAGTCACATTATAAAACGATTTCAAATTATTTGACAATATATGGGCTAACTCCCATTCACTTTCACTTGGCAAACACCTATATTGTGCCTCCAATTGATGCAATCTATAAAAGACACTTTTATACTTCAGGGCAACAGAAATCATGAGATAAGTAGAGTTCCATCTAGTGATGCGATCAAGAACTAACTCCTTACTACATGGAATATTCAACCTACGAGAAATCTCTTTAATTTTTTTCCTTCTTTGAGGGGTAACTGTCCAAAATGCAATACTAGCACAAATTTTAGCAACACCCTCACTAATAACACTTAACCCCTCTTTGACAATCAAGTTTAAAATATGAGCAGTACATCGCATATGAAACAACTTGCCACCCATAAGTAAATCATTTTTATCAAGCTTATCTAGTAGAAGTTGAATCATTCGATCATTAGTAGTGCAATTATCAACAATTAATGCAGATAACTTACGCTCAAGATTAAGATCCATTAAGCATCTCAATAGTACATCACAAAGTACTTGAGAAGTATGTCGAGCTTGCACATGAATAAACCTATATAGAAAAAATACAATTAATTACAAATATATTCCATAAATAAATATAATTCACTAAATATTTCAATGTTAATTAGAATTAAACATAGTACCTCAAAATTTGACCCCGTAAAGTCCAAGAATCATCAATAAAGTGTGTTGTAATAGCCATGTACCCTTTTGTTTGGGAGCTACAAGTCCACATGTTGGTTGTGATTGCAACTTTACTACTATTACTCTCTATTAAACTCACAACCTTAGCCTTTTCCATCTCATATAGCTCCATAATATCACTTTTTGTAGTATTGTGAGATATGTTTTTTCACATTGGGTTTAAAGAAGACAACACTTTTCTAAACCATTCATGCTCAACGCAACTTAATGGGTATTCATGCACAATGATCATACATGCAATAAATCCCCTAGTGACATCAGGATCAAAAGAATAAGTCTCTACATTCACATTTCCCTGATCATCCTCAACTGTTTTTAACTTCTTTGAATAATGTGTTATCTCAATTTGATTACGTCGATGGCATATTTTCATGTGATCGTTCAAGTGTCTTGTTCCATCTCTAGGACCTCTAACATAGTCTTTATTGCAGTGCTTACAAAAGGCTCTTATTTTTCCATTTTTTATCTTTCTTTTAAAATGTTTCCAGACGACTGATCTTAATCTTGATGTTAAATAATTGTCTTTGGCTTTTTCTTCAACAACATGCACATCATCATTATCTAAACTCTCATTGTCCACTACTGGAGGAGTAGCCATCCTTTCAAGCAAAAAGAAAACAACAATTCACAACTCAAATAAATGAATTAAATATAAATTAACATTTTACAAACATCAAACCATATAAAACAAAAGTAATAATAATATGGGACCACAAGAACCTTTATTTTAAAACTTAATATAACAAATATAATAATCATTATAACATAACAACTTCAATAGTTCAACTAGATTGCCGTATATAATATAATAATATTTAGCAAATATCAATTGTATGGAAAGAGTACAAAACCGTGAACAATAAAAATAAAAAAAGCCAAATTATGAATGTTAACTTACTGTGTGGAGCTTGAAAAGCGAGAAATTTGTAGATGAATTGCTAACAGAGACGCAGTGGGCAAGTCGTGGGTAGCTGCTTGGGAATTTTGTGGCGGAGTAAAATTTTTTGTGGTGAGGGCAAGGGGCGTTGGACGGTCAACACTTAGGGTTTAGTGTTAATTTAGGAAATTGGTTGAGTTTTGAAGGGTAATTATTGCTATAAATTATTAATTTTATTTGTGGTTTTTTCATTTTTTATTTTAAATTATAATATTAACGGGATATACAGGACAGGACGGGATTTTATAATTGGTCCTTCTCCCGTCCCATAAATAAAAGTGGGATTTATTTTTATCCTTTTTCTATCCTATTTCAATTTGGGATGAAAAAATATGTCCCAATCCCATCCTAAACGGGACGGGATCCCGTAGGATCCCGTCCCAATAGGAAAAATTGCCATCTCTAGTAATAAAACGTGAAAACAAAAATTTTACGATTTATTAGTTATGGAATTTATTTTAATAGATTTAATGGGACTCAATTAAATAATAATAAAATCAATCATATGGGTTATTGTGAATCAAAGAGTAGGTTTTTGTAATTGTTATAGTTAACGTTTAATTTTTTTAGTTTATAGGTTTATGTGGCTCTTTTCACATACTCAGTGGGGTTATTTAAATAAATTTAACAAAGTTTAATTTTAACTCAAGTAATTTCCTCTTTAATTCTCGAAATTATTTCCTCCAGCATAGGGCTTGAGCTTCCACTGGTTATGAGCTACATTTTCCACTTATTGTATTGTATTATATTAGGATGGATTGAAATTGAATATGATATCATTGCCGTTGTATGGATTATATTGTATAAATCTGGGCACATTTTATCTTGTTTGACATATATTGTAATTTCATTTTTCCTTACTTATTTTCCCCGTCTTTCTTTCATTTCCTCTCATTTCTTCTCATTTTTTTCAAACTAAACATGGGCTAAATTTATTATAAATACTTAATTTTATTGGTATTTATGCGGAATACAAATGTTTTGTTAACCTATATGGCTACAGATATTGATTTTGATGATAACAAACGACATGTGTGGATTAAACAAAGATTTATGAATTGTACTTTTATAATAAGAAAATGATGTTATGGAATTAAAGTATTTTAGACTAAAATGAAAGTATTTTAAAAATTTTGATATTGTTTTGAAGTTTCAAATTTTGACATATTTGAAAATATTTTAATATTTTGGGTCATTCTATAATTTCACATAGTTTGGTTGAAATCATAATTTTAAAAAATTTTGGGATTGACAAAGTATTATTTAGAAATTCTGAAATTGGATCTATTTGAAAGCTTTCATAACATTTTTAGTTATAATATAATTTTATAACATTTTGGGGTCAAACGATAAATTTAAAAAATATTTACCAATAAGTCTTTGCAATGTGATGTATAAGATTATAACCGAAGAAAAAACAAACAGGCTGAAACCAATCTTGACTCATATTATTTCTCCAAATGAAAACGCATTCATCCCCGATAGACTCATTATAGACAATGTGACTATCAGTTATGAACACCTCCATAAAATTTGGCATAGCAAAGGAAAAAAAAATGGTTTAATGGCTTTGAAATTAAACATCAGCAGAGTTTATGATAGACTTGAATGGAGCTTCCTGAAACAATCTTTGATAGCTTTGGGGTTCTCAATAAAATGGATAGGCCTGGTCGTGAGATGTATTACCACTACTTTATTTTTCATAATTATCATTGGGATTCTAGTGGGATTAATTCAACCTTAAATGGGCCTTAAGCAGGGGTGTCCCCTCTCTCCATACATGTTCATTCCAGTGGGATTAATTCAGCCTTAACATGTATATGTTAATAATATTGATTTTGATGATAACAAACCTTAAATGGTTTTTTGATAAAAATATTGAATCTATTTCTTAATAAACGAAAGTCTTAAAAATTATTCTATTCATACTTATAAAAGATAGACTTTTAAATTGGAAAAAGAATTCTTTGCAAAATCTGGTTTAAAATATGTTTCTAGAAATAAACGGTGAACCGATATCTTTTAAACGGTTAACCGATTATGACCAGAGAGCAACAATTTGCCTAAATTCTAACCGTTTATGAAAAACGGAAAAACAGAAAGGCTACTGAAAACTAACAGCGAACCGTTTATTACAAACGGTTAACCGATAATGTCCAGAGAAGTGACTTCATACAAGTCCTTAACCGTTTACTTAAAACGAGTAACTGATGTTCATTTTGTAGGCTACTGGAAACAAATGGCGAACCGTTTATTTCAAATGGTTAACCGATAACATCCAGGGAGTCATTTCATGTAAAGTCTTAACCGTTTACTTAAAACGAGTAACTGATGTTCATTTTGCAGGTTACTGGAAACTAACGGCGAACCATTTATTGCAAACGGTTAACCGATAACATCTAGAGAGTCACTACATGCAAAGCCTTAACCGTTTACTATAAACGGATAACTGGTGTTCATCTTGCAGGTCTTTGGAAGTTAACGGCGAAAGGATAACCCTAAACGGCAAACCATTTATTTGAAATTTGGCCCAACGGTAACTTTGACTAGCGAAAACGGTTAACCGTTAACGGCTAACGGTGAACCGTTTTCGGGCCGACAGTCAATAACAGCTAGTTTTTCAGCTCCAAATATAAATAAGCTCATTTAAATTCTAAGAAGACTGATTACAACACAACCATTGAGCTTATACTTGAGTTTACAATCTTCATAAGAACTTTAAAAATATTCTTACTTCATCTATTGACACTTTGGGCATTGATTTGTAATCTTAAATATTGTGAGAGAAGAAAAAAATTTGTAATCTCTTACTTTGAGTGATTGTAAGTGTTGGGATACATTTAGATTAAGAGATTGGGGATAATCTCTTATTGTAAAGGTTCATTGACACCTTGGAAGTCAAGTGTAAGTATTTGAAGCCTTGGAGGCTTACTTAGTGAAAACCTCAAGCCCAGAAAGCTTGGAGACGTGGACGTAGGTGAGGTTGGCCGAACCATGTAAAAATCTTCGTGTTTGAGTCTCTATTCCCTTATCTTTTTATATTGTGATCAATTTAATTATTATTATTTTTAATTTCGTTTTAGATTTGCATGATATTCTGTTTTTAGTTGAATAATTTTTTAAAATCTCAATTCACCCCCCTCTTAGGTTGTCTAGTTAATATTTCATTTGGTATCAGAGCATGGTGCTCTTATTTAGACTTAACCGTCTAGAACTAAAGATCAATGGCAACTCAAAATGATTCCACATTTAGGGAATGATAGTCCACTACTAGACCACCTTACTTTGATGGAAATGATTACCCATATTAGAAAACTAGGATGAGAATTTACTTGCAAGCCCTAGATTATGAGATTTGGGAAATTGTTAATGATGGTTCTTTCATGCCTTTAACTAAAAATGAAATCGGAGAATATATTCTAAAACCTTCACAGGATCAGAATGAATTTGAAAAGAGAAAAGCCTTTCTAAATTCCAAAGTCATGAATGCCTTGTTTTGTGCATTAGATAAAAAAGAGTTTAATAGAGTGTCTAGTTGTGAAAGTGCTAATGAGATTTGGCACAAACTTAAGGTTGTCTATGAAGGCACAAACCAAGTGAAAGAATCTAAAATAAGTAGGTACACTCGACAATATGAATTGTTTCAAATGGAACAAAATAAAAATGTGTACTCTATGTATACTAGATTCACGGACATAGTGAACACTCTAAAAGCTCTAGGGAAGACTTTTTCAAATAGCGAAAAAGTCAAGAAAATCATTAGGTCACTACCTAAGGAATTGAGACAAAAAAGGACCACCATTGAGAAAGTAAGATATTTAAATATTTTACCTCTTGATGATTTAATTGGTTCTCTCATTTTATATGAAGAAGATTTGGCAGTAGGAAAAGGGCATGAAGAGAAGAAGAAAAACATTGCTCTCAAGGTTTCAAAGCTTCAAAACATTCAAGTGATGGGGAGAGTGAACTGGATGATGAAGAGCTAGTCATGCTAGCAAGGAGGTTTAAAAAATTCTTCAAGAAAACCAGAGAGCGAAGAAATTTCAGAAACTTCAAGAATCGTAGGGAGAAGAATGAGGCAATCATATGCTATAAATGCAAGAAGCCTGACCACATAAGATCGGAGTGTCCACTTATCAACAAACTCAAAAAGAAATCAATGGTTGCAACTTGGGATGATAGCGAGGAAGATTCAAGTGATGAAGAAGGATCGCAAGAAGTTTCAAACCTATCACTTATGACAATAGGAGATGATGATGATCTCAATGAGTTAAATGATCTTATCTATGAGGAATTGTATGATGCTTTTAAAGATTTGCATAATGAGTTGATGAAGATTAGTAAAAAGAATCCATGTCTTACAAAGGAAATGGCAAAGCTTAAAAATGAAAATGAATCTCTAAATGCAAAAATTGTATGCCTAGAAGCATGGAACAAGACATTGGATGATGAAATTGCATTATCAAATGAGAAGTCTAGCATCGTACATGAGCACTTAGAATCACACATAGATGAGTTGAAAAATGAAAACGAAATGCTCAAGAAAAAAAGCAATGATTTAAATGAGATTGTCTTGAAATTTACAAATGGGCAAAAGATGTTGGATAATTTACTAAACTGACAAAAATGTGTATTTGACAAAAGTGGCATTGGCTATAAACCAAATTTGAAACAAAAATTCTACAAGAGCTATTTTGTAAGGAATACATCTATTAACAATAAAATTGTATGTCATTATTGTAATCAAGATAGTCATATAAAAAATAGATGTGCAGTGAAGAGAAATGCATATTATGATATGAAATGTGTTTGGGTTCCAAAAGGAACCATTGCTAACTCTCAAGGACCCAAAAAGGTTTGGGTACCTAAAACTTGAGATTTTCTCTACAGGGCTTGAAGAATAAGAAAAATAAGTGGTACTTGGACAGCGGTTGTTCAAGACACATGACAAGGAATTATTCTTGGTTCTCAAGTTTCACCAAAATTGAAAATGGTAGAGACGTATCTTTTAAAGACAACTCAAAAGAAAAAATTCTTGGAATTGAAAATGTTGGTAAAGTATCTTCAACTCTAATTAAGAATATATGTTTGGTTGAGAACTTGAAACACAACTTAATTAGCATTAGTCAATTATGTGACAAAGGTTATAAAGTTATTTTTGATAAATTTAATTGTGTTATCAAGAACTCATGTGATGGTAAAATCTTGTTTGTTGGTAACAGATGTGGTAATGTGCATGTCATTGACATAGAATATTCATCTACTCTTGATAAATTTTTTTCCGCATTATATGATGATAGTTGGTTATGACATAAAAGATTAGAACATATAAGCATGAACTTGATTTTAAAAATCGTGAAAAATGATTTAGTTAAAGGTCTTCTAAAAATCAATTTTTAAAAAGATAGAATTTATGAAGCATGCCAATTTAGAAAACAAATCAAGACTTCCTTCAAAAACAAGAATCATATCTCTACTTCAAAACCGCTTCAATTACTTCATATAGATTTATTTAGACCTTCTAGATATACTAGTTTAAGTGGCAAATATTATGCATTTGTAATTGTAGATGATTATTCTAAATACACATGGGTATTGCTTTTAGCTAATAAGGATGATGTCATTGATGCATTTCAAATTTTTTGTAAAAATATTTAAAATGAAAAAGGTTATTCTATTACTTGTATTAGAAGTGATCATGGTGGAGAATTTGAAAATCATGCATTTGAAAATTTTTGCAATGACTTTGGCATTGAACATCGATTTTCATCACCTAGGATTCCACAAAAAAAATGGAGTAGTAGAGAGAAAGAATAGGTCTATTTAAGAAATGGCTATAACCATGTTGAATGAAAATTCTTTGCCTAAGTATTTTTGGGCCAAAACCGTCAACACCACTTGTTATGTTTTAAATCGGGTGTTGATTAGACCTAATCTTTATAAAACTCTATATCAGCTTTTGAAAGATAGAAAACCCAACATTGGTTACTTTAAAGTTTTTGGATACAAATGTTTTGTTTTGAACACAAAAGATAATCTTGGTAAATTTGATCCAAAATCTGATGTTGGTATTTTTCTTGGTTATTCAAATTCAAGCAAATCTTATAGAGTTTATAACAAAAGAACTTTAGTTGTGGAAGAATCTATGCATGTTACTTCTGATGAGTCTAATGTCGTGCAAATTTTATTGAACTCGCAAGCGCACGAATCTGTTGTAGTATAGATCAATGGTGACGAGTGTCGATCCCATGAGGAGGTGGATTTTAATTATTTATAGAATTAATTCTGTAAATGGGTGTTTGGATTGATGAAAATAATTTTGATTATCCTAAACTTGGAATTGAAATGCGAGAATAAATTCTAAAATTGGAATTTAAATGGCAAGAACAAATTGAAGATAAATCTATTGAGATGACGTATCTTGGTATCTGGATTCGTATCAACATGCATCATGGGCTAAATATTCCTTATTAATACCAATTAAATCATGAGGGGGGAATCCACACCTCATGAACCACGCTCTAATAAATATGGTGCTAAAGGCTTATCGTGCCAAATAATAATAATCTTATACTAGGGTGCCGGTGAAACCAGGGCAGTACTAGACAAGATTAGTATTATTTGTCGACGAAAAGTCAAAATATCCACAAAAACTAGAGGGGAAGAGAAAGTAAATTTACTAAATTAAGCCCATGACACATGTTGAGGCTTCACCTTCAACCCAAGCTTGAAAGAAAATTAGCCACTCATAGTTGAACTAAGGGCAAAATGGAAATTTATTAAAATACGTAGAAAATACAAGATAGAGAAAGAATTACAGAAAATGAATCCCAAAACTGGATTCAGAGGTGCCAAATTAGGGGGAAGGCCCCCTTTTTATAGATACATCGAGTAAATCATGGCCATCGGATTAAAAACAGTTTGGACGCTCAGGATTTCACCACGTCGTCAGTCAACAGTAAAGTCAACAGCCACTATTTGTACAGTAACGCGGTTCAACCACTATTTATACAGTAACGCGGTTCAGCCACTATTTGCACAGTAAATAATCCCCTGTGTTGCATGTACCGTATGCGCATTTTTTGATTCACTAATATGCTGCCATGTCACCATAAACAGTACATAAGAATTTTAGCCAAATAATATCATGACACGTCATCAGTCAATGCCACGTCATCGGTCAATGCTAAGTCATCGGTCCATCTACATAAACAGTACCGTAAACAGTAACGTAGACGGTATCCGTACATGTGAAATAGTATCGTATATGTAAACAGTACCATTTTCCTTTTATGCTCCTCCTTAGGTTTTTCGACCGTCCTGAGTTCAAAAATGATATATGTTTTGCCATCTGATCTCTCGTTTATTGTGAAATAACTATAATGCCCCTAAAATACATAAAATACTTAATTAAAATAAAACACACATAATTAAATTACAAGAAACTTAAATACATAAAAGTAAGGGTTGTTAGTAATACTTGATATGTAAAATAACGATTTTCTCCTTTATAAATATGCACTTTCTAACACTCAACATCTAACTCTTCATCTACAGAGAAAGCCATTGTTGATGATAATGCAGAAGAAGAATAACAAGAAGAAGCATCAAATGACAACTAAGAAGATGTACCACATGAAATTCAAAAGGAACATCATGAAGAACCAAATGTGGAGCAAAATGAAGATACTTCTCAAACACTCCCCAAAGAGTGGATGTATGTTTCCTCTCACCCTAAGGATGTAATTTTAGGAGATCCCCTCACCAGGTGTTACCACTAGATTATCTCTTAGGAACACATGTGAGCATGCTGCATTTATTTCTCAAATTGAACCAAAATCTTTTGCAGATGCTGAAAATGATGAATCTTGAATTATGGCAATGCAAAAGGAGTTGAATCAATTTGAGAGAAACAATGTGTGGGAGTTAGTCCTTATCTAGAATATCAATCCATTATAGGCACTAAATGGGTATTTAGAAATAAAATGAATGAATCCGGTATGGTTGTAAGAAATAAAGCTAGATTAGTAGCTCAAGGTTACAACTAAGAAGAAGGAATTGATTTTGATGAAATTTTTGCACCTGTAGCAAGGCTAGAATCCATTAAGATGTTGTTAGCATATGCATATCATAAGGATTTTATTTTATATCAAATGGATGTCAGAAGTGCTTTCTTAAATAGATATATTATGAAGGAAAATTTATGTGAAACAACATCCTGATTTTGAAAATGAAAAATTTCCTTGATCTTGTGTATAAGTTATCCAAGACTTTATATGGTTTAAAACAAGCACCTAGAGCTTGGTATGATAGGCTTAAAAATTTCTTGTTGGATAACGATTTTTCTATGGGAAAAGCGGATACAACTTTTTTTGTTAAGTATAAGAATTAAGACATACTTATTGTTCAAATTTATGTTGATGATATTATTTTTTGTTCTACTAATGAGTTGTGTAAAGATTTTTTATTATGCATGAGTCAAGAGTTTGAGATGAGTAGAATGGGAGAGTTAAAAGTACTTTCTTGGACTTCAAATCAAACAAAACGAGGAAGGAATTTTCATAAACCAAGCCAAGTACATGAGAGATCTACTCAAAATGTTTGCCTATGAAAATAGAACGACAAAAAGCATTCCTATGAGTACTACCATCAAGCTTGACAAAGATGAGAAGGGCAAAGAAGTGGATATCAAAATGTATCAAGATATGATCGGATCTTCACTTTATTTGACTGCAAGTAGACCCGATATCATATTTAGTTTATGTTTGTGTGCAAGATTTCAATCATGTTCCAAGGAATCCCATTTAACTTGCTGTTAAAAGAATTTTCCATTATTTGATTGGAACCATAGATGTTGCCCTTTGGGTGTCCTAAGGGAACCCATATAGATTTAACTTGTTATTCAGATGCAGACTTTGCCGGCCATAAAGTGGATAGGAAAAAGCACTAGTGGAACTTGTTTTATTTTAGGACATTCACTTGTTTCATGGTTTAGTAAGAAACAAAATTTTGTTGCTCTTTCAACTACCAAGGTTGAATATATAGCCGCCGGAAGTTGTTGTGCACAAGGACTTTGGATGAAGAGATTATGAGATTAATCTTGAACAAATTTCTATTAAGTGTGATAATACTAGTGCTATAAATCTTTCAAAGAATCTCATTCAACACTCTAGAACCAAGCATATAGAAATTAGACATCATTTCTTCAGAGATCATGTTCAAAAGGGAGATATTGCATTAGAGTTTATTTCTACGAAAAAACAACTTGCCGATATTTTTACAAAACCGCTTTGCGAAGAACAATTTTCAAAAATTCGGCATGAACTTGGGATGATGAAATTTTCGCATTACCGTCTCTATTTCATGCTATTGAGTGTACTGAATTGATTGACTTATAGTTGTGATCAAATATTTATGAAATACTTGAGCTTGATTGTTAAATGATGAATTTTGCCTTATTATTTCTTAATTGTATGAATTAATTGGTTTGAAAACATGTTCATGAATCATGCATTAAAATGGCTCATAAAATATTTTCAGATCAATTAAATGATCTAGGAATTTATTTTTGATGGCCAAATATTAAATCAAATGTACGAAAATTCAAAGAAAATAAACGGATTACCGTTTTGCTCCAGGAACTACAATATGTGTCTGTCCATTTACTCTTTCACCGTTTTCTTCAAACAATGAACCGTTTGTTAACACAGAGTCCTCTATCAGTTACTCCTTGGCCGTTAAGTGCTTAAGCGTTCACCGTTACTCTTTATTTAGCCTCGGGGAGTTATCCCTTAACCGTTTAAATAAACGGTTAACCGTTTTCAGTGAACTATTACCCATTCTTTAGTCCTTTGGACGTCAACCTTTAACCCTTTAAATAAACGGGTTAACTGTTTTTGCGTTTTTAAAAGTGTTCAAAGTCTTTCTCTTCTTCCTCTCCAGCTTAGTCTTTCACCGTTTTCATCATTGTTGTGCTGCCGAAGCTCTCTTTGTCCTCAAATCTTCATTTTTCTTGCTCTTCGTGCCAAATCAAACCATTAAAATCATTTCTTATCATCTTTAGAATAATTTCACCGATTTAAAACTTCGAATCAAGCCCCAAAATCAAAAAATCCCAAATCCAAACTCTAACTGCCGTGAGTTGGGATTCGTCATTTTTTATCTATTTTGTCCCCTTTTTTAACCAATTGAGCATCTACCTTACATCCTTTACTCATTTCTCATCAAATCACTGATTCATTTTCCTCTCCCCCGTTTTTTTTTTCACTCCACTATGCTTTTCCATGGCTGAATCTTCTCGAAAAAATGTTCGGCGAAAATCCGTGCCTCCAAGGAATCCCATACGACCACGAAAAGTCACTGAATTTGAAAGAATTCACTTCTCCACTCCTCTTTGGTGAAGCGGTTCGAGGATCGCTTCGATGGGCAAAAGGTACTTGACTCCTCTTTTGTTGACATTGATGATTTCTGTCACTCAGTTGTATGTAGTAGAAGTGTTCGGGATATGCTTAGGCCTTGGGAGTCTGTAATTAACTTTGATGAACGAGTCTATCCTAATTTAGTGCGAGTCTTTTGTTCGAACAAAAATATTTCCGATAGTCGACAAACTAGGATAATTACTTAAGTTAGTGGTGTGCAAATAGAATTTGATGATGGAGACCTAGCTGAGTGTTTTGGTATCTCGAGTGAGGGGCATGACATATACACTTGTAGGAAAATCCTTCCCTTTGACAATTTTAGTCATACTGATAGTGTCCATCATATATGTCGCCGTCGAGACTTGACTGATGAGATTTGTATCCTTCCGTTTCGGTCTCAACTTTTACCTCTCTAAGTATGTATTCTTCATTCTATCCTACATCACATAATGACACCTAGGAATGGTCACTCGAATGAGGTACGAGGTTGGACGTTGGCTTACTGGATAGCCTAATCTCAGATCGTCCCATAAACCTCGGGTATATTATTATACAGTACATTACTAAGATACTGCGATGCCTTTGATATGCCTCTTCGTGGTACTATTACACATGGAGACTAAACGGATTGGTCCCAAGGTGATGACTAGTATCGATTTTTCTCGGAGGAATGGAAAGTGGATAAAAACCAGCAACTCCAAAAACCGAAATACCTTGATAGCTCCGGAGGACAATCATATGCTTAATAATGTCTATCCTCCATATCAGTTTCCTGACTTTAGATTCGGAGTTCATCCTCCTCCTCCATGTCGTTGATTTTGTCCCTCGGCCTCCAGCTGACTCTGACTTTGAGGAGCGTGCGACGGATGCTGACATTCCCTCCTCTTCTGAGCCACCTCCTGCTCCTGAGCCACCAGTTGTTCTTGAGTCATCAGCTATGCCTGAGCAGCCATCTGCTGTTCCTGAGCAGCCAGCTGCCTCATTGCCGGCTCCAGCTCCAGTTCAGCCAACTGTTTCAGACGATATGCAGCAGGTTGATTCTTGATCGGTTGGACACTCTTTCTCGTGACCAACAGCAGCTCCGTTCTGATTTTTCAGACCTTCCAACGGCAGAGCATTGATCATTAGCTTGAGATTATCCATGCACAACGCATTATTCTCGGCTATTTTGGTTATGATTCGGGGAGTACATCTTCTCCTACTCCACCACCTCAGTAGTTTCTGAGTTCTATTTTCGCACATACAGTTCTTATTTTGATTGTCTGAATGTTGTCATGTATATTTTTTTACTACTACTTCTATATGCTATTTATGGATTTTAATGACATGGTTTTATGTTGTTCTTAATGTTGGATGACTTGATATTGCTAAATATTTGAATAGAGTTTGTCATCATCAAAAGGGGGAGATTATTAACATATATATGTTAATAATATTGATTTTGATGATAACAAACCTTAAATGCTTTTTTGATAAAAATATTGGAGCTATTTCTTAATAAACGAAAGTCTTAAAAATTATTCCATTCATACTTATAAAAGATGGACTTTCAAATTGGAAAAAGAATTCTTTGCAAAATCTTAGTTTAAAATGTGTTTTCTAGAAATAAACAGTGAACCGATATTTTTTAAACGGTTAACCCGTGACTAGAGAGCAACAATTTGCATAAGCTCTAATCATTTATGAAAAACGAAAAAATAAAAAAGGGTACTAGAAACTATACGGCAAATCATTTATTACAAACGGTTAACCGATAATGTCCAAAGAAGTGACTTCATACAAGTTCTTAATCGTTTACTTAAAACGGGTAACTGATGTTCATTTTGCAGGCTACTGGAACAAATGGCAAAACGTTTATTCCAAACGGTTAACCGATAACATCCAGAAAGTCACTTCATGTAAAGCCTTAACCATTTACTTAAAACGGGTAATTGATGTTCATTTTGCAGGTTACTGAAAACTAACGGCGAACCGTTTATTACAAAACGGTTAACCGATAACATCCAGAGAGTCACTACATGCAAAGCCTTAACCGTTTACTATAAATGGATAACTGGTGTTCATCTTGCAGCTCTCTGAAAGTTAACGGCGAAAGGGTAACCCTAAACGACAAACCGTTTATTTGAAATTTGGCTCAACGATAACTTTGACCAGCGCAAACGGATAGCCATTAATGACTAACAGTGAACCGTTTTTGGGCCGACAGTCAGTAACAGCTAGTTTTTCAGCTCCAAATATAAATAAGCTTATTCAAATTCGAAGAAAAACTGATCACAACATAACCAATGAGCTTATACTCGAGTTTACAATCTTCATAAGAGCTTTAAACATATTCTTACTTCATTTATTCACACTTTGGATATTAATTTTGTAATCTTAAATATTGTGTGAGAGAAAAACAATTTGTAATCTTTTACTTTGAGTAATCGTAAGTGTTGGAATACACTTGGGTTAAGAGATTGGGGATAATCTCTTGTTGTAAAGGTTCATTGACACCTTGGAAGTCAAGTGTAAGCATTTGAAGCCTTGGAGGCTTGCTTAGTGAAAATCTCAAGCTCCGAAAGCTTGGAGGCGTGGACGTAGGCGAGATTGACCGAACCAAATAAAAATCTTCGTGTTTGAATCTCTTTTCCCTTATTTTTTTTACATTGTGATCAGTTTAATTATTATTATTTTTAATTTTGTTTTAGATTTGCATGATATTCTGCTTTTAGTTGAATAATTTTTTAAAATCTCAATTCATCCACTCTTAAGTTGCCTAGTTAGTATTTCAAAAAAGAAGTGGAAACTATAAAGCATGTCTTAGTGGAGTGCAAAGCTGCAAGGAAGGTCTGTGAGCTAGCTCCAGTCCCTCTACAATCACATACTGAGCAGAGCCAAGATTTTCTCAATACAGTCCAATGCTTATACTCCATAGTAAGGAAAGAGAAGCAGAGCTAATGGTGGTGTACTGCTAGATGATTTGGTTTGCAAGGAACAAATTCATTTTTGAAGGGAATAAGCTAGAGCCAAGGATTTCAGTAGCCAAAGCAGAATTAGTTCTGGAGGCTTATCAAAGAGTGAGAAAAGTCGAATCAGCAAAAGTCATCTCTAATAGAAGAGCAAATCAGCAGAGATGGAAACCTCCCCTAGAAAATGTCATAAAGCTTAATATAGATGCAGCTATAAACAATAAAGACCAAGTGATAGGGCTGGGAGTAGTCATTAGAAAATTCAGATGGATTGGTTAGAGTTGCAGGAATCAAGCAAGCTCAATTAAGAGAGGGGGTCAGTTTTGCAAAAGAGAAGCCATTCCATGGGGGCTGCAGGTGGCAAAGGAAAGCAGTCATCTCCAGTTTAATTGTAGAAAAGGATTGCAAAGAAGTGGCTAACTTAATCAACAACACAAAGGGCGGCAGAACATAAATTTTTTGGATAATTTCAGATATCCAAAGTCAAAAAAGGATTTTCAAAGTGGTTGAATTCTATTTTATTCCTAGAATCTATAATGCACATGCCTTGGCAAAATTTGCTTTAAGGAATGATTTAGTTGGCATTTGGCTTGGAACCTTTCCAGCAAATGTGCAGAATGTACTCAATAATGTTGTCCATTTGGAATGAAAAGTTTACTTTCTATTAAAAAATAAATAAAATAAACTATCTTGTGGGAAGATAAGAAGTTTAAGATTCAAGTACAGCTCAGATAGATGAAAATAAATTTATTTTCTTCGAATATATTACATTCCCCAAAATTCAAACTCGGATGACTAAATTGATACAATTGCTTGAGAGCCACTTAGCCACGGCCCAAGCAAACAAAATGATAACACCATATTAGAGAGAAAAGATGTTAGATTGTTGTCAAGCTATAATTATATTTTTTTTATTAAAAAAACTCATTATATTTTCAAACTAATAACTATACAATATGTTGCGTACATTTAGAGGTGAGCAAAATATCTGAAAAATCAATCGGAAACCTGAATCAAATCGAAAAAAGCAAACGGTGAATATAAAAAAATTAAGAAGTAAAAAAAATACAAAGGATTTAAAGGGAAAGAAAAGGAACCAAAACAATTTGTATTAGTCTTGGAAGTTATTTTAATAGATTTAATGGGATTAAAATTAAATAATAATAAAATCAAATTGAATGGGTTATTGTAGACTCGTCATTTTTTAATCAAAGAGTAGGTTTTTGTAATTGTTATAGTTAATGTTTAAATTTTATAGTTTATAGGTTTATGCGGCTATTTTCACATACCTAACAGGGCTATTTTAATAAATTTAACATAGGCTAATTTTAAACTCAAGTAATTTTCTCTTCAATTCTAAAAATTATTTCCTCTAGGAGATGGGTTGAGCCTCCACTGGTTATGAGCTACATTCACCACTTATTGTATTGGATTATATTAGGATTGATTAAAGTTTAATATGGTGTCATTGTTGTTGTATGGATTATATTGTATAAGTCTGTGCACATTTTATCTTGTTTGACATATATTGTAATCTCGTTTTCCCCTTATTTATTTTCCCTATCTTTCTTTCTTTTCATCTCCTTTTATCCCATTTCTTCAAACTAAACACAGGCTAAGTGTATTTTAAATACTTAATTTTATTGGTATTTATGTAGAATACAAATGTTTTTCCTCAACGGCATAAAGATTTGATTTTATTGGTATTTATTGGTATTTATGTAGAATACAAATGTTTTTCCTCAATGGCATAAAGATTTGATTTCTATTTGAAAATACAAATATCATTATTACAATTAAAACCCAAAACTTGTGAATTATTCGTGAATTCTTTCTTAAGGAAATTCACTTGAAAGATTAAAATATAAGGGTGGGGCTATTTAAACCCATCAATTTACTCAATAAACCTATTTACTAAATAAACTTATTTTAAAATTTTAAAATTTTAAATTTTACTAAGTAAACTCACTAAAATACTTAATATGCCTTTTCTAAACCCAGTTTTTTATAATAATAGTGATTTTACTCATTAAACCCATAATATTCATTATAAACCCATTGGAGTGGAAATTCATTATTAATTGAAAATTTAATAATCAATTTTGAGTGAATGACCCTTATTTAAGGACAAATGAATCAAAACATTTTAAATGGAGAAAATAATTATCATCATAAAATTATTTTTTGAGTTATATTATATTGGTGAGAAAAATCTTATATGATGGTATGAAAATCTAATATGAGGAATTTGAGAATTTTTTTTTCAGAATTTGGGAAAAAATAATAATTGAAAATTTTAATCGTCAATATTAATTAAACAATTTTGAGCGAGGGGTCATTCCCAAACGAATCATAACAATTAAACAATTAATCCTCCATAAAATCAATATCCATCAAATCAATAACAATTAATTTTGTTACTCTGAATCAACTCCTATTTAACAATATATATGGCTTGAGAAAAGAATCTCACCTCTTGATTGATTACGGTTTAATGAAAATTTAATTAGGGTTTTATAAAATTATGTTGAATATAAAGATGGGTTTTAAAGAGTAAAAATTCTGTTTTTTTTTAATTATATTCTAGTGTTCATAACTGTAATTTAATTTGGAGGTATTTTAATGATAAAAATTTATTTTTAAAGTGGATTTATTGAGTAAATGAGTGGGTTCAAATAGCCCCACCCAAAATATAATCAATGTACATAATTGTAATTACAAATTTCTCCAACCATGCAACCACATAAGCTAAATCTTAAACTCTAGTTGAATCGATAAAATATCTTGTGGGAAGATAAGAAGTTTGGGATTCAAATTCTGTTCAAATGGTTGAAAATAAATTATTTTTTCATCTAATCCATTATGTTCCCCCAAATTTCAAAGTCAAATAACTGGGGTTAATAAAATTACTTGAGAACCACTTAGCCACGCCCCTTTAGACAAAATGATAACACCATATTGGAGAGAAAAGATGTTAGATTGCTGTTGGGCTATAATAATAATTTTTTTAAAAAATCATTATATTAACAAACTAATAATTATACAATTTGTTGCGTACATTTACAGGTGGGATAAAAATCTCTGAAGAATCAGACCGGAAACCCAAATCAAATCAAATCGATAAAGTAATCGGCCAATATAAAAAGAATTAACTAGTGGAAAAATAAAAAAATACAAAGGATTTAAAGGGGAAAAAATGAACTGAAACAATATGTAATTTTTGATATGTTAATTTAGGTTAAGCTCATTTTTCCCCACACTCATAGGTACATTTAAGTTAGCACTATACACTATTTTGTATTTACAAATTTTTTGTTCAATGTTGTACTTGTATTACAATACCCCCTTTACTATTTTGAAATTAAATCATTGACATGTTTAATTTAAAACCTTGCACTCCTTTTTAATTATAATTTCTTATATATCAGGGTATTTTTTTACAATCACTATCAAATTTCTTTTAACATTTTACGCCCTTTTTATTTCAATTTTTAATAGATATTATGATACTTTTTTCTTATATTCATAAATTATGTAATCCAAACATTCTATTACAAATAGTATTATAATTTTTCATACTCTTTTTTTATCATGTTATTTTATTCAAGTATTTCTATATTATGGGTACATTTATAATTGTTTTTTTTTTATCTGCACTAAAGGTGTTCATAATCTAATCTGATCTGCTCAATCCATCTGATTCGTAAAAATCCGATTTGTAAAAATATTATATGTGGATTAGATCAAATTGAAATTTTTGAAAATCTACAGTGGGTTGATTGAATATGAATTTACTTCTGTAAATCCGTAAAAATTCGCAAATCCATTTAAAAAATTTATTAAAAAAATTAACTTGTGAATTTGGTATTAGTACTTACTAATATATAAATAAGTTAGAATATGGTTACATTAACACCATATTATATCTTATGAATATGGTAATCATTACTTATGAAGATGGTATTAGTACTTAGTAATAAATAAATAAGTTAGAACATGGTTACATTACCACTATATTATATCTCATCTGATAATATTATAAAATAAAAATAATTAAATAAACAAATATAGCTTACTAAGTAGTTAATTTTTATGTACTAATGTAAACAAATGAGTTTTTTTTTTTCCTTTTTGGTGTGTTATATTTTGAATGTGTTCTCCATCTTTACTGAAGCAATTAATTTATTTAAATCTTATTTAATCTTGAACGTGATTGGTAGAAAAATTATTTTTATATTAATTTTTTATTTAGTTAGTTCATGGATAGGACGGAATTAAAAATTTTTAGCTCGCAAACTAATCCGCAAAATGGTGGATTGGGTATGGATTAAGTTAAATCCGCATTCGGTCCGTAGATGTACAGATTGGATTTGAATTAAATTTCATCCATTTTTGGATTAAATTGGATTAAAAATTTATAATCTATAAAAATCGTGAATCGAATATGAATTGATGTCTAATCCGTAAAATCCGATCCGCAAACACCCCTAATTTACGCCCTTAGACTTATAACCTCTTTTTTGCTATATTTGACGTGTAAAACTCGTGATTTTGTTAGTAACGCATGGCATTCATTGTTATATTTTTGGATTAGGCTACTAATATTTCTAAGTTTTATATGGTTTGTCATGTAGTTCCTCATGTAACCATATACATATTTTACCTTAGTCTGGATTTGGAGATTTTGCAATATTTATGGACACACGACACATTATAAGTGGCTATATATTTTAGCACTTATATAATATATATATATATATATATATACTAATTATTAAATTAAATTTATTTATGAAAGAAATTTCAGTAATTAGTAGATATATTTGTTATTATATACCCACCCCACGTGCACCAGCAGAAACAAAAATATACAGTCCTCAGTTCGCACCCCAAAAGTCAGAAGTGCAAAAAACTAAAAACGCCTCTTGACCCCGTGAATAGATTTGATAACCATGCATTGCCCAACAAATCACAATTAGGCTCACCGCTAAAGGGCAATGAAACCTCATGCGCATCACATGTACTATTCAGTTCTCAGTCTAATCCAACCACCTGCATTATCTTATTGTTATTTTTTTATTGTGTAATCAAACCAAAAGTAAAGCTATTAAAATAAATACGTGGGTCATTAAGAACCATGATCTAAATAATAAATTAATAGTAAAATAATAAAACACTATTCTATTCTCCCATAAACGACCAAAAAAACTAATACATGGTCCGGATTTTCCGATCATGAGAGACAACGACTTTCTCCGATTGGCCGGGAACAGGTGTCGCTCTCTCTGTTTTTCTTTTTTTAATCTGTAGCAATGCCTCAATATCTGTGTCCACTCAAATTAAAGCATATTCTCTAACACCCAAAACCCAATTATTAAATAATAATATTAATAATAAAATATGGAAATGCAGAAGTGAGGGTCTTGCTACCGTGCACCAACCGCATCATATGTTCGATATTAATTTTTCGATCATAAATGTTTTATTTATAGTACTAATATTTAATGACTATCCTGACATAAATTACATTAAAAAAAATACATATATATATATATTATAAATTAAATTATTATCAGTAAGGAATACGATGTCGTACCTGTTGCACCATACTTCACGCACCCAACTCGACGATTTAGGCCTATGACAAATCGCACTATCGCAGTGTGTATTTGGACTGTTCCTTTTTTAGACTCTCCTGGCCAGCAGGCCGAGCATCACGATTACACGTGGTGGGCCATGAATCAAAGAATGGGTTCAATGCCAGAGCAGCACTGCATTACCGCTCATGAGGTAGGAGTATCTTGTGAAAAACTTTTTAACAGCGGGACAAAAAGGCAATTCATCGGGATGCGGACACGTACCCTTTCCACCCGCACCATCCCCACGTGGACGCTCCGGCCGAGAGAGCTGGTCCCCACGCTAAAGCGAAAAGAAAAGGTACTTAAGAGAGAGCTACAAGTCAGGTTTTGAGCGAAGAGATGCTTTTGTCCCAACACTTGAATATGGGACCCACCTGACCTTTCTATTATTGACAAGTACTGGGACCTGCTTTCATTTTGGGAGTTGCTCACTCAGCATGCGACACGCGTCTCGGTTATTGCCCAATTTGGAAGGGGCCCACATTATCGAGCCCTCACGTTAATCTTTCGTCACCTTCAAGCTCGAACCAATAAGAAGAGGAAGAAAATGTGACAAGTTTTTTTGACCTTCGCCCTATCATTGGTCATTCTGTTTGACTTCAGGAGCCACTAATTACATAATAGCGTGCGACAATTCTAACCAACTAATAATCTTGTTGTTGTTATTATTATTATTATAATTATTATTATTTTAACAAATGAATTTTCCATTAGGTTATTAAAAAAAACAAATAAATTAAAATCCAAACAATTTTCACACTATTGGGCAAGTGGGATCTACTCTTTTTTAAGTCTTGTAGTACCCCAACATTTCTTTTTTATAATGTAATGGAATTTATATACAGAAACTCACTAATCCAACAAATAATTGGTGGAATCCAAACAATTTCACAGTTGATGAATATGGTATTTTTCACAGTTGCTACTATATCACAGATATTTTTTCGTATGATTTTTTTTATTCGTGGGCATGTGAGTACTTGATAAAACGGCCCCCATTAAAAAAAAAAGAACAATGAAATAAAGAGAGTACTTAATGAAATATATTCACAGCTGCCAAATTATATTATATTTAGATCCAAAATTAGTCTTCTATAATTTCTAAATTGCTCGATATCTAATAATTGAGTCATATAAATAAAAATAAATTTTAAATTGATGTAAGTCATAAATATGTAAAAATAGATAATTGAAACTAAGGTTTAACAAGAGCGGCTTTCAGTTGTAAAATTAAATTTCAATAAATGCATGAGTTAATAAAAAAAATATAATATAACTTAGTTAAAAATTATTTTTTAAAAAAATAATTAGGGATGATAAAATTTAGGGTGTTCTTATTTATCACAATAAATAGAGTGAGATGAAATATTACCAAAATTAGAATGCAGGTGTTACGCGCAAGACAAGTATATTACGTGAAGAAAAATTTTAGAGTACATCTATTATATCTTATCATTTATAAAATAAATAAATAAAATTATAATATGTATATATTTATTTATATAAGTGGTGGTTGTATTAAATTTAATTATATATATAATATATATTAATTAATTATAATACAACAGGTGTATTGTAAAATTTATCGTGAGTGAGAGTTGGGCGGAAAGGACAAAGGAAATATAAGACACCGAAGGTAGAGGCAAGTGTACAGAGAGATTATGGGCCTACGTTATTTATTAAGAGAAGCCTGTGTCAAGCTGTAATCTTGAGCTGTCTTTACGGGCACCCAAAGGATCGTTGTCACGTGGGATTGAAATCGATTCTCTGCTCTTGACCTTCTTTTCCATATCTTGTCACAGCCAATGGCCGCACGCCTTGACACTGTTTAATCATAATTAATTTTTTATTCGCCAACCGCCGTTTAGCATAATTTATATAACCTCAGTTACAAACTTGCAATGAATTGTGCGTGGCATTATATGGTAGACTCGAAGATAAGAATGGTTTTTTCGAACAAGACAAAAAAAAATTAAAAAAAAGGTGAGATCGATAAAGTAAGAGCATCTCTAAAATAATTTTTAAATAATTTTTATTATTTATTTAAAAAATTATATTAATATTTAATGTTTTAAATGATACTTTAATTAAAAATTTTTATTAAAAAATAATTATCTCTCGATTTCTCTTCTCTTTAATTTATGTTTTATTATTTTTTATTAAAAAAATACTTTAATTATTATTAATTTTTTTAAAAAATAATTATTTAATTAAAATAATATTAATTTATTTTTATTTAAAAAATATTATTTTTATTATTTTATTAATTTTAGAGAATATTATATTTTTTCATTATTTTATTTATTATATAAATAAATAAATATTTAAAAAATAAAATTTATAAAGATTTTTAAAAAATGCTCTAATATCGCATAATACACAAAAAAAAAATCAAATTCTTTTGTCCCCGTTTTGGCTTTTGGCCGACCTTTTTCAACTAATAATTGAAATTCAAAATAGAAGTAACATGGGTTAGGTTTGTAACTTCCGTTAATAGAAAGTAAATGTTGTATTAATTGTTACCAAAAAGAAAAAATCTTCTCAATTAATTATATTTAATTATTTATAATCAAATAAAATATTAGACTCGATTATAACTATTATACCAAATTTGGTAGAGTGGTTTAAGATTTCTAGCCGGAAAACTTGGAAAAGTTTCCATACAGATACAAAAGAAAATCAAGCACATGCTTTTACCAAACATTCAACAAATTCCGAAATGGGTTCTACCTCTTGTTCTAGACATACACATTTGGCTCATAAATCTTACTTTTATGTACAAAAATTGAAGTTCATATCCTCCAAAGTCGCAGCATAAATTTCATGTATTATGTATGAAATATACAACAAATAAAACTTATACATAAAAAACATATTTATTCACTCTCTCTCTTTCTGTTCGGCCAAAAAAAATAATAGTCATAATAAAACATAAAAAAAATATTAATTACCAAAAAGCGAAAAGAAAAAAAAATTAATACAAAGATAGAATCCAAGATAAATCTTGTGATAAAGCAAACTAAAAACCGCCTCCTAGCAATGAAAATGGATAAGGTGGCGTTGGCGGACGAGAGTCTACCCCCCGTTAACCATTTCTCCAAAATAACCCATTTGTCCATTAGTACTAGTACCACTACTAGTACTCTTCCCCTCCGTCGCCGGAATCGCCGATACCGGACTAGGAATGGCGGCGCAGCCATAAGTATTCATCACTTGCCTGCTTTGCCCTAATAACCAGCCAGAACTTGAAACACTGTAATTATTGTTCTTATTAATTACTATCTGGTGACGGAGATGACTGACAAAAGTTGTTACTGTTGTTATTATTACTATTATCGAACCCAGAATCTGGGGAAGAAGATGAAATCACCCCTATGTTGCCCACTTCTTCTTCTTCAGATTTTATCGAGCTCGAAGCTGCCATGCCCGAAGAAGAAGAATTAGAAGGCTGCTGCTGCTGCTGTGATGACGACGAGATCATCAAGCGTCTCTTTTTGTCCCCAAGATAATAACTATTCCTGTTGGTGGTGCTTTCTTTTTCCATGATGATGCGAGGAAGCAAGTCGGGATCTTCAACGACTTTGTAAAGAAACGCCATCATTTGTTCAGGGCGCCTCTCTGTTGCTTCCAGTCTCTTGTTCATGCCCTGAAGCTCTTCATCTAAAGACTTCTGCTCCTGCCTCAACCTCGCTATCTCCATCACTATTTCTTCATCATCTAAATCTTGGTCGCCGGCACCGCCTCTCAACATCATGTGATGAGCGCTTCTGTTACTACTGTGCTTTCTCCTTACGATGTTCTTCAGCAAGTGCTTCTGCCCTCGCAGAAACCACTCGTTCGCAAATTCCCATTTGTCCGGATCAACTTTTCTAAAACCCTGACACATATAATAATCACAATAATTAATTAATTAACTAATTCAATTGAACCGTGAGGGTTTGTAGGTAATTTTACTTACGTAGGTGTTGAGTTGACGAACAAAGCTAGAGAAGTTGTTGTGCTTGAAGTAGGCGGGCAGGATCCTTTGGGAGAAATCTAAAGGGTCGACAACGATGAAGCTGTTATTGGCTTTACCCCAGGAGATTAGCGAATCGGTCGTTGGATCGTTGACCATCTGATAAGTCTTCATAACGAACGGAGCGATCACGTTGTTCGTGTTGTTGGGCTCCATCCCATACATAGGAAAAAAGACTCAAAAGAGGAGGAGAGAGTGAGACGGTGGGGAGGAACAAAGGGACAGGGTGCGTGCTGTGCTGTGCTGCGCTGCGTTGCGTTTGTTTAGTGTGGTTGAATTGGCGCATTCGATTTTGTATCGTCAGAGTTTCGGAGGCACCACCGTAAATATATAAGTGGACTCACGTACAGTGACATGAGGTATCGTGGCACGAATCCTGACGGTTATATGATATTTCGATGCGTCACGAGAAGGCGGGATCCACTTGGCTCCGCTTTTATATATTTTTTTTATATTTTATCCACGAGATATCGAGGTACCCTCCCTCCAGTGTTTAGATATTTTTCCATGGAAAAAAGCAGCGCCAGTGCGTCTCCCACGCGCACACGGAGGCGCGAGTGAGCTGTGCACTTTTAATTGGTGGGGGCTGGTGCCCCTTAATATTATTATTTAGTTGCTAAACGACAGGTCGGCTACTGCTGGTGGTGGGGATTAATATTAAATTGCTATTTTTTAACATTTAACGAAGATATTTGCCACTTTTTCCATGGTGTGTAATTTTGATTAGCCACCATCATATTAGTCATCTTTGTCCAGTCTTGTTATTATTATTATTATTATTATTTAACAGCTGTTTCAACCGACTATGTTCTTTTCAATTTTAATTGAGTTCTTCTATCTTATTAGCTTTCAATGATTATTTTAAGCTATTGGACGTTTAAGTTTAACCTTTTATGCAATTCGGTAGAAAAATATTCTGTTTAAAATGAAAGAAAAATTAAAAAAAATTTAGAGGTAGAGGATGTCCGCAAGTTCTGTATAAATTTATCATTGTCTAATGTTGATTAATTTCGTACAATATTTTGGACATTCAAGCAATTTTGTATTTATTGCATAACTTAACATTGAATTTTTTATGTTTGGATCTAATAAAATATATTTCAATGCAATATATATATACAATTAAATTTTAGAGAGAGTATAAGCAAACATGTGAACAAAATTAGTAAATAACGACACGTAGTACAAGAAAACCCTTATATAATGATACTCTATAAAGAAATAATTTTTATATGGTTATAAAAAAATCTAATCCCTATTTAGGTCAGCAATATATAAGAATAAACTCTATATTTCAATAAGTTATAATTTTTTGAATCCCGTGTTAAAGAATTTATCTCCACATGGTAATAATTATTTGTATATTTTAAAAAAATATGTTATGTGATATTAAAATTGTAAGATAAAATAAAATATTTTTTTAAAGTTATTCAGGACAATCATTTATATAATCATCAATATTTTTAAAATTTATATTGAGAAAAAATATTTAATAAAATTCAAATATTTATACTTTTAAGATGACTTTGTATAACTTTCCATAAATACATATAATTTTTTGAAACTGTTTATTTTTTTTCAATATTCATATGTGAGATTTGACATGTTTCCTTCAGTTTATTATTAATGTAATGCATACTTTGCTTTTATATCACTTACATCAAGGATAACTAAGTCAAAACATTAATTTTATAACAATATTTCTATTAATTATTATAACCTCCTTATAGTAATAACAATATGACTATAGAGAAGTTTTTAATGTATTAATTTTTTTTCCTATTGAACCATTCAATTTGATTTATTAATTAAATGATATTCAAGATCTGTCAAAAATCTATATCAACCATGATAATTTTATCCACTTCGAATTTCACGTTTATAAGTACAAATTAAGACTAATTTATTTTTATATGTTAATCTTAATTTTTGATTTTTTTTAAATTGTTTTATAAAGAAAGTATGTTTAGGAAAAAGACAAATAAAGAAAACAAGAGGAATATATATAATTAATACATACATACATATGTGTGTGTGTGTATAATTATTTGTTGGTGCGGGTATTCTTTTTTTTTTTTTTTTTGTAGATGCAGATACACTTTTAAACCATAAGATTTAATAGACTTATTTTTTAATGAATTATAAAGTCGTTTACTTTCATAGTATTAAAAACTGACTCTCTTAAACCACATATTTTAAAAAGCATGTCTACATTTTTAAAAAAAAAAAATGAGGGCACTCATAACTTCATTAAGATATTATACGTCATTTTTCGAAATTTTAGGTAAAAATAATTTATTTTAAAATAAAAAGGCAAATGTTTTCAAACGTGAAGAATTGATTAGTATAGTTTATAACACTCTATGATATTTTTTTTAGGAACAAATTGCATTTTTTAAAAAAGAAACAAATTATATAGTAAACAAATTAGGTAGTTTACTTGATAATATTATGTTTATTACATAAAACTAAATTAGATTCTAAATATAATTAGATAAAAACCTAAAGACTCGACAATCTTTTGTTTTAAAAATAATCCAAATTATTATAATTAGTATTATAACGTAATACTTTCTCATCAACTTTGTGTCTATTTGGTATAATTTATCTATCTGGCATAAGTGTTTATTTAATCTTATAAACTCTTATCAAAATTTTTGTTATTATTTGGTTATTTTTTTAGTAGAGTTTTTGAGCTATTCTGCCTTTACTAGTAAAATTTCAAATTTTGAATTCTTACTAGTAGAGGTTAAAAGCTTTTTTTAATGCTAAAATATTTAAAAAGGTCATTTACTATATGACAATCTTATTTCATTTTCTTCATAAACATAACTTTTAAAAAAACTTACTTATTAAAATAATTTTATAATTTTAATAAAAAATTTTATTGACAACCACATAACTAAATTTTTTATTAAAAAATTTACTTATAAAATCTCTACTAATAAAAATTCTATTTGAAAAGAAGAAACTATATCAAATGAAACCTCGGCGAAATAATGCCTAAAATGAAAAATAACACGTGTGAGTAAACCGTAAAGCGAGTGTGGGGGAGGTTGGAAATGTATTATTAATTTTTTAAATTATAAAACAAAATGTGAGATAGAAAGAGAGATTGGAAGGGGCAAACAACGAGTTAGATTCGGTCTCGTAACATAAAGGGATGGGCAAAGAGCCAAGACTGCTCGTGCGCTGGCGTATGTGGCGTATTCTTATTGGGACACGTGTGAGGCACAGTCTTCTCGGTGTTTTTGATTGTTGTTTGCTTCCTGGGGAACAGATTTATATGCACCAAAACCCAAGCTTGTCCCCATCTATTAGGTATTTACATGTATATTTTCTTCTTTCCTTTTTTTTTTTTTTTAAGTTTGTGGGCTTACTTAAGAATTATTTTACTAATTTTTTAAGTTATTATTATTTTTTTTGGAATGGACTAAATTTTTAAGTTATTGATATACATCATTATCACAAAAAAAAAAAGTTAATGGTGTACACATCTATTTCCCTATATAAATATTTTAAAGGCGAAACTATTTAAGCCATAAGTTTACTTTTCAACTCTTTTTTTTTTTGATAAAATTATCTAATGAATCTTTTTTTCATTCTTATCGAATTCTTCATTTTCTCACCACTAGACGGTAGAACTGCATGCAACTGAATAATGAAAGAAAATTCTATCAAAACCGATTTTTTTTATGCTTTTTAAAATATCGGGAAGATAATTTTTGTTCCCAAACTATGATTTAATTAATTTTGAGAGAGAATTATAATATTTTCATTCGATGAAATTCGTGATCGCATGCAACTAAAATAAAATTTACATGATAATATTTGAGGTTTGCTCAATTATGGATTTATCATGTAGGGTTGAACTAATAAATACTAACGAAATCTCTAATTTTTAAAAATTTTCTATTGTTGATTATGTTACACGCCTCACAAACTGTCCTTGATTTTTCTTAACTTCTACAATCATATCACTTCAACCATCTTGGTGACATTAATTAAAAAAATATTAATTTATTAAATTAATCTTAAAAGTACAATAAAACTAATATGAATCAATTTAAATTATAAAAGATAAGAAAAAGTGAGAACCAGAGATAATTTAATAACAGGGACGTCTTAGAATATTTTTCAAAATAAAAAATTTAAAACAATACTTAAATATAAAATATTGAAAATAAATTGACATTTACCTAGTGAGATTGTGAGAACTCTCTCTCTTGGTCCCCCCCCCCCCCCTCCAACTAACCTTTTGTTCCTTCTCTCTTTTCATTTAATAAAATTTCCATCATATTGGAGAAAAAAAAAAAAGAGTTATGTTAAATTTATGATTCCTGCTCCAAATAAAAACCACGTCTCAAATTCTGAAAGCGGATAATGCATAATTCTTTACTTTAGTGGCTCAATTTCATCCAACGCTGCGCACGGAATATAAAATTCACCACTAACCGATGGTCAGTGTTTTCTTCATCTCATATGGCCACATAAAATTATTAATTAAGATCATAAGATATATATAAAATTATTAATTAGAATCATAAGATATATAAGTCTTTATAATTTCCTCTTCAAGACAAGATAGGTCGGTCCATTGCTTACCAAAATAAGAATTGCAATCATCACTTGACCCACGTTACAAGCAAGTGCGAAGAACAATACCTTATCTTGTGCATAAAGAAAAGATTTATTACGCTTTGAATTGCAATTTTCCTTTTTTTTTTCTTTTGTACCACATCAATCCAATATGTTATTTAAATAATACAAAATTTCTTGCTAGTGATTTTTTATTTTTTTTAAATAGAGTTAATTGTCTCTAGGTTTTAGCTTGATGATTTATATATAGCAAATTAATGCAGCTGTTGCTCGTCAAATCCTAGTAAGCAAAAGTTTTGATGATTGTCAAAATTTGCTGCTCTTTTTGGAATCTTTTAAGCGGGAAACAAATCGATATCTTAGAAATATATAATAACCGTTAATTAAATGGCTGGCTAGCTAGCTAGCTAAAGAACACTTAATGCACCTTCAATAATTTCAAATCCCCTCTGCAAATCCATCCAAATCCTTCACAGCCATTACCATTTCCCCAAGCAGCAAGGTCACTTAACCACCCAAACCTTTTCCTCCAACGACCAATTGGCTTAAGGTTTGACTTGTTTTGTTAGCTTGAATTTGAAAAACCCTTTTGTTTTTTCACCAATCATGTGTCATTTTCGTGCACCCCGTAGCCATGACAAGAAATTTAATTAGTTAAATCTTAGCTAAAATTTGAGCTCCTTGAGGAATATTTAATAAATATTTTTGCGTGATTAACTTTTCAATCACAACGTTCTAGCCCATGATCATGTTCATATTAATATTTCAGCTTGCATGATTTCGAGACCTTTCTTTATCGATCTTTTTAGCGGAACTATATAAATGAAGAGTGGAGTTAAGTCTCTGATTGGCTGGCGAAGTAATTATAAAATTAGGGTTATATTTTATCTGAGGTCTAGGTTCGTTAAACAACTCTTTAGCACCCACTTCGGATTTGTGGATGTGATAACGACACGATCATTTTCGATGTTAAATTAAATTTGCTACGTCCAATTTGATTATCTAGAAATTGGGAGCCAATTTTATGACTAGTTGCATAAATTTGACAATAACCGACCTAAAATACTTTAAATTATATTAAACGTATGCAGCTTGTCCTAATCTTACAATCTAAAAAAAAATTGGATAATTGAAGATTCATATAGATTTGTGGGGCATCTTGGATTTTGTGATTAAATAGAAGTGGGATTTATTTGAACTAAAAGGATAAACAAGAATCATCGAGTTGAAGTGCCGCAAAATCATAGAATCCCAAGCTCTTTAGAGAAAAATTAATGCCCTTTCCAATATCATGCAATTTACAAATAGGTGCATGAATCTATAAAAATAGACAACAAAGTACAAGATAGATAACCCACAAGAAGTACACAATTCAAGTCCAACATAGAAGATCAAATAAAAATAAACTATGTAACCACTAAGGAGACTCAAAACCTTCTATTTAAAAATTAAAGGGAGGAGGTACCGACCTACTAGAGGATAAGAAATATGGAACCTTGGTTTTTAAAAGATTAATGCTTATCAGTAAGTAATTACAAAGACTTCAATGTCTAATCAAATGAAACTAACAAATAGTTATTGAGGTGTTTCAACTGACTTGCAAGAATAATTGTGTAAATGCATTTCCGAAAATTTTTTCTGGGAGAGTTTTGAGTATTGATTTTTTAAAATAAAAAAAAACGAAATAAAATTTATTGGATATTAGATAGTCAATCATATTTAGTAATTTTTTTCCTTTTTTTAACAACCTTCTAAGAAACACAATGCATCCTAAAAATCCTAAGAAGATTATATCTTGAGTATGTTATAGTCTTCTTTAAAAGAAAAATTAACACCATTTTTTTGCCTTAATAAAATCTTTTTTTTTTGGCCGCTATAGTGCAAGATACTACACCAGTTGCTTATTTGATCTTTAATGTTCTAATATTTTAAATGAAAATTTGCGCTATTTATGAGTCACAATCAGAGTTTTTTTTAATCTTATTTAACATTTGAAGAGGATTATTAGTTGCTTTATTATTTTTTAATATGATAATATATCACGTACATTACAATTTATAACTAGATGCATAAACTCAACTCAGAAACCCACTGTATTAAGGTTCACTTAGAAATTCATGAAAATAATAATAATAAAGTTACTTTCCACAACACACGAATTGTCAAAACCCTCCAATCTTAAAGATACACGTTGAGAATAAGCACAAGTTGTTGGTGGGTTATTGGTTGTTCTGTTCGGTAATTGTATTTTTAACCTCATGATGATGGCTCATCATATCAATATCATATCATGCAACACATATTGAATATACAGCAACCAATTCACTGGACATTTCAATAATGGCGTAGAGAAACGTGCAGCCAAGTGTAAGGTTTACCCATTCGGCAATTAGGTTAAAAAGATTCACTTCTTGCTTCATTAATTGGTCGCTGCACTTGCATCTTGGCAATTATTGATCTCAAAAAGTTGTCCTGCACGTTCTTTCATGTTCCTTGCACGAATCACTCGTCCACACTTAGCATTTCTGGTAAAGGCTCATTTTGCATGAAACTAAACTTGCAGAACGAGAAACAAACAATCCCACAAAAGATTAGTATTGACTAAACCCGCTAACGCCATAATTTCAACCCTTTCACTATTCAAGCTGAATTTTTTTATTCTCCCTCTTTTCTTTTTTGGAAAATAGATGGCTGTGATTCTTGAGTTCACTAAAATTTTGCATGTATTAATTTCTTATTTATGAAAAAAAAATAAAACATTTTGATTAAGAAAGCTAAGAAAAAAAAAATGAGACGTGCTTCAACTGGCCTGCTAGGTTAGAACAAAGTCTTTCTAGAAGCACAAAACTCGAGGAGATAGGGAATAGAAGTTCCATTTTGAATGGATGGTGCCATGCTAGAGATTTTTTTACCACTTTTTCCAAATTTTTTGAGACCCGCATGTGGCACGTTGATGCAGCAGTCAAATATCAGCGGCTCAAAAATTTTGTTGTTTGTTTGTTTTTAATTTTATTAATCCTGATCCCTAATCTAAGTTTATGTTGTTGACAAAGCTGTAATTTTCAATTAGGGTTTAATATATTTCGATAGAAACAATCTTTTTAGTTATTCATCCTTCTTAAGTGTTATTGTTTTAAGTGTTATTAAAACATATAATAATTCTCTTCTAATCTCTTTAGAATTTTTAAAAATTTTGTGCCACGTATAAATTTTGATATTTAAATGCAACCTAATTGTCGTTCCTATTAAGTTAGCCACCGTAATTTCTTAAAATTGAATAATTTATCATTTCCTACTTTCGGTGGTGAAACACACACACTTTGCCAAATGACAAATGCCAAATGCCAAAACACATCTAAATCGTTCTAATATATAAATTAGATAAATTATCTTATTGACACGTATAAATTGTTCCAGTATTTGATAGATAAATTATTTCATCGACGTGTTTAAGTCATTCTAATAGATATAAATAAATCACGTTGATGACATCAAACATGCCGTATATCACTTTTTATCTTTGAGGATACCTCAATCAATTCAATGAATAATTAAGATTAAAACCTATCTGTTGTAGGTTATCTAGAATGCTTACTTAAATAAACTCAAATGGTAAAAAAAAATTTGAGATGACAAACATGACTAAAAGAACGAAAACTTTCTAAGATAAAGAAAAATAAACCCAAATAAGACTTTTGACTCCTAAAAACTAGCCTTACATTGGACTTAAATTTCAAAAAGATTTTGTAATCGTTCAGCCTTTGGATTTCTACTTCTGACTTTCACTCTTTGCGGGTGATGTACGATGATAAATCGTCTCATATTTTTCATGACATTTGTCTTCCTTACAGCTATTTTATGCCCAACAGTCATAAATTTTTCGTTGTCGATCACTTACTCGTCTTCCTTACACTTCACATGTTCGCTGGTCCTGGCATTACACTTGAGAATCGTAACAAAAATCTTTATCACAGTTAAGGATAATTTTAAAGAAGTATATTTTCATTTCTTAAATAAAACATTATACATTGAACTTTTTTTAAAAATTACATATGTAAATACAGAAAAAAAATATATCGATCCGTTCAGCGTGGATTGTGTCTTTAACAAGTGCAGATCATCCATTTGACAAGTGCGGATTATATATTTGAAAACTTCTTTTAATACCATTTTATTTAACATTCTCAACAAATTTGTGGTCAATAACGAAAATTTTATGACCGTTGTAATGTACAACGGTTGTACAATAGCATTTCTCTTGTTATATGATCCAAAATTTTATATCAAATGACAAAATTCTATCTACGATCAAAAAGAAAAAAAACCTCGAATTTAAAAAAGTTCAGCCGATGAACATCATAGCACATGAACCCAACTTTCATCTAGTCATTGTCTTCTTGGCTCACAAACACTTCACATCTTCTTCTTGGTTTCTACTACAAGTATTGGTGGAGAATGAATTTATACAATCTTCAATTGGAATATCACAAAATGTTATATAAGTTGGGCAAGCGCCTATTGCAGTTCAGGAAATACCAAATTGAATATGAACAACAATAACGAGGAATGGTAAAGCTATAAAAATAGCATACCAATTAGTACAAATGCAAAGCCCATGTTTCTGAACTCTGCAGTCCACATGAAGCCTTAAGCAGGCAGGTCTCAAGGAGAGAACGCCACTTTCACATGGAATTTACAGCTCTATAAAATCAAACTCAACAAACCAAACAGGAGATCTCTTCTGATTAAATTGCCGCAGAGATTTTACAAAGCATGTTCCCTGCTAATTCCCAAGTCATAATAGCAAATTACTCAGACTACCCACTGGAGAAAGCAACATCCACCAGTAACAAATGTGAACTGATCGCTAAGATGAAACCTCCAACGAAAGATCTTGTCATCCATCAACTGCAGAATTCCAATTCATACCAGCTGATGAGGCATTATCAACATAAGATGGCTTTGTCACCACTACCCTTTATTTAATGGAAGATGATGCTAAAACATTATAATCATTCAGATGCCTCTGAAATTGAGCCAATCGTGTCTGCAGTTGCACAATTCCAGCAGCCTTTTTTGAAAGAAGGGCATTTAATTTACAGATATAAATGTCTAATTGATTGCCAGGTTGGTCAGCTTCAACTAACAAATTCATTTCCTGCATAAAATGAACAATCTTACCAAGTCAGACAATGGTAGACAACAGTAGACAAGCCAGGATTTTTGCTTACCTCTCGAACTACGTCCATAGTCTCCTCTACTTGTTTACGATGAGCTGACACAAGATCCTCCTCTTCCTAAAAAAAAAAAAAAATTGTAGATAAAGTACAGCTGGCCATTGAATGACAGATCAGAGAGGCAAAGGCAACATTAGACATCCGAAAATATTATCACCTTCAAGAGGGCATTAAGATCATCATCTGAATGAGAGTCATTTGCCTCAAAGGAAGAAAGATCCCTCCTTTTCTTCACAGCATCAATTTTCCGCATATCCTCTGAAGCTGACATTTGATAAGTCTCCAACTTCACATCATTTGTCCATGATGTTTTCTCTTGTTCATAGGTCTCTTCAGAGTAATCATAATCGTCTTCGGTAACATCATATTGACCGCCTCTCTGACCCTTGTAATATTCTGGATATGGAGCCAAATTTCCCTCAGCCCTTCCACTTGGAATACGATTCACTCTCGGAGGGGATGGCTCTCTCTCAGTTTGTTTGGCCCAACCAAACCTGCTCTTTTCATGAGGAACATCATTCACATTATCCTCAGATGTTAATTTAGTTGGTACAACTGATGATACAGGAAATGCAGTTGAGTCTCTGAGGTTAGATGACGAAGATAATGGATCCCTTTTAGAAATGTTCCCTTTTGACAGACTCTTCACCCTGGAATACACATCCATCAGAATAATAAAAGTGAAAATGAAATTGCACACTCCACCCCGTATGGAAGACGAAAGTTAGCACAGGTTGAACAAACAAATACCTGTCAGCATATCGCAGTGTGTTGATAGTATGTTCACATGAACCTGAGCTCGGTGAGATACATGATATCATAACTGTGCGTGAGTCACCAACAAATGAATCTCTGAGAACTTCAGTCAGTTTACTTCCTCTAAAAGGTATGTGACCCTGATCATTGTCTAGAGCTCTAATACATTCTTTCAAAGCTAGTAAGCTTTTATTAATTTCTGCACCTTCCATTCTGCAAAAAATTAAAATAGAGCAAACTATTCATTGAATTCCACAAGTTTTGTATAAGTTGGTACTCAAATAATATTCCAAAGTACTAGCACATTCTGGGATGGAAAATCTCTAAGGGGGACCACAGGACTCCATGTAATGCATGGAGCTATTCGTTTGAAGGACAATAAATATGAAACTGCTTAAGTTTTCAGAGAAGGGAATGATTAATGCCTACTCAGCAATACCTTGTCTGTTTGTCATTGTCAGTAGTATCTGCCCCTCGCTCACTCCCAGCAAGATCTATGAAAGACAGTTTTCCTACAAGTCGAGCAGGCTTTGAATCAGAACCATCAGCTGATCTCTTGACGGCAAGCTGAAGTATAGCATGTGATCGGGAAGACTCTTCATTTGCGCCAGTTGTACCAGTGCTTCTCGTGGCGTTTCCTTTCTCAATCAACTCCCTGATAGTATCAACATTTGATACTCTGTATTCTTGCAAACCCACTATGCATACCTGTTGTTTCCCATCCTCCCTCATGCAAAGCTTCCTACAGAATGAAAATAGCAGGCAGGAATATAAACATGACTGCGTTTCGCTTCTCTTTTTGTATTTTATCAAAAGCCCACAAGCTGAAGTAACTTACTTTCTATCATTTAGGAGATCGAATACCTTCCCTCCATATATCTCAAAGAAACTGACATACAATTGGAATCCTTGGCTCCGATGCATCTGGCGCATTAATCTTAGAATATCGTGGGATGCTTTTAAGGGCAACGGTTGCATTGTAAAAGTCTTTCCACTCCCTGAACAAGCAAAAGTAGATAACTCAAGATTATTAACAATATTTCAATGAAAATTAATTTAAAAATTAAAAAAAAATCTCACAAGATGATAAATATATCTTCTATCTTCATTTAATTGAAAAATATGAAGGACTACCACCAAACCATATGTCAAGCATGCGCAAGCATTTCTATCCAGAAAAAAAAATGCGCTTTCATTTCGAGGAGAATAAATAGATGTGAGACTGACGAGTGAGCAAGCATTTGTGTCAGAAAATTGAAAATTTTTTCAAGAATATATTTACAAATTCTCAGTATGTAGCCATTTCCAAAAGAAGCAATAGAAAGCATTTTATTTAAATTTACAACAATATGTTAAAAGGCATATCCTGAGCTAGCTTTACCAAAGGGAAAACAATGAAACAAATACTAAAAGTCCATTCACTTAAATTCAGAAAAGTCTGTTATCCATTTAATACCTCTTGAATTTTCTTTCACATGAACGTATAAAGTTCCAAGTAAAATGTTATCCATACTGAGAAATATTTTCAAATAGCACCACAAAACAATTATCACACTAATAAGTGGAAATAATTATCCTCCTTTCATACAAATGTCCAACAACAAGCCAGTCAAGGCACCCACTTGCCTGTTTGCCCATATGCAAAACAGGTCGCTTTAGTTCTATGGAAAATTAGGGGGACTATCGGTTCCACAGTCTCCGAATACACCTGCAATAGAAAGAAAAAAATTCAGTGAATTAAGTTTAATTTGTACCATCAATGTGGTGTTAGCCATCTAATCATATACTCACCTCCTCATTTGTAACATCTTCATTCAGCACAGCATCAAAAACAAATTCATGTCTCTCAACGTACTCTGTCAAGTCAACCTGCAGAGAGCAGTAAACTGGACATTGAGGGAAAAAAGGCAACTGAAGGACATAAATATCTAATAACAATAGAATTATACAGCTGAGAGAGATAGTGAATATGGGTATAATTTTCAAAAGAAAACTCGGAAAGGATGTATTAGAGCTAGGGTAGAATACTGTGTCAAATGCATTTTTGAATGCTTTGGTGAACATCTTCTATTCATGAAGAATATCACCAATTCATTTACATTTAGCCAAACTTCAGCACCCATTGCCAGAAAAGAATGTTCATCTGAAATCTGATAGAAATGCTAGAAGAATGATTCACTGGGTTCTTACCTTCAATTTAGTTTCATGAACTGTGAGATAATTGGAATGCGGTTGTATGGTGATAATGTCTTCCTCTTTCTTAGCTATTTCCTTTTTGTTTAAGGGTCTCTTGCGCACCTGCATTTGATATTACCACTAGCATTTTTACTAATGAATTATAAAGAAACAAAAGACAGCAGGCAACCTTCAGATTTACTTGTAGCTCATTTGTTTTCTGAACTTCAAATTTAAACACTTTCTACTTTCACTAAGAAATGCTACTGTGACATTGTCGCATCCACAACTTATAACTATCTGTGATTGATTAGAGCCAGCTTAGCATTTTCTTAAAGCCAAAGTACAATAATGGTAAAGATTAAGAGAAGAATTGACATGGCATCAAGAAACATGCCAAAGTACACTAAAGGTAAAGATTAAGAGAAGAATTGATATGGCATCATGAAACATGCCAAAGTACACTAAAGGTAAAGATTAAGAGAAGAATTGACATGGCATCAAGAAACATACCACGACTTTGATCTTAGCAACATTGTTAGCCCTTTCTTTATCCCCTGAGAAACTTTTAAGTAGGCTATTCTCTGGCACGCCCCGTATTCGATTTGTGAGTTTGCTGGTAGACATATATGGTTCGAAGTCGTCAAAACTTTTACCGAGAACTGGAGCTCTAGTAAACGACATCTAGGAATGGAAATAATGAGTATCAGTAGACAAATAATCTAAATGTAGACCTCTCGGCTAATTCATGTTTACCATTAAATAGAGTTAAGAGATCCAATATGGGGTAAATTCTTTCACTCTTTAGTAAACGACGATGACTTGATTTGATCACCATTGATTAAAAGGAAAAAGATGTACACATACGACCGAAGTATTTAAGCTTCAAACTCATTATCGCAATCAGAAATTTAAATGTTTCATTTCAAGATATCCTAAATTTATCTGAAAACAAGATCATTTATAATACTATTCATAAAAATCAATCAACAATGTCCAAACAATTAATTAATACAGTCACGTTAACAAGTCAATGCAAAGTGCTGACCTCGGGTAAAAGCTCAGTATCAAAAGAATGTAGATCCAGCAAGCCAGGGCTGAGCTCACTTGGAGACACGTGGTCGTCCGCATTCTTCCTCATACTCGACGAGCGCGAGGTAACCGGCGGCGTCGTTGGGTCCGGTGACTTCCTGCTTGTTCTTCCTCCATAGAATCCGAAGTCCTGTACATTAAAACGAACCATTTAGTCAAAGTTCGACTGTCAAAACCAAAAAATAAAAAATATAAAAAATAAGATGAGCTAAAAGATCGAACAAACGAACATTAGAAGATTGCAGCCATTTCGAACTAAAGGATGAGTCGAGGAAGTTATCAGAGTATTGACGCTGGTGATGCGCCGTCGTATTAGATCTCGACACCTGTCTTCCAACCACGTTCATTTTTCTCTCGCTATATCTCTCCCGATCAGACTAGCTTATCAGTTTCAATCTGTTTATTAAACGCAAAAAAAATCTGCCGGCCGTGCAGTACACACCGATGCTTCAAGACCTCTTTTTTTTTTAAGAAAAAAAAATTCTTACTAATAGATAAAAATGAAGAAATTAAACAGATATGTGAAGCCTGAATGACGAAGCTTTATTTGTTTTATATTTTTTAAGCAGAGAGTGCGAAGAGAAATGATTTTGGAACTTTGAAAAGGAAGACCGGGCAACTCTCGAGGTGTTTTATTAAAGTTTAAACGGTAGCACGGTAAAGGAAGAAAACTTGCGCGTGTCTACCACGTTAATGAAGAGGTAAGGCACGGCGTGATGGTGGCCCACTTGTTTTATGTGGCCGGGCGAAGGGAATGGAACGCGGGAGTGCGCTTGTGAGCTTTTTTGGTTGTCTCCTCGCTTGGGCTCCATGGTTTGTTTTTACTTTAACAGTGGACCAAGGCGAGCGTGTGAGGGCGCGTGTGTTTGATCGAGGATGAGGTGATGTCTGCGCGTGGGCGCGCCCGTGGGTGGGTGTTTTGGTTTGGTAGGGTGTCAAAGGCTCAAAGCGGTCTTGAACAGAGCCCGAGTCAATTGCTGCTGTTGTTGGTCGTCACGTCGCTTGGTGCATGGCCTACTTGAGTGAATCGCGGATACGGTGATCGATGATGCTGTCTTCGTTTTCTACCGTGGATGTTCATGTCATCATTGTGGTGGAGCCCACTTGCCAATATTTAAAACTTAAAGAGAGTCGCTAGTTGAGAGCATGGTTTGGATTTTGGACGGTCCACGTAGGAGGTTCATGATTTTTAGGGATAAGGTCGCGTTGTTACGTGTCAGGGGGATGCATGAGGCAACGAAGGAGGGAAAGTTAGAATTCAAACGGGGTTGTTGCCTTTGACGGCTCGTCTATAAAAGCATAACCCAATGGGCGGTTGAATCCGTATGACGCTTCTAATAGAATAGAAATTTTTTTTTTTTTTACTTTATACATACCTATGGTAATAATAATAAACTTCACTTCACCCTCTTACATTTTCTATTTTCCGTTTCATTTTCTTGATTTTTGAAAAATATCTTTAGGTAATGGAGTGAGAACTTGGAGTTAAAAGAACTTGGATCACTCTATTAGAATTTCATAATGTGACTTCACTTTAAAAGCAATTAAATCAACATCTTATCACCCAATAAAATTTCTTTCATTTCTTTTTTATCAGTCGGATTTTAATATTAAGAGTGGCACTATCTTGTGCAATTCGCACTATTTCTTATAGTTTAGATTGGGTAGGTAAATTTATAACCCGTAAACCCATAGTCATAAATCTTTTTGATAAATTTCAACTTGTATTGTTGTTGTTTTTGTTGTTGCGGCTACTGTTTTTTATGCTTAATGTTTTGTGCTTAACTTTGAACTTCTCTAAAAGAGGGGGGGGGGGGGGATTGAAGCTTCTAAAGCTACTTCTATTTGCCACTTAATCTTTTGTGTTTGAGTTTGACTTTGAACTTATAATTCGTTTTTCTTTATGAATTGTTTGTGTTATAATTTGTAATATGAAGTCTTAGGAACCATGGGTTGTTAATGTTTATTGTTTATGGAATAAAATAGGGTGACCACAATCTCCTCAAAATAAAAAATAAGCAAATAGTTGACAGGTTAAAAAGAGAAAATTCTAGTGACCTTGAACAGATCATCTCAACTAGGTGATAATTTTGATGACTTTGAACAAATCACCTCGACTAAGAGATTATTTAGTTATCTCGAGGACATCACCTCGACTAGAAGGGAATTCCGGTGGCCTTGAGCAAACCACCTAGACCAAGATGTAATTCTCGAGACCATGAGTAAACCACCACGACCAGGAGTTAATTCTAGTGACCTCAAGCAGATGGATTCGAGGAGACCAAAACTAGGTCGGTCTAAAGACCCTAATTAAGTTCAACTGACGAGTTCCTTCTAAAAAGTTGGGCATAACGTCCATGCACGCCCAACTACTATAATTGCAGCTCAATAATTACTCTGAAACGGGTGTATTAACTCATGATTCAAGCGAAACATTTAATTCAGTAACGCCAATGAATTAAAGATGGTACGACATACATGTTCAGGTGCTACATCATCTCTTACTATTCTTTGTGATTTAAGGTTTTCTTAGGTTATTTCATATAGTCGCAGGGTGTTCTTAATGTTTAGCAAGCCGCTTCCCCATCAAACAAATTCAACCGACTCAACTGGATTTTGGCATCAACATTTGGCCCTGTCTGAGGGGAATGGTACAAAAAGCCGACTTGTTGTCTATATCAATTTTTATCTGGCCGAAGCGAAGGCAAAATATTGCGGTGCATAAATAGATGAACTTGCTCAAACGAGGAAATTGATCAAGGCTAAATGGAATGCTGCTTGTAAAGTTTGCAAAGAAGATCCATAGTTAAGGATTTGAAGTAAAAAACTCAAATGAGAGCACATTGAAAGCATACGTTTATAGGAATCAAAACAAGTTAGAAGTTATATTTTGATTTACAAGTAATTTTTCCATGAAAATTTAATTATTTCTCTAAATCCTGCCATGTGAAATGAGGATAACTTACATTTATTAAATTGATTATGCTAATATTAGAACTGCTGGTATAACTTAATTAACTTGATTTCTTGAAAGTTGCTCAATGTGAGAGCAAGTTATGAGAGGAGAGATGTAGGCTAGCATTGAGAAGCCAAGCAAAGTTTATAGATAAATTCATTGATATTTTATAAGGCATTAAAAAAGCAAAGAGAGTCAGTAAAAAAATTAAAAGGCTCTAAACCTACTCTAGGTAAGATTAGGGATGTCAAAATAACTCGGACCCGACCAGGACCCGGATAATCCGGGCAGGGTTGAACCCGGCCTGGAATAAAAAAAACCCGGGTCCGGAATAAATTTTTATAACCCGGATATATCCGGGTCTGGGTCCGGGTTTAGGTTAACCTGGATATCTGGAACCTGGACCCGGACATTTAATTTTAATATTATTTTTTAATTAATGTTATTTATTAATTAATTTAGATGTATTATTACTTAAAAATGTATTAATTTTTATTTTTAGAATTTTAAAAATTAATATTGATTTATTAATCCGGGTTCAAAACCTGGAATCCGGAAACCCGGATTTTTTCGAGTTGAACCCGGACCCAGACCCGGGTGAAAAAATCCGGGTTAAAATCCGGATCCGAAAAAAGAAAATGATATCCAGGTCCGGATCTGGAAAAGTTTAACCCGGACCCAAACCCGAATTTTGCCATCCTTAGGTAAGATATAAACCTAAAAATGATAAGGGTTGTTTAAAGTTGTTTAAGACAGTACAAGGTTAGAAGCCTTAGAATATATTCTAGGTAAAGCATAAAACTTAAACTAATAAGAGTGACTTAAAATTGCTTAAGTCAATAAAAGGTTAAAAGCTTTGAAACTTGCCTTAGATAAGACATAAAACTTTAAACCGACAATATATGCTCACTTATGGTATGATCAGTAGAGGAAACAAAATAAAGTTACTTAACGTTTAAGTTTGTAAAAAGTTATAAACTTTATAGTTTTCAATGTTGATTCGTTTTACTCTCAACACTAGAAACTAAGGGACTAGAGTTGAGGGAATAAAATATGGTGACTAAGATCTCCTTAAAATAAAGAGTAAGTAAATAGTTGATAGGCTACTAGGAGAAAATTCTATTAACTTTGAGCAGATCATCTCGACCTTGTGGTAATTTTGATGACCTCGAATAAATCACTTCGACCAAGAGATTATTTGTTTACCACGAGAACATCACCTCAACTAAAAGAAAATTACAATGGCCTTTAGTATACCAAAACCAGGTCGGTTCAAAGACCCTAATTAAGTTTAATTGATGAGTTCTTTCTGAAAAGTCGAGTATAACGTCCATGCATGCCCAACTACTATAATTGTAGCTTAATAACTACTCTGTAACAAGTGCATTAACTCATGACTCAAGCGACACATTTAACCCAATAACGCCAATGCCTTGACGATGGTACGATAATTCCAAATGCCTATAAAAGTACTGAAAAATCCAAAGCATGTGTGGAATTTTTCTCTCTCTATAATATCTTTTACTCTTTTCATTGTTAAAGACTCTTCTTCTATCCTTACAAAGAAATCTGAAATTATTTGTTTATATATTTTATTTTTTTGTAAAACCTATAAACTAACTTAAGTATCAAAGAGTTATCGCAGGAAAAACTTCCGACATTGCTTACCGTTCTTTGTGATTTCAGGTTTTTTCAGGTTATTTTGTAGTGGTCGCAGGGTGTTCTTGATGTTTGGCAAGCCGCTTCCCCACCAAACTTATTGAATGCTGACGCAAAGGTCTAGTACCAAGTCGTTAACCGACTCAACTGGATTTCGGCATCAACATTTAATTTGATTTTTGAGACTTTTAAACTTCTAATTTTAATATTTGTTAAAGAACTATATGTTAGTGATGTTTTGGACTTAGACTACAAAATTATATGGATGTTATTATTTACATTTTATGTTTAATTGATCTAAATTATTAAATTTTTTTATTATTTTGATTTTGAAAACACTAGAAAAGGACATTTCAAAAACTCAAAGTAAGTTGTGCCCTTATAAGTAGCCCAACCCACAATTGCTTGAATTGGGTTGAGTTCGATTTGATTGAATTTTTAAATGTTTAGTTGGATTGAGTTACTACTCTCTTTTTTTTTGGGAAAAAGACATGAGTTGACAATAATTAATGTTATTTTTTATTTCAAATAATTTTTTTATTAAATCACATGAGATATTATGGGCAATTGAGTACGATGTGTCAAAATTTTAAACCAAAATTTAGGTTAAAATTGCACTTATCATAATAGAATAAGCACTTCAATAAAATAAGCATGTTTACAGTAAAATAACGTTTATGCCATGTTTAGATATCAAGTTAAGATATTTATAGACATGTTCAATTTTTTTTTTAGCGTTATTGTTGGATATTTTAACTCAATTGATATTGATGTCAATATGCAAGTGTACACAATAAGTAATAAAGTGATAAATATTTAAGATCGTCTCCACATGGATTGATATTACTAGAACTGCTACAGCAATCAAGATAGCGCAAACTTCCTTCTATCTAAAGAAAAATCTAATTAAAGTTGATTAACTAATGAAATTAACACTATAATAAAATAATTGCAGTAATAAAGTAAATTAGATGAATTGCGCAAAAAGAATTTAATAATAATAAGGTAGTTGATGTTAGTAATATGCCCTAAAGGCCAATCGAATGGTGATTTGATTGTTTAGGGAATGATTGTATTTGAATAGCATTTTGATATTTATAAAATGGTAAAGTTATCAATATTCATATATTAATTTAATGAATATAGTCCAAGAAATAAAATAGTTAAGGAACACATTCTCGAGTATGTCGAGAATATGAAACGTGCATCCTTTGTACTATACTTCTAAAATAGTTCCTAATGGTGGATTTATGATTGGACATTATAAATTCCTATAAACACTAGTATGTGTTATGACTCCTTATGGTATGTGATACTAAAATGGATGGTGAGTTTCATATCATTGATATAAGATGTCAAGTCAAACACATAGGTACTTGTTAAGAGAACGAGTTTACTGAACTTGACCGAATATAGTAAGCCATATGGTCGTGAGTGTTAATGGCTTATTATACATTGTAACAGACACTATGTTTAGTAATGGTCTTTAGACTTGAGGCATAACAGATGTCTTATACATAGACATCTCTAATATGTGAATGCATAACGATTGATTCCTAATCACGGAAGAGATCTAGCAATAGTTGTCATGGTTGGCTATGTATGAAGACAAGTTGATGGCCAATATGGAATTCATCACTTTGTAATATACAAAAAGGATGTCCCTATGAGATAATATGAATTGACATGAGAAATCCTTGGCCAAAGTGAAATATATTTGAAGTAGTTCAAATTATATTATCATGCCAAGTTCATTTATATTTATTTTGAGATAAAGCACAACTGCTTAACATAATAAACCATAAGCTGTGCTTTTCTCTGGACATGAATGATGAAGAGACCAAGACATAGAGATACAATGGAATAGGTTCTATAGATCCAACAATTCTTGTTATTTGGATAGTCGTGATATACTGCTAGGTGTCACTCATGACTTGTAGAAATCTTATGATCAATATTGGTAAAGCGTATTACCAATGCATCTTAAGGTCATAGAAAAGTTTTAATTGATAACTAAAGAGTTTAGCATCATTTAATGAATAAAGAGTTATCATTAAAATAGTTCTACTACCTTATAACTAAGAACCTAAAAGGTCACACACAATATAGAAATGAAAAAGAAGTTACTAGAAAATGAAAAGTTAAATTTCCTAATTTTAGGAAAATCAATATTTATATAATAATTCATTGAGAATGAATATAAATATAAATATATCTTAAATATGATTTAAGATAGAAATTTAGATGTTCCATAAATAGTTTAAGGAACAAAATAAATTTCATAAATCCTTAATTAAACATTATGGAATGTCAAGCACGTAAAATGATCATTTTGGACATGTTCGGGTTCATATATGATTATGGACTTCTAGACTAATTTTGGGTTTAGAATTATGAGCTTTTATTGGATCCAATATGGATTAAGAGAAAGCATTAGAACATGTCACAAGAGAAGCCCACATTTAACCATTTGATGTGATCAAAATGGGGTTAAATAATTAATTCTGAAATTAATTAATATTAGCTATTTATTTATTTGATTAAATAGTTTATTGAAGTGATGAGATCAATTTCAATAAATAATGGCTAAGTGGGTGGGTCTAGCACATGATAATGTTTGGTGCCATTATTAGACATAATGGTGGCTTTATTTGGTGGAAGGAATCAACATGAGCTAGCATTCATGTTCCTTCATTATCTCTCTCATTTCTTAATGAAATTTCGAGATTCCAAATCCTCTGAACTCCTAGAACATTTCTAAGTGTGGACTGATTAGAGGCATCACAATTGGGATGCTTAAAGGATCTCAGATCGTGGCAAAACAGAAGCTGTTCGTGCAGAGCTGTATTTTTTGGACAGTGTTCGTAGCTTGCTGTTTTCAGTCGTTTTCTCCTACTTCATGAAGTTGTTTCTGAAACTACAAGTGAGGTAATTAAACTTCAATCTTTCCTCTTGATTTTCGTTTTTGAATGAAGTCGATCCGAGTTTTCTAGAGCTTCCGCCATCTGTTTTAATTTTACTGCACAATAGTTGCGTTATTAGGAACCTCATGGACAAATGTTGTCCTTCAGTTGAATCATCAAACTCTTTCCATGGGCTGACTATTTTATACAAACTAGCACCAGTTGCAGCAGCAATTCCTACAGCATTGGATAGAATTATTTTGCATCATCAACTGTCGTTTGTTAGACTTCTCATACCCTTATACAACCTAACAATGACCAGTTATTATTTTACCTAAGATATGACATTATGAACATACAATTTCTGTACCCTATAAGATGAATCTCTATATCTAGTTCTTCATAAATCTTAACTCAAGTGTGGCTCTTTTGAGACTCAAGTTAAACTCAATCCAGGAAACTTAAATTAAGATCAAGTATTATTCTAATAATTTCCACTAAGACAAGCTCTTTTGCGGCTCTTTCTTAACTTGAACTATTAAATGAGAGGTCAACTGAAATAATGATTGTTATATAAGCTATTAGAGCAAAATGCTACAGCAATCTTGCAGCAACTCATAAGAACGATTAAGAATTCATTAAGATTGTTTGTCACTCAACTACAATCAAATTTAGTTCATAACTTGTAAAACAAAAACTAACAGCAAAATATCAGCCATGAAATACATCGTTTCAATCATAGAATAAGTAAGGAGACAAGTAAAGATTGATGAAAATTGAATCCAAATAGTTCTGCAGATTTCTTCAATGGTGCAGACTTGTTCTCTCTTGAATTCTGCTTCTTCCTTTTTTTTCTTTTGATTTCTTCGTTGTTAATTCCTCACCTCCTTTCCATATGATGCGTGCTCCTTTTATAATTGAAAATTAAGGTAAACAAAAACTAGGGCGCGCATACGTCAGATTAGGAAACTGCAGATGGCGATTCTGTAAGTATTCTGCGCTAAATTTTCTCTATCGTTGTTCTAGGATTGCTACAACAACTATATTGTTCCAGATTTGTTTTAATTCTTTTGTAGCCATATTCTTTCCTCATTTTTGCAAGCCTATTGTATCAGTATTCCTTCCTTGAAATATGAGCTTTTGGACACCTACAATTATACATGTAATCTAAGCACGAATTATTCTAAATCAAATAAAATTTATTAAGACTAAACTAAAATGAATGTTTATGTAAAATGTAACAAAAATGCAATAGAAACACATCATTTACTCTCTAAGCAATATTGATTTAAGTTTAAAAGTGTCATGATAACTCTCATTTCATAGAGTTATTAGTTATTATATTTTCATTACGTCAAATATTGTGAAATAATAAACCACTACACAAATTATTGAAAAGATAACACTTCACTATATTAACTTTATAAAAGTTGCAGTTTACTATGTTTATGTCATTGTTGTTGATCTAATCATGATGTCACACTAACGTTGTTGGGGTAAAATTATGTTTTCATCTAATGAAACTTAAATTTGTAATTCTTTCACTATGGCAAGTACTGCAAAATAATAAATCACTTCATGAATCACTATAAGGTAACACTTCACGACATGAACTTTTTAAAAATAAGAAGTTACGACATGTTGATCACTTTCATTAGTTGATTTATTAGTTTACTTATAAAATACCATTTTTTCCTTTAATTAATGATTCTTAAAATAAAAGGGAAATAACAGTGTTACCCCTAAATTCATGTAACGAGTAGGACACCTATTTGATCTTTTCTCTAAAACTCTATCCATATGTCTAAATTTTAAAATAGTGGTATAATGGTTAATTCTAAGAAATTACCATGAATTTCTCTTATTGGTTTTATGTACTAATTTTTATTTTATTTTATTTTATTTTTATTTGATGTGTAAACAAAAAGCAATTAAGTTGTCAAAAGAATGGTGGAATGATAAAATAGATTACACTTTCATTTATACTTATTCTTTATGTAATTTCAATTGAGGGTAAAAGTGTAAACATGAAATAAGGGTTTTAAGAGGAGATTAGATATGTGCTAATAATGGTTATTTTAACTTTGTTCTCTTTTTAGCTCAAGTTACATTATTTTTATGTACAAGCTAAATGATGTGTTTGAGAGTGAGGTGACGTACATTTTAAGTTACAGCTGCAGTGGAGTAAAAACTATAGCTGTGGAGTAGAAAGTGATAGTGTTTGGTAAAAGTGTTGTACCTTTTAAGCTGCAACTACTGATGGTGTTTGGTAAATTTTAATAGATGTAGAGTGGATGAATATTTGTAAATATTAATTTTAAATAATATTATTTTTAATTGTTAACAAATCAAATTATTTTTCATACTTCGAATTATTATATTGACATAAAATTACAATTTATTGTTGTACAAATTAAAATTAAAATGTGATAATCAGATACCTTGAAAATTACACAATCTTTTTATTTTATTGTGAAATTTCTTATACTAATAGCCTGAACATTAAATTTGATCAATAAAAATTAATAAATTTTGAATGTCTCATAGTGTTCACCAATAGAATAAAATACATTGAAAATGCAGTAGTCACAACGTTTACCTTAAATAAATTATAGAAAATTAATTTACATGCATTTGACATCGCATACCAATAAATTTTACAAATTCATACAATAAACATAATCAAATTAAAATGTAATTGATTACAAAATTCATATAAATATTTCTATTGTTGCACCTCCATTAAACTCGCAGCAATGTCATCTCTCAATATTATTATATCTTGAGATGTATTATCAATTGTTTCATAACTTTGACTAATACTATGACTTGGCTCATCCGTTATTTCATCAAAATGATCATGATTTTGTGAATATCTTCTGATATAATTATGCAAGGCCATGGTAGCAATAACTTTTTTCACATGCTTCTTGAATGGATAGCTTGGCATATTTCGTAAAATCTTCCATGTATTCTTCCAAACCCCAAAAGTACGCTCAATAACACTTCTCAAGGAAGAGTTCTTGTAGTTGAACAATTTTTTATAACCCATTAGTTGGCTACCTGTACGAAATTTAGAAAAGTGATATATTTCACTCTTATATGGTCTTAAGTACCCACATAACTCAGGAAATCATGCATCTACTAAATAATATTTTCCTAAAAATAAAAAGAAAAAAATAAATAACACAATCTAATCAATTGAATAAGTATATAAAAAAATTATAAACACAAACCTGGAGGAGGGTTTGGAAAATTGAATGTAGGATTCGTAATAGTTGTTTGAAATACCCTTGCATGATGGGCACTGCCTTCCCAACCAGCCACTGCAAATATGAATTGCATATCAAAGCTACATATTGCCATTACATTCTGAGTTGGTGTCCCTTTTCTACCTATAAATGGAGTTTGATCCTCCGAAGATATTGAGTCAAGTACATGAACACCATTAATAGCACCAATACAATCCTGAGAGTATCACAAGCATATATACATTAACTATTTTATGAACTGGTTAGGTTTGTAAAATAAAAATAATAAATTAAATTAGCTTTATCAATTACCTTAAAGTAAGGCATATATCTTAAATCTTCAGATATCTCTTTGGAAGTGGTAATAAAGTCAGGATCCAACGATTTTATCAAATCTACGGACATACGACACACAATCTAATATTGTCAAAATATTTACTCACAGTCTCACCAGAATGTTGGAACTACTCCATTGTTGACCGATTTCCTATACTTTGTCCTATTGTATACAAAAACATTCTTAACATCTCAGCGCCACATGTTCTCCTTGAACTCTTTAACCCATAATTATCTTCTAAGTCGGTGCAAAATCCTATAAATACATCACTGTTAATTCGAAACATGTTAAAGCATCTTCTTACATTTCCACCAAGTATTTCTATCAACCATTTATGCCTTGTTTGAGTAGAATTCATACAAGGCTCTTTATGGATAAACATCAAATAATAATGATGTATCGAAACAGCTGTTACACAAACAAGCTGGTCAAACTCCTCTTCATTATTATCTATATCTTTAGATCAAATCTATAACTAATTACCCAAAATTATAATGGGATAATTCAAACTACCAGCTGGCCGAATTCAGACTCCACACTCAAAGTAGATTCATGATTGGAAATAATATTTTGAATTTCATCCTGCATTGTTCATAAAAAAAAGGGGGGAATAATGAAATAGTTGCACAAGTAATTGGATTCATTGTTGAAATATGAAACGTCATTTAATAAAAGAGTAAAAAAAATGAACACACATGAAGTTTGTTGCAATATGAAACGCTATTCACTCATGCATTAATTTTTTAACATTTCATCATTCCCAGCCTATTATGTTATGACAACTATTGTCCAGTAATAAATTCAATGGTCAGTAATAAAATAAATAATTCTTTATGTTATAAATTCAATGTCCAACAATACAATGACCTATTATTTTATGATAGTTGTATCGAAAGTTATCTAGTTTTAGAATTGAGTGGAATACTAGTTTCTGAAAAAAATAATTAAGAATAAAATAGATTATTCTTTTAATTGCTTCAACGGGATCTCTATATATGAATGTCAAGATGCTGGTCTTTAATTTATGCAAGCAAAATTTCCCACACAACAAACAAAGTTCAATAGCACAAGATATAGAAACAATGAAAAGTATGCTTTATGCAGCAACATTAAAAGGGAGTATGCCTACCTCGTTATAATTGCTTCAACAGGATCCATTAATTATGTATGCTTGGGCATGTTGATTTTGTGAATGAGATTATACGCCAAAAGCCAGAGCTTGCTGGAAAGTTAAGACATAATTTTGGAAGATATATTAATAATAATTTCAATATGATTACATGGATACTAAAAGAATTGTGTGTGTGTGTGTGTGAAAGAAAGAAGCTTTAATGTAGTTGTGGGGCTATGTTATGTAACATTGTAACTTGAGCCCATTTTGGAGTATTGTGAGGTAGCTAGGCTGCCAAAACCTAGCTACTAAAGCATTCGGTAACACTTGTAGCTGAGGTTTTGCAGCTCAGCAGATTTTTTTTCCTAGTTGTAGGTTAAATTACTAAATTAACTTTGCATCTTATTCAATTTCAATTTTATCCTCCTCATTTTTAAACTTTATTTCATATCAATTTTTTTTATGAAACAAACCCTAAACACCCATTTTAATCAGCACGATTCTGACTGTAGCAGTTCTTGATGCGATTCTGACTGTAGCAGTTCTTGATGCGATTCCAACACCAATAATTCTCATCGAAGCAATTCTGACACCAGCCACTCTCATACGCCTATGTCAGTGTTGCGTTTTCCTTTACCCGTTGTTCGTTTTTTAGTGCTCCTTTCTCTATTGCATGCGATTTTTCATTTTCTTCCTTTTTGTTCATAATTTGTTGGGGGCTTTTGTTTAGAATAAATTGACAGGTGATGGGTCATGCGTGATTTATTTGCTTGTAACCATTGTTTTTATTGTAGTTCTTATTTTTGTAATTGCTTTTTTTAGACACGAACAACCCATGTTTGATGAGATTCCCCTAATAAAAATCCATCTCAAACTTATTTGAGCAGAGTTCATACCTTAATATTTTAACAAGTTTCAATTTCGTTTATATTTATGTGTGGAATTTGTAATATATAGTATGCACTTATGAGCGATATAGGCTGTTTGCTCAAAGTTTGAGTTTATGATTTCTATTATCTGGGTTATGTTCATTTGCCTCAAATCCTGTATTTTTTATTTGAGTTTTCAGTTATTTGTATCACGACAAAACGCATACTTTAGATGTATTTCAATTATATTGTATCGTGTGCTATGATCATTATTATTTGTTGGAAAAGTATTTCAAGTAAACTAAGTGTTTGATTAAAGTATTTTAAGTAAAGTAAGGTAACAAAAGTAACTTGTTTTGGTTTGTCATTTTTTTTAATTTTTTTAATATCGAATTATTTTTCCTTCCACCATCCATAACTAGATTCTAGTAATTTTCTCAACATCTATATTCCTATTTTTCCTGTATTGTTGTTTGACAAAAAAATACTTTTTTTTCTAGGTTTAAGTGTATGAAATTATGTCTAGTGGCTCAACTAGTAAGGCTACCTGGAACCCCAGACTTTAGATGTATTTTGTGACTTATGCATTAAAGAGGTGGATGTCGGACATTGTCTTGGGGCTCATTTAACTTCCCATGGATATGAAAATTTGATTAAGGAGTTCACTAAAGAAACTGGATTAGATTACAACAGAACTCAAATGAAAAATAAATGGGATTCTCTTAGAACTGATTGGAAATTGTGGAAGAATTTGATTGGCAAGGAAATTGGTTTAGGGTGGAATCATATGCTGAGGATAGGTGATGCAAGTGAGGAATGATGGGAAAACAAAATAAAGGAAAATATGCAATTCAATAGATTTCAAAAAAAATGGTATTGATCCAGAGTTGGAGAAAAAATTAAATTTAATGTTCATGAACATTGTGGCTACGGGTGAGCACGTTTGGGTTCCCTCATTTGGTTTTCCTTTAGAGAGTAATGATGCATCTAAATCTCTTCGTGTTGAGAATACTACTAACTCTAATGAGTATATTGTGTCTAATGATAGTAAGGGAATCAAAGGTAAAAGAGTGGCTGTAAAAAGGAACAAAGTAATAGGTGCTGCAAAACTGTGAAGGTAGATTGATCATCTCATTGATGCAGTAGAGAAGAGAAACACAACAACTCCAAACACTCAAAATGATACAAGAATGTGTTTATTGGGCTACGTTATGTAACATTGTAATAATTTCAATAAGATTATATGGATACTAAAAGAATTGTGTGTTTGTGTCTCCCAAGTGAATGTAGTTGTGGGCTATTGGTCTATGTTATGTATCATTGTAACTTGGACTTTATATAGGAGACTTAAGGGTTGTTTTTTTTTTCTTTTTTACTTAAATGATTTAATTAACATAATAAATGATTTAATTAACATAATTTCAATCAGATAAATCATTAAGTTCGTTTATTTTTTTAATTGAATAAAAAGCCTTTAGTCATTAAGTTATTAGGCAATTTTTTTGATCTAAAAAATCTGAATGATACTATTAAAAGATATCATCTAAAATATCTCTATCTAAATAATTAATTTTCATCCTTACCTAAATAGAATTTACTAAGTAGTATTATTACGCATCTCTAAAACTTGTGAAAATATAGTGATAAACTATTATTATTTTATCCTTTTGTTTTCTTCAAATTAGCAATATTTGTCTTCATAATTTTTTACGAATATTTTTCATGTAAAAACATCATAAACTGCAATAAAATTGGTTAACATAAACTGATTTAGAATATTAAAGGATTTATTCAATGAAACACGATTTATGTTATGATAATATATTATGTTATTTATATTATTTGAAATGTTTATTATTTATTTTACATTTATAATTTATAGGGTCACAAATATAAAAATATTAATTTTTAGACCTTTTAAATAAAAAATAACTTTATATTTATTTTTAACGATTCAAACAAAATCCACATATAATTCAGATTTATACATTCAAATATATTTAAAATTTATACTAATTCTAATTTTTTCAGATTTTAGATTAAAAAAATTGCCACCTTACTCTTTTTATTCCACGCCAAACTCCTACACCACAAATAAAGTCCCAAAAAGTAGTATTTCGAGTCCCTCCAGTGGATTTGACTTTGGGCAACAATAAATTTTTACACATCATTAATTTTAAATTGAGTTTTTTTATTATTATTTTTTAAAAAAACATTAAAAACAAATCTGTTAAAGAATGGGAATTACGCCACTCTAATTTCAGTACCTCCAAATTTCATTCACGGTGCGTTTGGCACACTGTATTGTATTATGCTGTATTGTATTATTTTAATGCTGTGTATTATATTATGCTGTATTGTATTAACACTGTGTTATAATAATGTTGTACAATACTTGGTGCTACACTGCATTGTATTATTTTTTAATTAATTTAAATTAAATTTTATATTATATTAATATATTTAAATTAAATTAATATTTTATGTTATTATTTATATTATTATTAATTTTAAATTAATAATTTTCAAATTTATTCATATTTAAATATTTTTTTATTAATTATAATAAATTATAATGTAAAAATAAAAAATACTATTATTGAATGATAAATTATTTATTTATTAATTTATATTAATAATTATAATGTAAAAATAAATAAAATAAAAATATTATATTAAATTAAAAACTTTATTTATTCATTATTTTAATATAATAATAATAAAATAAAAAATAAAAGACAAAGCTAATGCGTCAGTGACGCATTAGCCCCCCACCCCAAACCTTGCAATTTGATTCCAAACATGAATTTTGTATTATTTTAATATGAACAATATTATAATACACTCTTAATACTATAAACAAACATGCATTGCTAATCATTTGCAATATTGAACTCTAGTTATAATGATCAGCTCTTTTTTTTCTTTTTCTTTTGTTTTTTTCCTTTTTTCTTTTCGTGCGCATTACAAGAGCATGGAGCCGCCAAACCCAGCCCAGAGCTACGGATAAAACTTCCTCAAAGTCGGGTATCATCCAATACTTGATACAAATTGTGGGATTCACCATAAGTTGAGATGGCCGAGTTGGTCTAAGGCGCCAGATTAAGGTTCTGGTCCGAAAGGGCGTGGGTTCAAATCCCACTCTCAACAAAAATTCAAATTTTTTTTTTTTAAAAAAAATTAATATAAATTTCGTAGGCCGCGCCTTTTTAAATCCCTTAAATCTTCGAATTGCGATAAATTGGCGAACGACGCGAAAACGAAACTAAGCAAAAATGGCTCAAGCCGCGAGGCTGAACCTGAGAATGCAAAAGGAGCTGAAACTTCTCCTCACCGACCCGCCTCCCGGCGCTTCGTTTCCCTTCCTCTCCTCCGATTCCGACTTCTCTTCACTGTCTACGATCCATGCGCGTTAGTTTCTCTCTTTTCTTTTTGACCCAAATTTGTTCTTCTACTATAATTATTTCTAATTTTGTTGTTGCAGAGATGGAAGGCCCTGAGGGGACTGTATATGCTAAAGGGGTTTTCGAGGTCAAAATCCAAATACCTGAAAGGTGTTAATATTAAGTGATAATATTTTCTTTAATAACGGTGATAAGATTGTTTCTGATTTCTTTTCTGAAAATTGTTTTATTTTTGGCATATATATATAGGTACCCTTTTCAGCCTCCGAGTGTCACCTTTGCCACACCAATTTACCACCCTAACATTGACAATGGAGGTCGAATTTGCCTTGACATTCTCAATCTTCCTCCGAAGGTGTGTCTCATTGTTGTGAATAGGACTTTATTCAATTATAATTTATGGTCCAATTCTTGTTCATATTTTAGGGTACTAAGCTTTGATTTGCAATGTCATTCAGAATATCTTTGATGTGTGACTTGTGGTATCTGAGTATTTAATAAGGATAATTTGGGATGCTTTTTTTGACAGTTAATTTTCTTATATCTGGGGATATTTTTTTGTGAACAGCCAACCTATTGCAGCTCACCATCTAGATTCTGTTCCTACTCTTGTGCTGGACCGTTTTGTTTTAACACGACAAACTTGATTGATCTTTTGTAAAATCATCAGTCATGAGGTTGTGCTTTTATTTCTTTCACAACTATAATTTATGACAAGGTTCACTTCATTTCACAAACAGGGGGCATGGCAACCATCGCTGAACATTTCAACTGTGCTTACTAGCATTGGGTTGTTATTGAGTGAACCAAATCCTGATGATGGTCTAATGTGTGATGCGGTAAGTGTTGTCTGCAGAGATTAATGGGGCAACAATGGTCAATGAAGAGGCCCCTTTGACATATTTTATGTGTGTTGCAGAGCCAGGAGTACAAATATAACAGACAAGCTTTTGACCTAAAAGCAAGATCTATGACTGAGAAATATGCCAAGGTAGAAACTGGTGGGAATAGTTGCAACATTCAAGGCGCTCAAAGCTCATATTCAAGTGTGGTATATTTGCCTTAATATCATTCCTTAAAAAATGACTTTTTCTTGATTCTGAAGTTTCTTGCTGCAGACAGGAATTGGAGGATCTCAGGAGTCAAGACTTGAAATAAATGAAACTGTTTCTACTCATAAGAAGCCTTGTGTTATCAATTGGAAGCTGTCACTAGATTCTTCAAGCTCAATCCAAAGTCTGGGCAATGATGTGGAGGTGAATAAGGTACACAATAACCTTTTATTTCTGCTTTAGATACCAGAAGAGTTTAAAAGGACAAGAAAGGATGCTACCAATGCTCTTGCTGACCTACCTTGCTGTATCTGAAAACAGATGGAAGCTAAAGCAAAACGAAAGGAAGTAAACAACACTCTAGATGAATGCAATTTGAGACAAGCGAAACTATGTGGAACTAGGCGGAAGCTATCACTGGAGTCGTCTTGTCAAATTCAGGAGAGAAATGGCCATGAAAATGAGAATCTTGTGGCAAATCAATCTCCAGCTATCTCCATGGATTATCCAGGGTCGGCCATGCTGCAGCATGACATCTGTGGTCAGCAAAAGCATCATCTTCATCAAACCAGTGATCCAATGAATGGTAACCTAAGCACAAGTTCACAGCAGCCTAGTCAGTTTAACCAGAAAAGGGCATGTATCAACTCTTTCCCAACAAGTGATGGTGATAACAAGAAACTGCTTGCTGAGTCCCAAGTATTGCTCTTCCAGTCCAATTCTAATGTGTCAGATGGGGCTTCATCAGTTTACCTGCCTGTTGATAGCAACGAACTACAGCCTCACAAGGATTGTGTTAAGAAAATGGGAAATGTCTCAACTGATGCGACATGTAAGAGGATATCCTCAGTTGGCAAGAAGCTTTCACTGGGATCTAAAGGCTCATCTCAGGGACAGGAAAAGGATAATGAGAACGTTGTCCCAATTCACAAAGTGCCGGTCTCAAGCCCCCAAAACTCTTACAGAAAGAGCGGGATTGGGCGAAAACTGACACTTGGTCCTCTGAGACAGTTGCAGGGAGACAACTATAACAACTGTCAGCTTCCACACCCTGAGAACCTCTCCATGGATGGTATGTCCTTGCCCTTGAGCCAAGACCACCGATGTAATGTCAAGCAGTATAATCCAGATCGTGATGAGCAACAAAAAATAGAAGGATCACCAATTCCTGAAGCAATAGTTGTTCTAGATAGTGAAGACAGTGACGAGGAAACGGATGGAGCTTTGAGGTTAAAGTTGTTGGCACGGAAGCGCAAGGGGAACTGGAGAGCTAAACCATGAAACTGGGATAGTTTCTAACATCTCTATTTTGTGAATTGTGTTTTAACTTTCATTACCAAGTTTATTCACTTGTATCTAAATAGCTTGTGCCCCTTGGATAATTTCGTTTCGTTTCGTTTCGTTTCCCACAATTGCAAGCATATTTCTCATGGCATGCTGAATGGTGCATAGTTAAAGAACAATGCTTACCATATGTTGGTCATGAAATGATGAAAATAAAATGAGCCTTTTACATCCACCCAAAGTCTAAAGCTACCCACCATTCATTAAAGTGGGCCCAAAAGCATCGCGTCGGCAAACTAAGCGGGCTTGCTAAAAGCCGAACCGACCCAGGCCCGGCACGGCCCACATTTCACGCGGATAATAATAACGCGAGCTCTTCCGTTTCCGTGCTGTTTGGTAATAAGAGGCGGTCGAAGAGCTCATGGCATCGTTTTGTCTATCTACGGCATCGACATCGAAAACCCTAGCAATTGCTCCTCCGCACGCGGCCAAAATGACATCGTCATCGGCTTCAACGAGCCACAGCTGCAGCTGCTCGATGGAATCGATGCCGAATTTCAGCTCAAACCGTTTGATTCCGAATAATCGGATGGCGCAGATGCTGGTGGTGCCGCAGTTCGGCTTTAGCCGTGTGATTAGATATAATCAGAGAGCGAAGAGGCAGGTGGTGCGTATGGCGCCCGAGGAAGAGAAATTGACTCGCCGTAGTCCTCTCGACTTCCCCATCGTAAGCTATTCGTTTTAATTCTACTTTTCGAGATTCAGCTACTTATTCATGTATTTATTTATTTGTTTAATCTTTTGATTTATTTTTCTAATATTGTTAATCAAGCTTGAGTTTTTTTGTTATGTAATTTGATTATCCCTGATTCGATTTATAATCTTCTGTATTGGTCACTAGAATTATAAACATATAGAGACTGTAATTTTTGTCCAAGCGCACCATGTGATTGAAACTTCCAGTTTTTGAGATTGCTTTTGGCTCGTTAAAAGAGCTTGCAGATGAAAACTGCTCGTCTTTTTCTATTGTCTAGGGGTTTCTGATAGTTGCTTTCAAAATTCTTCCTTTTTCTAAATTTTTAATATAATTAAAACGACTACCTCAAATTGTTTTTTGGAAATTTTTGTTAGATGTTTATACAAAATAGGCACCCAAGTGCTTTAATAGGAAGTTTTTTTGTTTGAAATCTTATCTAAAAGTGCTTTGAATGTGCTCTTTGCTTTCGGTTATAGAGTGCTTGGTAGAGGATTCAAGCTTTTTAGCATTTTGTTTCGAATTAAATGAATAATTATCAATATGAATTGTATTTCCTAGATGTTTGGTTATTTGAAAATTGTTTCTAGTGGATTTAATTTTTTGATATGTGTCAATTGTAAGAGCTGGAGGTGGTAAATGATATCTGTTTATCTCTATATGGCAGGAGTGGGAGAAACCTAAGCCTGCCCGTAGACCTGATATATTCCCCCAATTCAGTCCAATGAAAACACCATTACCGCCGCCATTGCCGTGCGATCCTCCAGAAGAAGACGAGGAAGAGGAAGAAAAGAAAGAGGAAGAGGAGGAAAATCCCGATAAGGAAGATCCCGACAAGGAAGAATCAGGGAATTCCAATTCTCAGTAGTGTTACGTCAGTAGCAGGGCTATACTTTGAGTTCACTAAGCTGGAGAGTGTGTTAATAATCATCATGTGTGCTTAGTGTAGAAAAGGGGATGGCCCGATATTTTTGCCACTTGAATGTTGTCGAAGGTGATGTTCCTCCTTTTCCAGTTGAAAGGATATTGAAATCTCTCCTTTGGAACTTCTTGCAGGATTATTTATATGTAGGCTTCTATTTCTATTTTGGCAGAGTATTCTCTTTTTCAAGTTATATGAGAATGGTTACTTGAGCGAGTATTTTTGAAATGAGATGTAGGCTGATAATTTATTCCCCTCCAGCTTCTAATTTGTTCTCTTGTCAATTGGTTGTCAATTGGTTGTCCTTTTGCTAATTCTATTATCAACACTAGAAAGACAACCTTGCTTTTATAGATTCCTCAACTTTGCAGAATGTATATGTATACTCTTTTAGCTAATTCTATGAGTTCAGAATTCCATATTCTATGATGTATAATTCTGTCATTAGCTTGGGTACGAGAATGTTGTTTGTATTAACCACCAGGTAAATGTTGAATTATTTTTCTTGTGAAATGATAATTTTAAAGAAAATTTTAAATTATTATAAATGAAAACGTATCCTATTTTTCTGTTTTTCGCCTATGTCAATTTCGTCTTGAGTGTTCATATATATTAACAGCAAGATTATTGTTGGTCGCACCAAATTGTTGCACGAGTAAATTCCATTTTCTTATAAGGTGGCACGTGGAGCACGCTAGAAGCTTTTGCTAGCCAGAGTCGTCTTTGCCCACTGCGCAGCAATAAATCAAAGCCTCTAATGGATATTCTCTTTATGCTCCCTAAAGTGCCCCCAGCTTCAGACGAGAGTAATTGGTATCTGTGCGGTCACTATGCTTAGGGCAAACTGTAACCTATTCAACTAAGAGACGACTGAGCAAAGTTTTATATCATTTCTTTTTTCAAATTTCAATGGAACGAAGGTTAATTAAAGTAAACTAACATTCAAATGGTGAATAGTCCATACGGTTATAAGATAATTGTTAAGTCATGTATTAAGTCTAGCTAAAATTCATCTGTTTCTAGAAGTATTGAAAAGAAACATTTTAGGCAAAGAAAGAAAGGAGCAAAGTACACAATGTTAGCTAGTAGCTAGCGTGTTGTAAGACTTGCATGGACGGTTAGGTCTGACAGTCAGGTGGAGATTGGCATTGGTAGGCAGCTTCAGGTAAAAGAAAGAATTACATCTCCTACACATTTCTCGGTCTTAAATTCAGTTCACCCAAAGCAGAGCCATCAGCCATGGTACGTACATGCATTCGTTTGTGTGATGACTCTTCAATACATTTTATCAGCTTCATTTGCTAGCTGTCTAATTTGATTCGCTAATAAAGCAGTGTGTATTTCGTTTGCAGTCGCTGACGCCATTGATGTTCCGGTCGGTGGTGAGGCTAGTAACGTCGATGGTAGATGAGCCGGCAGTTTCAGTCACGACAATACTTTACTACAGTGAACTTCTACCTCATAATATCTTCTTGGAGAGAATGGTTCGACGCCAGTTACTTGATCGCGGAAATTATCTTTTCCACTTCCTTATCAACTTCTTGCGATGCTTTTGGTAGCTAGAATTTGCTGCACTTGAGAATTTTGGTCAAAGCCGAGTGATTTTGTTATATCTTGACATGAGAAACGTTATAACATTTTCAATAAGTGTGAAAGATCCTATTGGGATGAAGTCAAGGTCTGAAGCTTTTAAAGGGTAAATTCAGAGCCAGACTTATCATCATCAATATGTACAAGCATACATGAAACCCATGTTTCATATCAAAGAACATATTCACTGCTGATTATTACAAAACTGCTGAGCCATGGCGTTAGGGAAAGGTTTGTTTCTTGTGTTAAAAATTAGGTGAATCATGCTTAAATCTCTAATAGATTATCTCCCATTTTCATCTCTTAGAACCCTAATTTTCCTTTTTTAACCGCTAATAACATTTTGATGACACACGTGACATGATTTCGTAACTTCATGTGAAGATTATTAAACTTATGAGTGAACAGAGTAATGTATTGTTGTAACGTCGCTTACCATAACATGAACAACAATGACCTTACAAGATACCCTGTATGTAAACCTCTGTCTCCAATCTTTTCCTTCAATCTTTTATAATTTAACATATTTAAGCTATCTTAGACTCTTAAAAAAATCTAAACTAATTAGACATTTTCACAATTTTAATCACTTTCTTGCGTGAATATTTTTCCTTTGGCACGTTCTGGCCCGGGGATAAGATGGTCGACACTGCCACAACCGATTAATTAATTAATAAATAAATAAATAAATAACAACCCTCTAAAATCAATTTTAGTTTATAACACACATGCGTGGCATCGTCTTTTTCTCTCTTTTAACTTTCTGTTCAAATTTAATGCGAAACCAATCCTAATAAAATAGCATTACTTTTCCTTACCATTTTATTCTTCTTTCGATGATAAAACATTAAAAATAAAAATATAAAATATAAAAAATTGAGCTCTAGATGATTGGTTGTAACTTAGGACAAAACAAATTCAAGCCGACGTCGAATTGTCCCTTTGCTTCATGGATTTTGTTTGAGTGAAAAATAATTTTGTCAACCGACTGACAAGACTTCGAAATAACTTGCGGGTTTCTCTTTCCTTTGGACTTACGCATTTAGAAGAAATTAGGAATTTGATGATGACGGGGCAAGACCGGAGCTTTGCTACTTTTTTTTTAATTTTTTTTCTTATTTTATTTTCGTTTGATATTTCCTTTAAATTTAATGATCATTTATAAACCTTTTTTTTTTAAATAGAAGTGGACCAACTGTAGTTAAGACCGTTAAATCGGCCGTTACATTTACTTGCGCACCGAGACAACAGTCCTGCGCTCTAATTTTAACACTTGTGCTCTGTCTTGGCCCAATCCAAAAGATAAATTAATTAATAACAATAAAATTCATTTAAAAGTCATCAAGCAAATTGATCGCAGTCAAGCGGGTGCGGTCCAGCTCAGCAGATTCCGCCGAACTCACGAAAGCTTGTCGTCTAATCGAGCGGCCACGATCTCCCATAAACTAAACCCATCACTCCGCCTCATGCGCACCGAATCATAATGCATTGTATTCCCAAAACACCCTCCTCAACGTTTCAAAACACGTTCGCTCTCTCGTACCGGGACCCAGGGCATTATCGGGAAATTATAATTTTCAGTGTACAGAGACATCAATTAGTTGAGTTCAGTGGTTAGCAACCTCTAAACACGAAAGGTGTCTGCAAAACATATTCCAACAAAACAAAAAAGAAAAATGTCCAAAATGTATTATTGATTCTTGATTTTCTCCTCTTATTTCGTTAATGGCGGATCTCGTCTCACATTATCTCTATATCTGTTCGTTTTGAAATTTCTCTTTTAAATTTTGAAAACCGCAACGGTCACTATATCTGTTCGAGCTAAACCGAGGACGAAGATGCTGGACGGATTGTTAGGTCGAGGTTTTGCCTCTAAGTGGTTCGTGCTCTGATCTCTTTGTATTCTTATTCTTATGCATATAATATATTTGTTTCTCTTTTTTTCCTTTTAAAAAAACTTGTGTTTAATATGATTGATTTTTTTGACAGTAAGTCGTTGATAAAATTGGTAAAGAATCGGATCGATGTGATAAGAAGAAAGAGAAATGCTACTCAGAAATTTCTGAAGAAAGATATTGCTGATCTGCTCTCTAAGGGACTCGACATTAATGCTTATGGCAGGGTAATTATTTATTATTATTTTTTTAAATTTACATGTGATCTTTTTTTTCCCAAAAAAAAGTTAAATTTTTACGAAGTCGCATTTTCAGCAGTTCTTGAATGTCTTGAGATCTTAGGTTTGTTGATTTTTTTTTTCTTGATTTTGTATCGATTTAAGATGTGAATGTTGTTGAGTTGATGCTTTTGCAATGTGATGAAACAGGCCGACGGTCTACTAGCTGAGCTGAACGTTTCGTTTTGTTATGATTTTGTTGAGCAATGCTGTGATTTTGTTTACAAGAGTCTTTCAGTTATGCAGAGACTCAGGTACGAGTGGAGTGGCTCCACTGCTATTATTGCACAGTATTAGATTGTTTGGCCTCTAATTTAAATTACTCAGTGGAATGAAGATGTCGTGTAGAATGCAACAGTTATTGTAGTTGTGGTTTTATGTGCATGCATGCATAGGTTTTTATGACATCAGTCCTAACCAAGTTAATAGTCATCTATGTCATAATTGAAACATGTTACCAAATTTGCATTCCATTTAAAAGTCTGGTATATTTTTTCTATTTACTCTGTTGCATTATTGTTATGGTACTGGTGACTTTTGATATTCCTAGTTTGATTTTCCAGATTACCAGTTTAACGACTCTGGTATTGATGCTAGAATTTCTTTCCTAGTATTGTTGGAAAATCCTTGGGTTTTAGTATCAGTGAGAAGAAATTATATGCTCTGTTGAAGTGCATGTCAGAACTCTAATTTTGCCAGAGGTTCATCAGCAAAATGAGCCTAGAGAGTTGAGCACACGTATGCTTTTCACAATCTAATGGTTCCTGTTCCTAGAGTTTGTGAGTCAATACAAGTGCACTTATAATCTGTTTGGAAAGATCAATAGCTAAAATCATGCCTGTAAAACTCCACTAAGAATATATGGTAGATGGCAAGCGACATTGAAGCGTGTGGTTGAAACTTCATAGCCGGGAGGGTAATAGCACATGATGTGATCTTATGATTATGTGTTTTTCCTGTTGATGGTTTTATCCTTGGAAGATGCACAATGAAGTGGAGTTAAACTTGTGAGAATTTGCTTGGTTCTGGCTTCATTTTATTCTTTGACGTTTTTCTTTGTATTTCAAACTGAAACACTTTTTAACTTTGTAGATTTATTGAAAAATTGCTAATTTCATGGTTGCCTTTACAGTGCTTGCCCCATGGACTGCAGAGAGGTTGTATCGTCCCTGATGTTTGCTGCTGCAAGATTTTCTGATCTGCCAGAGTTGCGTGACCTTAGGCATATATTCTATGAGAAATACGGAAATTCCTTGGAACACTTTGCGAATATGGAGGTAGTTTTCTGTAGATCTACATCTATGACTTTATAAATCTAAAACCTCATTTTCTATAACTGACATCTGAGGTCTCATTAATAGTTTGTGGAGAAATTATCTTCCAAGCCAGCTACAATGGATAAAAAGATTCAGTTAATGCAAGATATTGCATCAGAGTATTCCATCAGATGGGACTCCCAAGCTTTTCAACAAAGAATGCTAAAACCCTCTGCATCTGTCCAGGTTTGCGCCTCTTTATTTCCCTTTCATGATTGACATCATTATGAGTTAGAATTAGAAAGTAGATAGAGAAAACGGTTAAATTCTTTTAATGCTTTTTGCCTTATTTGAGAAACTGATCCTAAGGTATTTGCGATTGGTGAATGTTTTTGCAGGACCAACCCAGAGATTGTGGTTATTTTAGTGTCTCTAATGATAAATACAAGTCAATCAACGCCAAGGACACCATACCAAATGAAGACAATCACGGTGTTTCATATAAAGATAGGATTGATGGGCACAGATCACACATTGGTAGAGAGGATAATGCCGCAGTTAGAATTGAGCCTAGCTTTCAGCCCAAATTGGCATCCTCAAGCAATGGATTCAAGCCACTCAATGGCAGAGAAGAAAGCAAGACAAAAATGGATGATATTTCACTCCAAGGAAAGCAAGGCATCATTGGCGATAAAGATTGGAATGGAGAGAAGGATGCTGTCCTAAAAATGGTCAGAGGCAGCAGTTCAACTCATGGGAAAAGAATGGAGTCTATTGACAGTACACTCAAGCCGCATGGTGGTAGGGAGAATGCTGTACCTAAGAGAGAAGGCAAGGACAGTTCACCTTATGAGAAGCCCTTTATTTCTCCTAGTTATATGGGGCAGCATGTTAAGAGTGATGGAAATGACCCACTTGACTCTTACAGCTGTGGTGGCCAACACAAGAATTCAAATTTAAGGAAAGTGCAGGAGGAAGAAATAACGAAGCTTAAATCCTACTACAATAATGCACTCCCCCCGCCTTATGTGAAATCAAAAGATAGTTCTGTCAAATCAAAGGACCGAAAACATGGAGCCAATTTAGGATCTTCACATCTTGGTTTTGATGATAATGGAGTTCCTAAAGATCCTTCAGTGCATATCAGAGCTAATGCTGCTGATAGATCACAGAAGCAGTTAGGATCCGATCTTTATGAGCATGAGAGGGAGATTGTTGGAACCACAAGGGTTGATGGCCATGCTGTTGAAAAATATCGCCACTATAAGTATGACGATGCTGGGAATCCTATACCAAAACCTAGATCAGTCAGGAGGAGACACCATAAATCAGTATCTGGTAATGATGATGTTGGCAATGTTGGAGATGTGGAAGTTGTAAAAAGAAGATCAAGAAGCAGGAGAAGGGATGATTCCCGACAAGGCCTACAAATCTTGTTTGATGATGACCTGTGTGAGAATGATGAAGAGGAAAGGAAAATGGACAAGCTCTTGATGTACTACAGTATGAAACCATCGACATATGAGCAGGGACTGTTGAAAAGAAAGTCCAAAAGTCATCATGCACATCATGGGGTCAACAATGCAGGTCGAGCGCCTCAGACTCTAGATAGAGATGTTCCTGATGAGATGTCAGAGATACTTCCTGCTCCTGCCAGATCAATTTCCCTTCCCAATGAACAAGCAACTCCAAAGACTGCCAAAGTGTTTGCTCGTGCTGCATCCTTCCAACCAGATAGGTCGAATGAAGCTCGACATGTGCACCCAAAATTACCAGATTATGATGATTTGGCTGCCCGCTTTGCAGCACTGAAAGGGAGGTAAACCACCAAGCAATTATTTTCCAGTCTACTCATTGGTATGATATCGTCAAAGTAATCTTCTTGCTTTCATTTCCCTGAGTTGGGTCTGGTACAAAGTTTGAAAGAAGAATGGAGGCAGGCGCTGACCTCCATCAATAGTGAGTGCTCCCACAAGTTTGTCCCTTTGAATTAGCAGTCATAGTGAGTGCACTGACAGTATTCTTTAGGTGCTCTTAGAATTGCATCAATAGCAGATTGTAAAAGTTGTAACGTTGAGTGTAACTTGATACAATAGAATTTGAGAAGGCTATGTCTCCTGTGTTGTGGTTCTATTTTCTAAAAGCAGTTATTTACAGTAAATTTGTTCTGTAATGGTTCTATTACGTTAACCATTTTTTAGTTATAAAATTTATGTGCCGAGATTAGCCACAAAGAATGGCGATGAACTTTGCCATGAAAATGTTCAGGCATGGATTTTGTCTTTTTGTCAGTTTTTTTAGCTCATTTTTTTATTTAACCATTGTTTGCCATTGACCACTATGACCTCCAATATCAGGAAATCGCTCGCAGTTGAGAACAAAAAATTCTTAAATTCCCCATGCCCCATGTCATGCCCTAAAAGATTCGCTTCCCGTCTCCTGTCCTTGTCAAAGGTAAATGACTGTTTCCCGCCAAAAGGACTTTACTGGCTCTTCCTTTATTACTGTCCTTTTACTGTCTCCATTCCACTTCACAGAGAGAGACACGAACCAAAATAGAGAGGCAGGGCAGAGATGAAGGGCGCATCCAAGGTGATAGTGGGAGCAACACTGGTAATGGTGGTGAGCCTTGCCATTGTGTTAGGTCTCGTGCTAGTGCTCTTAATTGAGCTCTACTGCTCTCTCTTAGTCCGCAGGCGTCGGCTCAGGAACACCACACCAAATACCACCACCAACATTTCTTCTTCTCTGCCTACACAAACCCAAGAACAATCAGCGAGCCCTCTCAGTAGCTTCTATGCCCAGGGAGTTCTTGATGCTCCAAGAAGCTTGCTCTTCCCTGACGTTTCTTCAAAAGAAACCAAGGTAGAAATGAAGAACCAAAGCTTTCAACCCCATCACAGTGTCCTTGATATTCATACCCAAGAACCAAACACGAGCCCTCATTGTCTAGGCATCATATCTCAATCCTCCCAACCAACTCCCTTCATCACGTCACCTTGGCCAACTCAAGATACCGCAGCTCAAGTTGGTTCCAACAGTGCTCGTAATGACAAAGCTTGTGGTGGTAGCATTGGCGGGGAGCATTTTGTGTACATATCCAATCCCATTTACGACAACGATGCAAGCAGGCTGAGCATGGCAGATACTCCGTTTGAAACTCCGGATACATCGCCTTCGCGACTAGAATCAGGTGGTGGTTCTTCCAGCGAAGACGAGATAGCCCAGGCATCACCATCTAGTCCACAGCCGGTGCCAAACACACCTCCATTGACTCCAATGAAGAAGCTCCCGGCAGAAGCTTGCTCAGTTTCTTTGAGGGATGCGAGGTCGCTTGGCACGTCAGGTAGTGACTCTGTTAGTAACAATGGCCATTCGTCATCATCTTCAGGGTCTCCATGTACATCTCCTTCATGGTGATTTCGGAAAATTTCTCGCAAAGTTCTCTACTTGTGGGTAATTTTGCTTTTCCTTTTCTAATTTCCTTCTTGGGTGAGCTTTCGGACCTGGTTTTTTTTTTTTTTTTGTGAATACAGTAGAGATAGTACCAGTGCAGCTGCAGCATGTCTTTTTTGTTCCTTCGCAGGCGTGACCATGGCTCGGTCACCCAGGCCAGGCCACGTCTACGCCAACTGAAATTTCTACTATTTTTTTTTTTTTTAACTTTGCAGAGTTGCTCTTTTGTTTTTATTTGCTTGTGTGGGTGTTTTTGGAAAGATGTGTTCTCTTTTCTCCAGCAGTCTAAAATAAAACGAGTTTCTTTTGGGATAGTGAAGATGCATGTGAATTGACCAGACGACCAAAAAATTGTACAATAGAAAATTAAAAGAAAAAATCTCTCTATTTTTGAGGAACCTCGAGTGCTGATTTCTATGCCAAATTAAATAATAATAATAATATCAGCAGCGAGGCTTTTGTCCACTTCATATAATGACAACTCTTCTTGTTTTCCATTAGTGGTCGAGGCAAGAAGCTTCAGTTCTGCACTTGCTTGAATGTTATTTTAATGGATTAGGATTCTTCCTTATTATTTTTATTCACTTTCAGTCTCTTATAATTTTTTGAATTTAGTAAAAAAGATTAGTTTAATTATCGACATTAAAATTTAAAGCTCAATCTTATCACTTATTTAACTAAAAGAGATTAAAAAAAAAAGGATCATTGTCCTACCTTAATCATAGAATCCTGTAGTGATTTGGGTACTCCGCCAATACTCTCTTAGCTGCTTATTTGCTCATACTTTATTGTTGATTAATGCTTTAATGTGCACGTTTTGAGATATTTGGGACCAATTCACCATTTAGTTAGTAAAATAATATACACACACCCAAGTGAAAAGAACTGGAAGCCGATGAATTTTAAACGAAGCAAGCAAATGCAACCACGCATTAACTGCTGTTTAGCTTCAAGTTAACCACGCCATAATGATTAATGAACCGAGTTCTTGAAGCAACAACTACATCAATTGCCAAGTAAACATGCTGTGAAAGAAATTTATTGCTGTTCCAAAAGATCAAATATAAAAAAAACCAGTTCACTAGAATACATAAGAAAAACCCCAAGGGCATCAATAGATCTACTAAAGCAGCAAATTCAACAACAAACCCCCCAATTTGGAGGCAAAAGAATGAAGGTATATGTAAACAGATCTCCTGCTTCGCAATTCAATGTAACCCAGTCAGGCTGCCAAAAGAATGATTACAAGCTAGTCTTTTTAAATTTCTTATCCTAAATGCCTAAGCGCAATAAAAGCTTTAGACCCGCTTCCAAATCCTCTAAGGTGATGGTACGCAATTCATCAGTGTCTAAACAGTCAAAACTGAGCCTAAGGTCCAAATTCTCCCTTGCATTGACTAGCATTGGATCCACTAAACCTCCATTCATCTCCTTGCGCTGCTTTTCTGTTGTTTCTTTTTCTATGAGTGCTGCAATTGCATCCATGCTACAAGAAGAGTGCAGCTTAAATCCATATAACAAGCTATCCTCTGTTTGATTGTTCATCTTAATATGGAGGATCTTGGCCAACTCTTCAGAATTGAAATCATTAAAATGAAAAAACTTGGTTACCCTTCGGCAGAAGCCTTCATTAGAAGCAATTACGCGTTTCATTGGTTCACTGTAGCCAGCAAATATGACTACAACTTTTCCGCCATCCATAACAGACATGATCTCTTCTAAGGCTTCTATGCCATAGTCTTTATCATCTGCTTTCTGCATGGGTATTAATCGATAAGCTTCGTCCACAAAAAGAATTCCTCCCTCAGCTTCTTTTATCTGGGAACAATAATTCATAAATTAGTTTGTTTTACATTTGTTTTTACCAAATAAAAGTTAAACACGTAATTTCAGAAAGCAAATGGCCCACCCTTCTTCTAGTCTTTGGTCCAGTATGACCAACAAATTCACCAACCAAATCTGTTCGCTGTACTTCGGTTACCCTGTCAGTAGGCAGAATTCCCACCATATACAATAATCTTCCGAGAATTCGAGCTACCATAGTTTTCCCTGTTATCATGTGTGATTAATCATGTCAGCTAACCCTTATCAAAAAGAGGGGAAAAAAAAAAATCATGTCAGTTAACCAAACTAGATTGAGACAGTGATACACAATTAGAAATACAAATCAAACCAATACGTGTCTATAAATACATTCCCTCTCATCAAAGCAAACTTTGATCACTAAAATGTGTATTGAGGAAAAGGAGATCAAAGCTTCATATTTGCATCAACACGATGAAGTGCATACATTTTGACGTAGTATTACCATAAGAACATCAAGGAACAAACTTGACCATGCAATACGAAGAGTACTACTTGGATGGGTAAGCCTATGAACCAAAAGTATGGCCCTTATCAAGGTGAAATGCAAAAAAACAATATAGTGTACCCAGCTCCAAATCAGGAAGTTGAAGATTTATTGACCATGGTTCTTCACTGCCAAATTGTATCTAGACAAGCTGAGGTAATGTTACATGCTTAAAAAACCATCAATATGATGCATGCATCAGATGAAGTTGGAAATCTAAGGGAAGTCAAGTGTAAAGAAGAAAATGAGAAACTATTTTTTTTTTTTTCTTAAAATAGAAGTGACAACAAGAACACCAAGTTGTTACCAACGATAATGCCAAATTATGAGATAGTCTCCTACAGAAGATAAAGTAGCAACAGATATGAATGTAATTATTGCCATTGATACATACAAGAAAACATTATCATCTTATAAAAAATAATCAGCAACAGAGTACCTGTTCCAGGATTTCCAAGGAATGCCATATGGGGAGGTCTTCTAGCACCAACTTTCAATCCAAGGGCTTTGCGCCTCTCATCCAGAAGCATCCCTTTTGCCCATTTTCGAAGTTGTATCTTTAGCTCATGCAATCCCACGATGTTTGATAGCTCATTTTCAAGTTCATCCATCTTGGCTTTTGTTTCGCTGCACGCTTCAAGTGCTCTTCTCTTCCGCTGCTCTTCACTGTGCCAGAGTAATAGTTCACGCAACTTCGCACTGCCTGGGCCATTTGAGAGATGATCTAGAGGAGTCTTGCCCTCCTGGTCATATCAACAACAATTGCTCAGAAAAACAAAAGATTTTAAAATTTCAAAATAGAATTGATTAATTCCAATCTATAGTACATTGTCCTTAGCACTGCAGTCAGCATTATACTCAAGCAATGTCTTAACAGTTGCGTAGTCTTCAGACCGAATAGAGTACCAGACGGAAAGGTGTAATGGTGTCATCCCATTCTGCATGTAAAAGAGAGGGAGGAAAAAAAAAATAGTATAAAGTTGCACCTCCCATAATCTACAATATGAATTAAAAAAATTAAAAAAAGGGAAAATGGAGTTAACAAGAACATACATTAGCTTTGGCTTCAATAAAAGCACCATGAGCAAGAAGTAACTTTGCAGCTTCATTACATCCATTCTTCGCTGCCATGTGCAATGGAGTTTCTCCATACTGTAAAACTCAACAGATTAGCACCTAAATTGTGATCATTTAAGCATATCAATAGGAGCTCTTTAAGGAGGATTCATGTTAAATAGTGCCATACAACATGAATTTTACTAACCATATTTTTGGCCTCCAACTCAACCTTATCGTTTCCTGGCCATTCAAGCAGAGATTTAACTATTTCAGCCTTGTTATAACCAGCGGAAACATGAAGGGGTGTTTGTGCCATCTGCATTTTCAACCAAATGAAGAGGATACATAAACAAGAAGACAAAACACTAGTTGCCGGCACACATTTTACATGACAAGAAATTTAGGAAGACAGAACAATCAGAATATATGCTATCAGCATAATCACAGACAAGTAACTGAAATGGAAGTCCCAACCATTTTCAAATGACAAAGTCATGCAACTGAACTCATGCAGAACTTAGCATTGACCTCTTCCTGGTTATAGAAACAAGCCTAACCTCCAAAACTCAGACACAATTAAATCAATTAGAAACAAAACTCGAAATCCAGTAGCAGCTCACCGGGTCTATCATGATAAAACAATTCAATTACCAAACCCACTTGAGTTCGCATTAGATCTAGCTTCATATTTGCATTAAGTTCCCTTCACTTGGGGCACTTTATTTGTCTATACTGTAAATCCTACTGCACGAAGTATATGCAGGCCCCATCCAATTCATTTTACTAGTCAAAAATCGTAAAAATATTAAAAACGAAAGAAAAAATTTCAAAACTTCGCTAAGAGTAAGCAATGGAAAAATGAAAAGGTTGATCATATGAACATTTGACCCAAATGAAGACTACCCAAAGCAGATTACAGCACAAAGATCATTTCTTTTGAGCAAGATAAAAGAAAGAAAAGATCTTACAACGGGATTTCTTTCATTGAGAAGAGATGGGTTCTCTCGAAGTAGCCTCTGGAAGGCAAGAAGATCCCCAGACTGAGCGCAGCCATGAATGGTGGCGGGCTTGGCAGATCTTGACCGTCGATCTTGATTCTTCTGCATCTGCCCCAGCTGAGGTAATTGGCGCCTAATCCCCTCTTAATCTACAAGCCAAATGGAGATTCAGATAAAGATAGAATTTTTTGTTTCTTGTTGAGTCTTTGGCGGTCACTTAAGGAAATTAATTCCCCACCCTCCGACTCTTGCGCCCGATTCTTCCAACACTGCTCCTGCTTAACTGTCCCCTCCAGTTTTTAGCCACTGGACTTTCTTTTTCCAGTTTTGGTATAATTACTTAAATATCCCGCTGTTATTCACAATTATTTATTATTATTATTAGTTCACGTGGAACATGAGTTGTTATGGTCAGTGACACTGAATTAAGATTTGGGCTGATAGTTACGTACTTGGCTTGATAAGAGAAGTAACTTGGAAGTTTAACAAAAGAATGCATCATCTCATTGGAGATGCATTGTGTTTTTGTTTCGTGGGTTGATTCTCAGAATGTCCCACTTGCAATTCATCTGTTAATGAGCTGTAATGCAAAATCATTTGCACGAAATAATTCCACGACGCAGCTGGAGTGCACACGCTCTTTGGTTGTGGTTTGCTTCTAATTTTAAACACAGTCCATCATTTAGGCTTGGCGAAGAAACCTGGCCTAGATGCTGGCGGCTCAGTTCCAAATCACGGCGAATAGAAGCTTCGTTGTCGATGATTATGATAAAGTTGTGTAGGTGCAACAATAAGAATTTTAATGGTAATAAATTGTAGCTCAAAAGATATGAATGTAACGATTGATACTGGAAGATAACATCGACGATAATAGGCAATGGTTAATGGTGAATAATCTTAACAAAAATAATAATAATAATAATTTTAAAGTATCATTGAATATCTTTGATACTTGACATAATATTGTCGATTGGAACATCAAATGTCTCCTCCGGCATCTATTGTTACCTAGTCATTAATATGCAATTTTAGACAAAAGTATTAACATAAAAAATTAATTTAACATTTGCTGGCATTGAACAGTGAACGCCCTTAACTTTTCAAAATAAAAATTTATTATTTATGAGCTTCAAAATTATAAAATATTGGGATGAACCTAACTTCGACCAATTTTTTTTTTTTCAGCATCTCCTCTCTTAATCTCAAAGATAGTGTAACCTAACTTTGAGCCTTTTTTTTTAATTTTTTTTGTGTGCATCGCTTCCCATATCTCAAAGATAGTATAGATATAGTATATTTCTTTTGGAGTTAAAAATGAGAGGCTGTATAAAAAATGAAAAAGTATTTGTAAGTTTAAATTGTGGGTTATTTGAGGTATATTAAGAGAGCAGTTAGAAAAAAAAAATCGTGGGATTAACTAAAAAAAAAAGAGAGGCTAATTAGATAAATAAAAGAAGTCAAATATTACCACTTATTAAGTTTCAAAATAAAAATGGTAGAAAAATTCGATCCGAGCTCATTCGATCATTTCAGGACTGGCTTGGCCTAACTCATTGTAACACCCCTTTAGATTGTTATTTCCTAAAATACCCCACATTTAACATATAAAATACAAACTCATATACATTATATTAATCATCTTCCCATAAAAAATTTTCTCTTTGAAAAAAATATACTTTTGAAAATTGTATTTATAAAATATAAATTATGAAATAAAGTGTTTGTAAAAGTTTTGTTATAAGAATAATTTATTTAAGTGTTTAATTAAATTTTCATTCAAAAAATAAGAAATGAATAAAATTATATTTAGTTATTTAGGTAATTATAATTAGAAAGGAGCTTAATAAACTGCCAAAAGACGGCCCGCCAACCTGGCAGGCCGGGGTTGGCCGTCTTTTGTTAATCAGGCTCATCCAGTCCCATAATGGGCAGACTTTTTCTTCGTAGAAACATACCACGCGCCAGCTTTTTTACGTGATGTAATCTGACTTCTTTGTAATACTTGGAATTATGTGGGCCTCAAAATTTGGTGAGGTGCAATTGGGGATTCCCACTCAGATCTCAGTAACGACAAGTGCTTGGCGTCTCTCGCCTTCGAGTCCGAGGTGTCGGGCACCGACCATGGAGACCCAAATGCCCACTATTGTGGTTTTTGGGCAGAAAATATTTTTGAAAAACCTAAAAAATTTAATTAATTTTTGGGCTATCGAAAATTATTAAATAACCAGTTACTTCCCGATATCTTTATTATTGTGTAAAGCACCAATATTTCACTACTACTTCGCCTTTACTCTCTCTATTCATAATTAGTTCTTATAAATAATTTGAAATCTGCTTTCATGAATATACGGAGAGAAAATCTTTTAAACTGATTTCTCAATATGTTGAGGACATAAATGTCTTTGGATAAAGCAGCAATATATAGTAAAAGTAAAACACATCCTAAATTTTGCTGGTATCCTACACGCATGTGTGACACGTGTTAAAGTACATCCATCCATCCGAATCCGATTGACACTAATACAAAATTAATGGATCACCCCATGCAGCCAAGCCAGCAATTCTCTCTCGACTCGGCACTGCAAATCCAAAACTTCAAAGCAAGAAGATGAGAATATATATATAGATATGTATATATAGGTCCAAAAATTATTTAGTAGTTAAGATAAAGATTACTATTATTGACCAAAATAGAGAGGAGAATAGTACGACAATGCGTGAAAGCGTCGGCTTTCTTCAGAAAAGCAACAGACCCACAACAGGGCCACGTGGGCGAAGACGAGGTTCCTTTAACGTGTGGTCGTCACATTTCTCCTAACCATTCTCACCGCAGTAGAATTTAGCTTATGCATTTATTTTATAAAATGAGAATATGATAAAATGATAACATAGTGAAATGAGAATAAAATTTTAATATTTATTTGATAAAAGTAAATAGTAATAAAAATGTGGTAAAATGTCATTGATCTTTTTATTTGATAAAATAAATGAGAATGAGAATTAATTTAACAAAATACCTATAGTATTAAATAATATAATTTTTATTAATTAGATATATGTGTAAATATTATTATAAAAATAATATTAATTAAATAATACTAATAAATGTTAATAATAATATTAATAAAAAATAATAATAACAATTATTAACAATAACAAAATAATAAAGTTACTAAAATTTAATAATAATAATAATAATAGTGATTGAAAATAATAAAATTAATTATGATTTGAACAGAGTAATTTGAGAAATATGAAAAAATATAGGGATATAAAAGTCAGTTCAGGGAATGGGAATCCCCTAGCCCAACCCTCCTGTGAGAATGAGATTCTCATTTTTAATTCTCAAATTGTGTGAAATCCACACATTTTATTCTCATTCCCAAGTTACATTTTGCCAAGTAAACAAAGTTTCATTTACATTCCTTCATTCTCATTCCCTAAACTCTCAAGTAAGCACACCATAAAACTTCGAATAGATATTTTTATTTTATTTCGAAACAACATCGAGCATTTTCCCACAATATCTGGAACTGCAAATTGTAAAAGCACTCGCATTACATGATTGATAGTGGAAGATAACATTGACGATAGTAGACAATAGCTAATGGTGAATAATCTTAACATAATAATAATAATTATTATTATCATGGAACACCTTTGATGCTTGATGTAATATTGTCCATTGAAACATCAAATGTGTCCCCTGCCATCTATTGTTAACTAGTCATTAATATACAATTTTAGACAATACTATTAACATTAAAAAAAATTAATTTAACATATGATGGTATTGAACACCGTTAATTTTTCAAAATAATTATTTTTCTAATTTATGAGCTTCAAAAATACAATATATTGGGATGAACATGACTTCGATCAATTTTTTTTTCAACATCTCTTCCCATATCTCAGAGATAGTGTAGTATATTTCTTTTGGAGTTTAAAATGAGAGGGTGTATAAAAAATGAAAAAAGTATTAGTAAGTTTAAATTGTGGATTATTTAAAGTATATTAGCAGTTAGAAAAAAAAAATGGCGGGAATAACTAAAAAGAAAAAAGAAAAAAAAGAGAGGCTCATTAGATAAATAAAAGAAGTCAAATATTACCACTTGTTAAGTTTCAAATAGGGATGGCAGAAAAATTACATCTGAGTGAGCTTGAGCATTTTGGGCCTAGCTTGGGCTAACTCCTTGTTAATTCCCTTTTAGATTATTATTTCCTAAAATACCCCGCATTTAACATATAAAGTGAAAACTCATATATTAAATTAAGGATAATTATTCAACGATCACATTTTTTTTTAGTTTTTTTAAAAATGCACAATTTTTTTTACAGCACTCCACCTGAAATTAATATTTTTTTCACTGGTTTGCTCCTGTTATAATACTGTTAGAACTTTGTCGGCATCATAAATGTAAAATTGTCATTTCACAATGACATTGTTTGAAAACAAAAGTGAACATGTGCAAATCAATATAACTTTAAGTGGAGTTCAACAATTTTTTTTAAGAATACCCAATCATTTTTGTCTAGTAATTAGTTATTAAATGTCCTTTATTATAATTAAAGTACATAAATATACTTCAAAAAAAGAAGTGGGTATAGGAAGTCGTGTTGTTTCTCAAATTTTTGGGGTTGCTTTTTCAATAAACATTTTCTGTTGAGTAATTGTTCGGCTATTCAAAAAATATGAAAAAAAAGGTTGTTAGTGGTGATTGCTCTTTTACATTCGGGGATAAAAAATTTATTTATATAATATTCCGTTAGTTTTCTTAATAGTTTGAAAATAGAAGTGGACATGTGTAAAATATTATAATTTCGAGTGGAGTTCAGTAAAAATAATTAAGAATTGTGTATTTTAAAAAAGTGTGAAAAAATAGGTGGTAAGTGGATAATTACCCTTAAATTAATCAACTTCCCATAAAATTTCTCCTTGAAAAAAATATATTTTTTGAAATACAGTGTGTAAAAAGTTTTGTTATAAGAATAATTTATTTAAGTGTTTGGTCTTGGCCAAGCGGGCCGTGGCTGGCCTTCTTTGTTAATCGGGCTGATCCAGTTCTATAACGGGCAAAGTTTTTCTTGGTTGAAAGTGAAGCATACCACGTGCCAGCTTTTTTAGGTGATGTAATCGACTTCTTTGCAGTACTGGAATTATGTGGGCTTAAAATTTTGGTGAAGTGCAATTGCCAACCACTCAGATCTTAGTAATAAGTAATAACAAGTGCTTGGCGTCTCTCGCTTTCAAGTCTGAGGAGGCGTTGGCCACCGACCATAGAGACCCAAATGCCCTTTATTTTGGTTTTTTTCGGATAATATTTTTGGAAAACCTAAAATTTAATTAATTCTTCGGCTGATCGAAAAATTATTAAATAACCCCTTACTTCTCGATATCTTTATTATTATATTAAGCACCAATATTTCACTATTTCTCCTTTACTTGATTCATAGTTATTTTTTTATAAAAAAAAATTTGAAATCTGCTCTCATGAATATACGGAGAGAAAATCTTTTAAACTGATTTCTCAAGTCAAGGACATAAATGTCATTGACTAAGCCCAAATTACAGCCAACAGAGTTAGATAAGAGATAATCTGTAGACTATTTCTTCTTATGGCAATATCCAGTAAAAGTACAATATATTCTAAATTTTGCTGTTAAAGTATATCCGTCCATCAGGATCCGATTGATATTAAGACAAAATTAATGAATCAATTCACCCCATTTAGCCAAATCAGCAATTCTCTCTCGACTCGGCAATGCGAATCCAAAACTTCAAAGCAAGAGGAGATTATACATAGATATATGTAGGGTCCAAAAATTATTTAGTTGTTAAGATAAAGATTACTATTATTGACCAATCCAAAATGGAGAGGAGAGAGTAGTAGAACAATGCGTGAAAGCGTCGTCTTTCTTTGGGAGAGTGACAAACAGACCCACAAAAGGGCCACGTGGGCGAAGATGAGGTTGCTTTAACGTGTGGTCGTCACATTTCTTCGGACCATCCCCACCGCATCAGAATCCAGCTTCTCACTTAAGAGTTCGAATAGATATTTTTATTTTATTTTAAAACAACATCGAACATTTTCCCACAATATCTGGAACTGCAAACTGCAGAAGCACTTTGCATTACATGAACTCGCGTTCTTTTAATCTCAAGCTCTCACGAAGATGACAACAGCAGCACTCACCAAGCCGCACATATCCCTACAAACCTTGCACTTTTACTGCTTCAAGGACCAGCAGCGCGGGCCCTGTCTCAGACCGGCTTCTTACCGGTCCGGTTTGGGTCTGCATAAACGCCGTTATGGGTTGCACATGCAGCCGTGCAGGTCCTTCAAGACCGACGAAAAGGGAGAAAATGAGGCGGAGAGTGAGGTTAAGTTGAAGAAAACAAGTGGGTTCTGCAGTTCTTTGAAAGATGTTATTTTTCGGGTAAATGGGCCGGGTTCTCAATCTAGTGATGAGTATTGTAAGGCCGTGGCTAAAGTTGAGAAAGTTTTCTCTTCGGTAAGTTCTTTGTTTGTTAATTGAATTATGTAATTAGCCTATTTTATTATCAGGGGTTTGTTTGTTTAATGAGCTTATTGGGTTGCTTGAAGTTGAATTGAATTCCCCTGATGAGACCGGCTGTTTAGAGTTTACTTGATTAAATTGGCTTGATTGAATTCTGGGAACAAAAGAACACAAATTTAGAGTTTGAAAAACCATCATAAATTGTAGTAAGTTTTTGTTTAACTCTGCCTATTTTTATCTTGTGACCCAGATTGCCATTCAAATTGGGAGATATATAGTGACAATGATGAGCACTGGAGTTGTACTTACCGTTGGTTTTCAGTTGTCAGGTTAGTTTACTTGCACTTGTTATACTTTCACAATATGTGCATTGCCATAACTCACTGAAATAAAGAAGATTAAAAAAAAAAACTGAGATGTGCATGCTAGAATTCTTCCGTAAAATTTGATACTCCTGTGGAAAATCATTTGTTTGCAAATTTTGATGAAGGTGGAGACAGCCAGATGAATGCACTGATATGGTATAGCTGGCTTGGTGGAATTATTATTGGAACTATGGTAGGAGCTAATATGGTTCTAGAAGAACACTGTAAAGCTGGTCCAAGAAATGTTGTCATTACTGGAAGGTTCTCCTCTCTCCCTCTCTCTATCTTCCTTTTTTTCTTTTTTTTTGGGGGGGGGGGGTGTAATTTCATTAGATCAAGAATTAAAAGACATGCTCTCTCAGATGAAGCTTCCACTTTTCTTCGGGTTGGGTGGACGGATAGAGGCATTTGGTCAATGTGAAATTCACTTTGCAATCACTTGCAAATTGCATAATTCTATTTAGTGATGCAGATGCTTAAACAAATACTTGACTTGATGTTTCCTTATCTGAGTTGTAAAATTTGTGTACCCAACATGGAGAAATCATTTTCTTATGTTTTGGTTGCATTTTTTGATTGGTTGGTGTAGTACGAGGGGTCTAGGAAAAGCTCTTGCTCGAGAATTTCTTCTTTCTGGAGATAGAGTGGTTGTTGCTTCTCGCAGGTATATGATATTTTTCAATTTATTAATGCATGATCTTGATCTCCGTCTGTAGATCTCTCATAACATCTCGCCTATACCTAAATCTTGTGAAAGCAGCTCTGAGTCTGTACGTATGACTGTCACAGAGCTTGAGGAGAACCTCAAGGAAGGTATGATGGCTGCAGGTGGCTCATCTAAGAAAAATCTGGTGCATGCTAAAGTGGCTGGCATAGCATGTGATGTTTGTGAACCAGCTGATGTGCAGAAATTGTCAAACTTTGCTGTCAATGAATTTGGTTCTATCGACATATGGGTGAGTAGTTTGGGTTTGTCTCTTGCAAACATGTTTCTTGTTTAGGTTATCTTCTGATTTTATTGTTGCTTTCTAATGGTTTACAGATAAATAATGCGGGTACAAACAAAGGTTTTAAACCCTTGCTGCAGTTTACAAATGAAGAAATCGAACAGGTATATGTGATAAGGGTTCTTGGCTGGTCTTAAAAGTGTTGGTATTTGAGAATCCTTTTTCTTGTATTTTGAGTTTGCCTGAGTGCCAGGATCTCCCACCTGATATTAATCACTGCCTGTTATAGTTGTTTCAATCACTGTCTAAAATATTCTTAAAAAAATTACTGCCTATAATATTTAAGGCTCGTCATTGTTTCAGTGTTTCCAAAACCTCTGGGCATTTGTTATCTCTTTCTCTCTGCATTTTTGTTTGAGACTGTGTGGCAGAAATATTTAGATTGCAAGAATGCCTGCATGTTCTCAAATTCTTTCTGGGTATTCATTTTCATGAAAGCAATTAGTCGAGGGTGATTGTACCTTACAGTTTAAATAAGTTGGGCTCTCACCTAGTGATTTTATGTAGATTGTCTCAACAAATCTAGTTGGATCTATTCTCTGCACTCGTGAGGCTATGCGTGTGATGAGAGACCAGCCAAAGGGAGGCCACATATTTAACATGGACGGTGCAGGCTCTGGAGGGTCTAGTACCCCTCTCACTGCTGTGTAAGTCACCCTCATTTTTATTAATTGGGAGCTTAGTACCAGTGTGAGCAGAGGCTGAATGTTTCAGAATGAAATTTTAACAACTGCTGTTCAACAATCCATTAATTCTTTGATCATTTGGAGTTTCTGAGAGTTGCTTACTTTGTTGTACTATTTCAAACCTGTAGCTATGGGTCCACAAAATGTGGTCTCAGGCAGCTTCAAGCATCACTCTTCAAGGAGTCTAAGCGGTCTAAAGTTGGAGTGCATACAGCATCGCCAGGCATGGTCCTTACGGATTTGCTGTTAAGGTACCATGCAAGCTTCATTTGTTATTCCACTTGACTTGTCTAGTTGACTGTAGTTTAACTAACTTGTGCCCAACTGAACTGGTTCTATGATCTCTCCAAACAGCTTGAATTTGTTTAAACTCCATTGCACACGCACACAAGAGTTTTCCTTGCTGATCTTTTTGGCTTGTCAGTGGTCTTCATTACTTAATTGGTGATGCTAACTTTGAAAACGTTTGCTTATGGCTTTTCTGCAGTGGCTCAACTATACAAAACAAACAAATGTTTAATATCATCTGCGAGCTTCCTGAAACTGTGGCTAGAACTTTAGTTCCACGGATACGGGTAGTGAAGGGTTCAGGGAAGGCCATAAATTACTTGACTCCTCCTAGGATACTACTTGCATTAGTCACTGCATGGCTGCGACGAGGACGTTGGTTTGATGACCAGGTAATGTTAGTTCGTTTCAGTAACATACCTGGCCCGTCAAGTCTCAAATAAAAGATTATTCCTGGTTTATTATTGCAGGGAAGGGCATTGTATGCTGCGGAAGCAGACCGGCTACGAAACTGGGCTGAAAATCGGGCACGGTTTTCCTTTACAGATGCAATGGAGATGTACACAGAGAACACATGGGTATCGGTGTTCTCGCTTTCCGTCGTTTGCGCCTTCATAATCCTCTCCAGCACAGGTAGCAACACATTTCCAGGCACCTGATTCTTTTTACCTTCAGTTGCAACCAGAAAGCGTCAGACCTACAACAAGCTGGCACCTTCGGCGTGAATCCGCCGGCAATTTCAGGCCCCTAACCATATATGCAAGTGTTCAGTTATCTTATTAGATCATTCATCCTGTGATAAACTATGTACCGTACGTGGTCATAGCGTAGGTTTATGTAAAGATTTAAAAAAAAATACAAAATTTAGTGAAGAATTTTTTTATTGTTGTAAAACGTAATGCCTTCACGAAATTGTAGTGAACCCACTAATGAATAGAAAATTGTAATGAAAGTTTCATTTTAGATTGTTGAGTTCCATTATTTTAATTAATTTATTTGGCCTGAAGAAAATGTTAGACCCAGGCCCATTCCCATGAAGCACACATCAATATTCTCGACCGAAATTGTTGCCAAAAGTTCTAGGTTTCCAAATGATACAACGTCGTTTTTCACCACACCTTGTCCCTTGAACTACCGACTACGCCGTCTGGGCTCCGGCTAGGGAAGCTCTGATGAGGAGCCACGTGGATTCAAATGCAACGTGCCAGGAGCGAGCGCAAACAGAATAGCAACGAACCCTAAATGGCGGATAAATATTTAACAACGGAAAGACGATGGAAGTTAAGATTACGATGAAATTAGTTCACTAGAGGGTAAGCAAATTATAGATCGTATTATCATAACATAACAAGATAATTTGTCAATAATATTAATAATGTTTTATTGAAGGCAATCATTTCTCACAACTGAGGGGTGAAGCGAAGGAATATCACACAACTCATATTATAACTCATATCACATAAGATTATAATTAATATTTATAAATCAGATTAATATTAGAATTAATTTACATCAATGTTAATGAAACTCTATTCAAATTTTAACCCTTATAAATATTTAAAAAATATTTACTCTTCACTCATAGATAAAGAAAAAAATTATATTCACTCAATTAATTAATAAAAAAAAATTTCATAATACTTTTATGAAAATTTAAACCGTCAAACCCTAACTTAAAGAACAGGAGCCCTGACCACTTGAGTGGTTATATCTCATAGCTCTATAAAATGAAAGATTCCAGTTTTTCTCCCATTCTCGCAATTATAAAAATCAAGTCTACCAAATACCTTTTTTCCATTTAATTATGATTTATCATCAGTTCTGGAATTGTTGTAAAGGCAAAGGACAGATAGCTGACCTGACTAACTTGAATGAATATTTGGCTTTTTTCCTTTGGTCAGAAGCAGCGAATGTCGTGCCACTAATTATGAGGATAGTTAATAAAATAACAATAATAATGATGACGCGAAGGGCCATGTGAGCCCCCAATGGCGCCCCCACCCTTTCGCCATTCGCCACCCAATTCCAATTCAACTCTGAAAAAAAGTAAAACAATCACTGCCTGCTCCCTCCTAATCCCATTATTCAATTCTTCGATTTTCCTGTCCATTTATTTCTCAGATGGTATTATTGACTCATATATTGCCTTTCAATTGGACACACCCAAAAATATGTTAATATTCATTGACATTCGTTTATAAATAATATCAGAATAATAATAACATAATTTATGATTAGAAACGCCATCATAATCAAATTCATCAAAAAGGTACGAGCTGCACTAAACATAATCATAAACCATCAATCATTGTGACACTAACCAGAAACTCAATGTTAATTCGTGGATGGAGCAAAGAATTTTGTTAGCCATCATTTTGGTATTTTGGGAAAAGGGAAGGGATGGCCAGGCCGTATTGATAATGTCAAGTCAAACATTCCAAAGTCCAAACAAGCCCGCCACTTGTGCTCTCTCCACCGGCTCTCCGGCGGCCTCATTTCTAGACTCGTTTTGCCGGCGCGAGCTCGCCAACTCAACGTAATCCTCCCACCACCTTCCTTTCCTTTGTTATTTTCGAAGTCTACTCGTGTATATATATATATATATATATTTATCAGAAAATACAGTTTGTATTTACTATTTAGAGCGCGTGCGGGCCCATTTGGATTACTAATCACAATAATTTGCTTTTTTTAAAAAAAATGTAATAAATAATAATGTACATAAAAGAATTTATTATGGTTATTAGAAAATTCACTACAGACTGTTGGCCTCGGGTCGTTCTCTGATCTGTCCCACGATGAAACGGCTGGAGTAGTTTGCTGAAACTTGAAACTACTGTAGGCCATGCATTAAACAACCTAAAAATTAACTTGGATTAATATCCGACTAAGTCTCACCGTCTCGGAGTCAAATTATGATTTATGCTGATGATGATGATGATATTATTATTATTGTTTTAATTCATTTCTTAAAATAAAATTAAAAAAAATTATTAGCGAGTTGGTTGGCATTTTTATAATATTAGGAAAGATGTCAATATCTTGGTGAATAGTGAACTGTTGGCATCCAGCTGGGTATGGCTTTTACTTAGAGTAACATACACTGCAATAATCAGAGAGAAAAAGTTAAAAAATAGATTTTAGGGTTCACTTAATCCTTGACTAAATTTTTATTATTATCACATAATTATTTGGTAATCATAATCCTGGTTTAAAAACTATACTGGGTAAGTAAGTAACCACGCTGCTGCTTATTCGTTTGCATCGAATAATCAACGCCTTTTGTAGGCTCAAGGTGACCCTACTATATATAAAATAAAATCCATCTACATTAAAATTTGTAGGCATATTTATGATATGACAATTTTAATAACAGAACCATATTCACATCGAATCGGATAATGTGTTTTAATCGTACGACATTATAAATAAACATATGGGGTATCATATTCTTTTTTTTTAAAAAAAAACTCAGAATTAAATCTAAATTAAGTGAGATAAAGAATCCAATAATAATATATGAACCAAAAATTATCACTATTACATAGAAACAAATAGGGAAAAAACTTTTTTCATCTCTAGTAGTTTAATGTAATAGCTTATTTCATCTTTACTTTTTAAATAATAGTCTAAAATATCATTCTGTTAACTCACCTTTATGGTAAAACTGTTAACTAGTAATTCTTTGAGGGCAAAATATGATTTTTCATTAAAATGATACAAACTATATTAAAATAATTTTTTTACACAATTAAATAACACTACAAAGTATGCAAAATTCATTAAATTTTTCATAAATAAAATTAACGATAAAATAGTTTGATATAGCCATTCAATAATTGCCATAAAGAACAAATTGTAATTAACACAATATCTTTCAATCATTGAAAGAAAAACTCAAAAATGCCATCAATTTTTATGTGCTTGCATGTGCTGAATAATTTTTTTTATCTTCAACTCAATTCAAGTTATTTTACGTTATAATTAGAGAATATACTTCTATGAATTTGAAAATTATAATATTTTTGGTACTTAGATCTAGGGTTGATAATGCTTTTATGCCATCAAAATAGAAATAAGTGAAAAAAGAATTGTTTGAAATATAAATTTGTCATCTTTTCGATATTTCTTATTTAGTGGGGTTAGATAAAATTATTTTTCGTTATGTGTCAATTTTTATTTATTTTTTCTTTGATAGAAATTTTCTTTTTACCTTCAATGAATTATTAATAAATGACATTTAACTGACGGTGAGTTAACGGAAATATGTTTTAGAATATTGTTTAAAAAATAAGGATTAAATAAGCTATTGTATGAATCACTAAAGATGAGAATGACTTTTTCCCAAACAAATGTAATGTTATTGTCTGTAAAGCAGCAAAAATTTCGCCATCTTCAATGGGGCTTGGGGGGGGGGGGGGGGTTGATGATTCTGTGGAATATTATCTTCGACAATCTGCCATAATCAGTGCTAATCGATTTTGACACACTTTGCATTAACGGTAATTAGTCAGGTCTCCGTGGGAAAATTGTAATCACTGGAGACTTTAGAAAAGACTTTATAAAGTAAGGCGTAGTGTGGATGCTGAGCTTTGATTCTCACCTGCATCTATTGTTCTTTTCATTTTTCACTGGAGGAAAGAAAATTCAAGAGCCAGGTGTATCTGCCTAATTTTGTGACACGTTCCACTCTTCGTGAGATAAAATAAATATATCGGATCCAATTTCATAGTTTACTTATAGGGTTATTCGGATGTCTGAATTCAAAACAAGTTAAGTTTAATCTCTAAATAATTTTGAGAAAATCTTTCACCAGGAGAGTTTGAAATCAATCACTACCCATGTGTTGGATAAATAGGTTAAGAATGTTAATGATAGACCAAAAAAGAAAAAACTGTCAATTTGGATCTAATCAATTTAATAATCGTATCAAATTTAACAACCTATACTTATTTATTCGTGTCGTATTCATATCAGATAATAAGATCGCATCAAATTTTAACCGCTCCAATTAAAAGAGTTTGAAATCACTACACGTGCGTGAAAAAGTGAATTTATCTTAGAAAAATCACATTTTTAATTATCTCACTAGCCTATTTTGAGAAAATAAGTTCAAATTTCTCTTTATAATATATGAGGAAGATTGAGATTCTCTGTAAAAGAACAGATTTGAAATTTGAACAAATATTTCCAAAGACATTGACCCATCTTTAAATTACAAAGTCCAAAAATATATAAACCTAAATCTAGTGGGATTTAGGTTCGTTCATGGAAATATATATAATAAATTATTTCCAGTTTGAAACTTTTTCCTTTTTTTTTTTGGCTCTTTAAGTTGTACAATTTCCTTTCCTTCGTTGGTTGATACAAAATTTTGAATAATTGCAGTGGCAAAATTTACAGAAATTAAAAAGGAGAAAAGAAAAAGCTGGCAGAAACTTCCAAACGAAGACCAAAACTCTAAATCACGGATTACAACTAATTTGGCAAATAAAATAAAAATGCAAAGCCCCCCAAATTATCCGAAAACCGAGTAAAGAAAACACCGCCGGAGAGGACCGCGAATGCGCGGGCCAATCGTGTGGGTCCCCCGCGGAGCACTTTGTCCCAATTGGACAACAAGACAAGCATAATCAAAGCAGCAGACGATAATTCCTCTCTCTCTCTCTCTTGCAGTTTCTCCCATGTGAATCGTCCCCGCAACAAACAGACCACAAACAAATCCTTCGAGCTGACGAAAAAGTGCTTTGTCTTGTACTTATTTTCTAACACAACTACTCATATACTCATACTAATACTAAACATAAGCTCTCCTTATTTTTCACAATTCTAATTTCTAACACAACAAACACAACGGCAATATTCTCTCTTGAATTGAGAGAGAAATAAACGGTCGTTCAAAAAAGAAGCTCGGCTGCAATGTCAACATCACCGTCGCCGGGGGCCACCCCTGCTGCACCGGCCCCCACTTCTCCTCCATCTACCAACACCACCTCGCCGCCGCCCCCCGCCACTCCCTCGGCTCCCCCACCCTCCACCCCTGCTGCCCCGCCACCAACCACTCCTGCTGCTCCACCTCCCACCACTCCTGCCTCTCCACCACCGCCTACCACTCCGGCGCCGAGCCTGCCACCTCCGTCTTCACCGACACCTCCTTCTTCCTCAGGCGCCCCCCCGCCGTCCACTCCTTCTGGCCGGCCTCCGCCCCCGTCAAATCCGGCGGCCAGGAGTCCTCCCCCGCCTCCCAATAGCTCCGGGAGGCCGTCTCCTCCCACGGTTCGGGGATCGCCGCCGCCTCCGACGGGTGACGACGGTGGCGGCGGGGTGAGTACTGGGTTAGTGGTGGGGTTGGCGATTGGTGGCCTGGCGGTAATTGTGGTGGTGAGCCTGTTGTTTTTGTGTTGCCGCAAGAAGAGGAGGAGGAGAGATGATGAGGCCGGTTACTATATGCCCCCACCTCCTCCTGCCCCAAAAGGTTTTTGCTTTTAACTTTCTTTTTTTCTTTTCTTTAAATTTGCATTTTCATTCATTTATTTATTTCAAATTGCTTCTGGTTTCGTTGATTTTAATCATTTTGTGCGTTTCCGTGACCTGTTTTTGCAGTGTTGTTCTTGATTCATGATTAAGATTTGATTCATCCTTCGCATTGCGTGAATTTAAATCGGACTTAGTTTTTTTATTTTTCTTGCATTTGTTTAATTCAATTTTGACCGTATTGATTGATTGATGCATGTGTCAATGAAACCGTCTTATCTTTGATTTTTACTCGGTTCTCTTAACTCTTTTGTACTTTGTAGACATGGGTGATATGCAGCTGCATGTGTCCTGTACTGCTGTCTAATGTCTATGGATTGCAAGGGAGTCAAATTTGCTCTTTTGGAGGTGTTGTGATATTTTCATATCCAAGATTATTACTAGAATTGGGACATTTTCGGAATTATTTCAGTGGTCCTTGTTTTTGTTACCTGGCCAAAGTCTCATTCTACCAAACCCATTCCAAAATTCTGTTTATTGCAAAATCTACAATCTTGAACTACTTAGGGTAACACATAAGTTTTAAACTTCTAGTAAATTATTGTTCTTTGTTTTACCTTTCCGATTTTGATGCTTTCGATTCACATATTTATCTACAGCTTGTGGCCAAGACTCTTGATTTTATCTCAGTTGACTAAGTTACATCTTATCATTAGGAGTGCCAAAAATGGTTTCCTGCTATTGTTTTTTTTTTCTTGAGATTTTGAGGCACTTGAAAATTGCTTTTTGATGGCGAATTATTAATTTTGATTTCAGTACACTTTTTAATTCAAGGTGTGATGGCATATTGTTAATACATTGTGAGCAAGTAATAGTCATTTCTCTAGTTTCTTTGATTAATTAATTTTAAGGAAGATGTTTACAGGCTATACAAATAACTCCTTGACTAACATCTCCAGAGATTCCTGCTTCAATTAATAACTATTGAGTATTATAAGTAATTTTTTTTAGTGTTCCTTTATGATTTGTCAGTTGACCCTTATGGCGGCAGACAGCAGCAGTGGCAGCAAAATGTCCCACCTCCTGCAGCACAAGTAGTCACACAGCCACCAAGGCCGTCTCCTCCACCTCCAGTTGCATCACGCCCGCCACACTCACCAGTATACAATCCCTCCCCTCCACCACCACCGCCACCTTTCATGAGCAGCAGTGGAGGCTCTGGCTCCAATTATTCAGGGTCTGAGGCACCACTCCCACCTCCATCACCAGGCCTTTCATTAGGTTTTTCGAAGAGCACTTTTACATACGAAGAATTAGCAAGGGCAACAGATGGCTTCTCAGATGCTAACCTCCTTGGACAAGGCGGTTTTGGTTATGTGCACAGAGGAGTCCTACCAAATGGTAAGGAAGTTGCAATCAAGCAGCTGAAAGCTGGAAGTGGGCAGGGAGAACGTGAGTTTCAGGCAGAAGTTGAAATTATTAGCCGAGTACATCACAAACATCTTGTATCCTTGGTTGGATACTATACAGCTGGATCACAAAGAATGCTTGTGTATGAGTTTGTTCCAAACAACACTTTGGAGTTTCACTTGCATGGTAAGTTTGCATATGAAGTTATTTGAACTTATGTGTTGGAAAGTACTTTTTAAGCTCTTCTTGTACTTATTCTATTGGCCTTCATTATGTTGTTAAGGCACCAAATGCAATTAAGATAATGGTTCACAGATCCTTTTGTAATAGATGCTGTTTAGCTGATGTTAGAAATTTATTAAGGATCTGACAGAAAGCATATTGCAGGGAAGGGTCGACCTACCATGGATTGGCCAACAAGACTCAAAATTGCGTTAGGTTCTGCGAAAGGACTGGCTTACCTCCATGAAGATTGTAAGACCTCGCTCTCTCTCTCTCTCTCTCTCTAACTTCACGGACTGTGATTTCTGATTGTACAGTGATTTACCCTAATATCTTGTCTATTCGTACTTTCAGGTCATCCTAAAATCATTCATCGTGATATTAAAGCAGCTAATATACTTTTGGATTTCAAGTTTGAGGCAAAGGTATTAATTGTGTTAGTGAATTTTTTAACTCAAAATTTTTGAACTAGTGAAAACACAAGCAGCACCTTATTTCAAATTCTATCTAGCACTCGGGTGATTTGAAATTTCATACGTATCAATTATATTTGTGATGCTAATCTTGAAGTTCCTTTCCTTAGGTTGCTGATTTTGGCCTAGCAAAGATTGCTTCTGATGTTAATACTCATGTCTCCACCCGAGTGATGGGTACATTTGGGTAAGACCAAGCACTTTGATATTCTTTTTTCTAATTGTTGTATCACTGATGATGAACCATATTATGTTTGAGTTGAACCAGAATGTGGCCCAAAAATTTCATAAGTTATATTTTGTTTTCCCAAGATATCTCCAAACCTCATTGTGAATGCTTGAACTCGATTGCCCTTAACTCATTTTTTCTCTTTTTCTTTTTCTTTAATTCATGACATTTTACATTGGAGTTTGAATTTGGCTTCATCTGTTCATAGTGATCTGTTTAAGGCAGCTGGTTCTGCTATGATTGTAATTCATATTATCATTGTTAATCTTTTAGTTGATTCTAATGATAATGACCAGATCTATTTTGTTGGTTTATTTTTCTAGATAGGTTTAGAGTTTTGATGAGTGAGCTTTATTTGCTCACGCAGGATTTTTGAATTAGCTAATTTTTCATTTTCTTAAATGGTTGGTACCTGCAGATACCTGGCTCCAGAATATGCTTCAAGTGGGAAACTCACAGAGAAATCAGATGTTTTCTCCTTTGGTGTCATGCTTTTGGAATTGATTACTGGTCGTCGACCTGTCGACTCAACCCATACTTTTGTGGAAGACAGTTTGGTGGATTGGGTGAGTAATAATTTTTTTCCCTTCTTTTCTCCAATCACGGGAGTCCAGTTATGGCTATGAAATCTTGGATATCACAGGTAACTAACTAAATTTGTTGGCATTACAGGCTAGGCCTTTGCTTAATAGAGCTATAGAAGATGGAAACTTTGACACTCTGGTTGATCCAAAACTGCATAATGAATACAACCACAATGAGATGGCTCGTATGGTCGCTTGTGCAGCTGCTTGTGTGCGCCATTCAGCACGTCGCCGACCAAGAATGAGCCAGGTAATGAGCTTGAATTTGGTTGATCAATTACCAAAACATCATCTTTTTAATCTGACTTCTAATTCGTGATTTATTATGGAGCAGATAGTCCGAGCTTTGGAAGGGGATGCATCTCTGGCTGACCTTAATGAAGGAATCAGACCTGGACAGAGCAGTGTTTACGGTTCTTACGGAAGCTCAGACTACGATACAATGCAATACAACGAAGACCTAAAAAAATTCAGGAAGATGGCATTAAGCAGCCAGGAATATAGTGCCAGTAGCGAGTACAGTAGACCTACCAGTGAATATGGTTTGTATCCTTCTGGGTCAAGCAGTGAAGGCCAGAACACCCGAGAAATGGAGATGGGAAAGACGAAGAAAAACAGTCAAGGTTTCAGCGGAAGCCCCTAACAACTGACACTATTTTTCTGTAAAGTCCCCGGCACACCCTTCTTTTTCATTCACACTATGAGTTGAATGTCGCATTGATTGCAAAATTGTTGTTTGGCATAATTCATACAAATTTCTTATCCTTTTTCCCCTCTAATTTTGTAATTTTTCCCCCCCAATACTTGTATTTACTAGTGCTTGTTAAATATACAAGAATGTAAGGAAGAGATTTGGTTGATTCTTTGGTCACTTGATTAAACGTTCATATTGATTTGGTTTTTAAATTATGCCAAGATCAAAAGGCACAATCACCATCCGCTTTCTTGATTATTATGCTCTCTAGGCTTGTGAACTTGAAAAGGCAGTTTTAATTCGGTGCACGTTTCTCTTACATCAAACGATCAATGGCGCTATCATGGTTAGATTCTTGCACGCATGTGCTGGTCGAATTTCTCGTGTCCATACTCTAGCAATGATTCTCTCCAACTCCAACTTGCGTTTGGTCTGAATATGAGCTGGCATCTAGCTGGCCAGTCATTAAGACAAATTCTTCCAATATCCACTTTCTCCTTTGAAATTCGAACGGCGGTCAGACCCTACCACCAACTTCTGTTCTGGCTTTATGTTTACGTGGTCACATGTACATTAAAAAAAATGTTACAACTGTAACCGAAATTAAATGTCAAAATGCTTATAAAATCATTTGAAAATGAGATGGTGCTGGTCAACTGATTAACTGGTTTATCAAAATTTGCCAGCTCATGTCACTTCTTCATTGGCCGATCTTTAGCAGCAATGGATTTTATATTTTTATGGTCATGTTCTTGTTGGCCTACTGCATTTCCACTTTCGGAGAAGCTACACTTTGTGAATTTTTATTACTATCTTAATCTTAAAGGACGCTCTGTTGATAATGAAAATCTTTCAACTTTAAAAGATAAAAATTTATTAAAATCGGCAATCATATATTAATAAGGAAAACTCCAATATTCTTGTTAACATAAGATAAAAAAATCAGATGAAATAAGTTTTTAAAAAACTTTGAACAGTTTAGATCACGATAACATTCTAATTTAGAGATGGTAAAAAAATTTGGGTTAATCCGAGTTTGGATCAATCCGGTTCATTTCTAAGGGTTTTGACTTGAATCTCTCACATGATGGCCTAAATAAGAGTTTATAAATAAAATTTTGAGTCAAGCCCAAATCTTCTTTTTTTTTTCTTTTAAAAATAAATTTATAAGTTAGAATAATAAGATTTAAATTTGAAAAATAATGAAAAATAAAAAAACTTAAATTCATAATTTATAGATAAATAATGAATTAAAAAATATAATATTATAATATTAAACTCTCTTTTAAATATTAATTAATTAAGAGAGTGTTTGAATTAGAGAATTTAATATTAAAAAAATAAATTTTTATTTATTTTATTTAATTTTATTTTAAAATATTTATTTTTTAATTCATTATTAATTATAACAATTTAATTATTATTAATTTATTTTAATTTTATAATAATTTTTTTTAAAAAAATCTGAGCCCGGCATAGGCCCAATCCTCGGTAATGAGCTTAGGTCTGAGCTTCAAAAAGCCCTTAATTTGCCAATTCTATCCTAATTTATGGATTTAAACTAGCCTGTGACTTGTGACTATGGGTTGAATGTGGGTGGAACCAAACACATTTCCACGAAGGGTATATTGGAAATTATGAACAAAACAGCGTGGTATTTTTGGAAAACGAAATTTCAAAGAAGATAGCTGGCGACTTTCGTTTGGCTGATGCTTAGCTGACCGTTAACATGACCGGTAGTTGCTATATTCCACAGTCCACACAAATGATTATCAACATTTTTTAAGGTCGGTCAATTAAATAAAAAGATTTTTATTTTCAATTTTCTAATTTTTTTAGAAAAGAAAAAAAGTTAAGGGAGAGAAAGAAAGAGAATCTTTACCTGCATATTCGATATTTTTTTCAATTATCTAAAAATGAATAAATGTTAATAATAATAATAATAATAATTCAGTAAAATTACCTTGTGCAACAGCCAAACTACATTGCACAGGGAAAATTCAATTGGGTTGTGAATAAAAAAAAATGGCTTCTCGAAGACGCATGCTCCTCAAAGTTATAATCCTCGGAGATAGCGGGTTAGTTAGTTTTCTTTTTCTGATATATTTTCACGCGAATATATTTTTGTTTGGATGCCGAGAAAATGGAATTGCGTGCGCTTTTGGTTCCATTTATTACATTACATCGCAATTAGATTAATCAATTCAATTTTTTAATTACATTTATTATGATATTCGAGTATTAAATCTGGATTGTTTGTTTGATCGGACGATTTTCGCATGTACTGTTTCAATTCTCCTTTTCTTTTTCTTTTTTTGAATTTTAGGGTTAGTTTAGCTGCATTGTCCTCGAAATTGTGTTTGGTTGAAAGGAAAATGGAGAAAGAAAAGAATGAGGAAAGAAAATAAGAAATTTGCAAAGTGTTTGATGTTAGTTGGTTATGAAATATGATTTTGTTTACATTCTTGTGTTCAGTGCTTAATTTCTGATTTCTATTTACGTTGTACAGGGTTGGGAAGACTTCTTTGATGAATCAGTATCCTAAAAAGTTGCTTTCTTTTCGATTTAATATATGATCTTGTGTGTGTGTTTGTGTTTGTTTTTGCATGAAGTTAGATTTAAAGATGTGATTATCCTTACACTCAGCATTTAGATATGTGAACCGCAAGTTTAGTAACCAGTATAAAGCAACCATTGGGGCAGATTTCTTGACCAAAGAAGTCCAATTTGAGGACAGGCTTTTCACTTTGCAGGTTAGCTGGTTCACCTGTATATGCTGTGGGTGACAGTTCTTGCTTTTTGTTAAATGCTTCATTATTGTAATTGTTACTCATAAATGAATTCGATTATGCAATAATCTATATAAGTTTGAGATTCTTCAGATTTTTACTACAATGGCTCATCAGTGTGATGACTGTTACTGGTCAAGTTTTTGATGCTGTAGAGATATCTCAAATGAGAATTTTTTTTATGCATTGAAAATTATCAATTGGGAGGGTGGGATAAATTTTTGTTCTCTTTTGGCATGCATTTCATGGTGGTCTCTTCCTGAGTTTTACAGTACTGAATGCTGGATATACTTCAAAATTAATCAGTGGATTTTTCTGTTGCAGATTTCAAATTGTATCCTGTACTAGTTCTATGAGTTTAGTGAACATAGGTATTCTACTATGAAGAAGCTGGTGTCAAAATTGGGAAAAATAAACCTCAAATTCCTTGGACATGCTTTTCATATCTCTCATTTTGATGACCTTAACTAAAAGTATGAAAAAATTACTGTCACATCTGTTTAACTTACCCTACTTTAATCTGTAGAAATTCAGTGGAAATCAATAGGTTTGCATCCTTTATTTCCTTAAGTCTGCTGTTAGTAAATATGATCATAATTTTTTTTTCTTTTAGTAGCTTAGCAGAGAAATGTGCTTGAAACATCACATAGTTGTGACTGACTATAGGCTTTCAGATATGGGATACAGCTGGACAGGAAAGGTTTCAAAGTCTTGGAGTGGCTTTCTACCGTGGCGCAGACTGTTGTGTTCTTGTGTATGATGTGAATGTCATGAAATCATTTGATAATCTCAACAATTGGCGAGAGGAGTTCCTGATTCAGGTAATTAGCAGTGCATTAACATCTGAGGAAATTCCAAGTCAATTGGATCAGAAACTAAATGTTTTCCTTTTTCAATTTCTTATCAGGCCAGCCCTTCTGATCCTGAAAACTTTCCATTTGTTGTATTGGGGAACAAGACAGATGTTGATGGTGGCAATAGTCGAGTGGTAAGATGAATTTTCTTCCCTCAAACATGTTTCTTCCTCAATCATCCAAATCATTATGGCATTTATAAATGATTGTGGCAATGTGCTTTTTATTGGTGTGTTTCTTTATGAGATTTATGTGGTCATGTTCTGTGTTTTTTCACCATGAACTGTTAATATACATGATAATCAGGTGTCTGAGAAGAAGGCAAAGGCATGGTGTGCTTCCAAAGGGAATATCCCTTATTTTGAAACATCTGCCAAAGAAGGTTTCAATGTAGAAGCTGCTTTTGAGTGTATAGCCAAAAACGCTCTGAAAAATGAACCCGAAGAAGAAGAGTAAGTATTTTTGAGATGTATCTTTGTAGTTTAAATCTGCTCATTTGCTATAGTTTCTGGTGAGGTGCTACAGTGAAGTGTTAATTTGTGGATGGTTATAGCTGATAGCTCTCTCATCAGCACTCAGCTCGTTTTCCTTGAAAACCATAAAGCTTCTTTCCTTGTCAAAATAATCCCTTTCACTAATTTGCTCTTTTTTGCTTAAGTTGATCAGAAGTCAGAACACCCTCCGACTTTAATCTGCTGGGTTATAGCTGATGGCTCTCTCATCAGCACTCAGCTCGTTTTCCTTGAAAACCATAAAGCTTCTTTCCCTGTCAAAATAATCCCTTTAATCTTCTGCTGACTCCTTATCAAAGCAAACGTGTATGGTTAAGTTGATTTTGCATCTATGAAATCAAATCAAATCAAGATCTTTGCTTGATATCCTAGGAAGATCTGTAGTTTTCCCTTGGACAAAATTACAAGTCTTCAGAACTACAGAGATTGCATTAAGACTTTTGGGGACCTTGATATCCATCAAAACCTAGCCTTACTCAAGTCCTTATTGTTTTAAGCTTTGCATTTGATTTTGAGACATGCTGTCTTGGGTTGAAATTGCTAACACGAATTCACTGTTAATGATGCAGTTACCTTCCGGACACCATTGATGTCAGCAGTGGACAGCAGCAGAGATCTTCGGGTTGTGAATGTTAAAACTGGGGCTCATAGGTGGTTCTGTTGTAACTGGTGGAATGCAAGTGAGATCACCGTCAGATCAATTTGCCATGCAGCAATAAAGCAGGGAATATTAATCAAATTCAATGTACAATACTAGTGCTTGGACTGTATTCCACTATGTTTGCATTGTTTTTACCCTTTCTTTTTCTATATCATCTGGAATCTAATTGTTTTATGCTTTGTAATCATTGGATCATTCCCAAGGTTGATCTGGTTTTTGTCTTCTAATTTTTCTGCCATGAGTGAAAAGTACAGACTGAATACATAGCAACACAGATGATCCTATCAAGTTCAATAAAGGAATCAGCAAACGTTCAAGTGATGAACAATTGCTAACATGTAGCTTTACAATGATCTTAAAGGAAATCCACAAAATACACCAGCGCAAGTAGTGCAGGGAAGATATAAGTTCTTTCCTATTCAAAATTGTAAGTTAGATCCTCTATGATGCCTAAAATTATATCTGTTAATCTACGAAAATTTGTGCTATTACAAGCATCCCAACTAGAACGAATATAGCACATCTATGCCATGAATACAAAACTATTTCCTCTAATAATGCCAAGACAAAATTTCAAACACTTGTGAAAATAAAAATGCTACAGGAGATACTTTTAAATAAAATAACTGCGTCAGAATAGAGGGGTAGTAAAAATCTATCCTTATAGATTAGCCAACCGAAGGGTGCCAGATCCTTTCCTCCTCCTCCGTCGCTTTTGCCGGATTCTCCAGAAACTCAAAAATACCAAAACCCCTGCGAGGCAGCATAGTATTCAATTCAACAGAACAGTAAAACCAACAAAAGATGAACGAAATTCTAAAATCTTACAAGAGGAAAATAGAAACTTCAAGGATGTTCACTAACCTGTAACTGCAACTACTGCAGGTATGAGCCAATGGCTGGCAACCAGCACGGGCATATCAAGCTGCAAATTTGAAGTTAGGACACAGGAGATTTTTCAGTCCTTTATAATAAGAGAACCTAGATTTTCACTTCATAATAATAAAACAAAAAGTTATAAACCCAAAGACATTTTGTGTTCCTTACCTCTTCTCCATAGATTAAGCCCAAGTACTTGCTTCCCAAATAATCACTCTTATTTATCTGAGTGTACTTGGGACGTCTTGATTTTGAAATGTCCATGGTGGAATTGAAACCTCTACCCACATGAAAAAGAGGATAGCCTGGTTTTCTTTTATCCCCTTCCCTAACATCTAAATTGTATCCCTTAGTTCCCCAAACCTCAAATCTAGAGTCACTTCTACAGGCCAAATCCTTGCCCACAACAGCAGAATATGAAGAGAAATTTACATCAGTTCTACGAGATGGCAACTGGTTGTCATCTTCGACCAAGGGTGTATCATGCTTACTAGAATCTGCAAAAAGTACTGAATCCCTAATGTTTGCACTGGTGAAATCTAATATCTTCCTTAGGAGCCAATAACAGTTAGTAACCATATGGCTGCTATCCAAACAATTGGAATCGCCGTATACTGCAATGCGACCTTCACCCACCTCTAGAAGACCAAGAATGGGGGAGGCAGCCTGCATAAGTCATAGAAACCATAAATACATACGACAATAATCAATTGGATTCTTGCAAAACTAAAAATAACTCATGTTTATTGTAGGAATTCTACTTGTGCTGGAAAAGATAAAAATAACAATTCATTCAAAAATAAATGTGCCACTCCTAGGGGCATAGCCAAGTGGCTTTCAGCCTCTTTGTTTGGCTAGACACCGAGTTCAACTCCAAGCTGGTTAAGAATTATATTTGGGCTTTGCCCACCTCCTACCTTCTGAAAAACCTCTAGGCGTAATACTAGAGGTATGGGTTCGAACTCTGCTCACATGAGTGAGGAGGGATTGGATATTTGGATTGCCATCAAATTACGATTAACAAAAATATGGCCTTCAACCAACTACAAACTAAATGTCTTACCGATGTTTGTGTCATATAGAAGAGAGAGAGTTGTGTTTTAAGCACTTGGCTTGTTCCATTCAGATCAAGTGAAGCGATGATGCAAATAAGATCCTCTCATTTCTTGCAAAGCAAGGTTTAAAATTTGAATGGCACAAACATGCTTGCATCTCTTTTGTGCTTATTAATCATTATAACTATCCAATTATCATCTAAACAACTGGAGAATCATACAAAATAATAAAAAAAAAATCAATCTTGTTTACAATGTTGCGCATTTCCATGGAATTAAAGAGATGATTCGGCAACCATATTTGATCCTTTAACAACCAAAAACCAAAAGAAAAAAATAAGCTGGAAATGTCTACTCACCTTGGTTGTGCTGGAAGTCAGCACATTTTGGGTTGCCCCACTCTCCGTGGTATCCAGGAAAGGAAAGCTATGTACATTCCCACCTCCTGGAAACCTTACAATATCTGTTCCAGATGCATATCGACTCTGCTCACCATTGAGAGAAAAATCACCATTCAGAATCTTGTCTCCAAAAGCAATCCCAAATGGGGCCAGAAGATCATTCAATGCTGGAATGTTTGCACCTCCAGTGACTGGAGTCCACCAGCTTCGAGTGTTATCATCAAAGAATCTCATCTTTACCATTGTCTCCACATTATACCACTCAGAAAAGACTGCCAATCCCAATCCAGTATTAAGAACATCATAACTCAGCTTTTCAATTTCTTCCTCAAAGTACTCATCCTCAAGATCCACAAGCATAAGTGTTCCATACTGGTGAGCATCAAAGCATGTAAAAGGAGAACCAAGTGTTTCAACATAATATCCTGCATCACGTAACATATTGAACATGATATGGAAATTTGTATGGAGATGATCTCCATGCCAGTCAAGAATATCACTGCGAACATCCAAAGAGTCCCTAGGAATATATCCAGGAGGGTATTTAATACTGTGAAACTGATCCCATAAAACCCTTTTAGATCTAGGGGGCGTTGGAACCACTTTTAGTTTTAACTGAAGCATGCATGTACTCCTCCGGGAGCTCATTTCTCCTCGAGCAGGAGGACTGTGTACACTAACGCTTACGTTTCCTTCAATCTCTCCCGAAAATTTTGCACCTTCTTCATTAATCTGCATGTGCAGTGCTAGATAACCAGTCCAAGGCCAGATTACTTCTGAATAGGTGAAGCGAATATTTAGAAGATTCCCTTCCTCACCCAAAGGATGCCATGTTGGTGGACCATCAACATAGCCAATTACACCCATCCCATTAAGAATGGTAACATTAAAAATAACAGGCATAGCACCTGCATAAAGTGGTTGTCGACAAAATGGCCATGAATAAGGGCAATCTGTATAATCAAGAACGCTTGGGAAGATGCTTGCACGGGGTTGGTAGTTCTTTAGAATTTCATATGATTCTAACCTGACAAAAAAGTGAACATATAGGACCAATAATACTGAGTTAGCTGACGCTAAGAATAACGGCAACAAAAACAATAAATAGCGACAGCACTACTGAGAATGACAAAGAAATGAATTTGCACCAAAACCAAGCACTCAGTGACTAACAGAACTTACAGATCAACTCTTCCTGCACCTTGCTCATACATGTTTGGACCAGAAAGCTTTGCAGCCCCCTCAACCAAAGCTTGTTTCATGCTCGCTGGGTTTAGAATGTTTTTCCGATTGTTTTCAGGAATAACGCTAACGAGCAGGCATACAACACCAGCAACCACAGGACTGGCCACACTAGTTCCTGATAAACTTTTACAACCTGTACTAATCTTAGACCCCATAATTTCCCGCCCATATGCCACAACATCTGGCTTCACACGACCGTAGCTGTAGATGCAATATACACAGTAAACATTTTAATACAAGTATGACCAAACAAGCTTATGGAGGAAGAAAAATACTTCAAAATAACAAAATTGTTATGAATATCTGCAGTTTATAGGATATGTATAGAGGAAAAAGGAAAAAGCATACAAGCATGACTAATTGTTTAACAAAGCACTGCAACAGAAGGACTTAATTTGTAGCCCAAAAATACTGACAAGATTGGATAATTTCTTTGGATGGGAGAGGATCCTCAATACAACAAGTGGTCAAATCTCCTAGATTTGGATGCAATAGATATCCAACTGAGGTCTTGCAATTTAGAGAGTAATCTCTTTTCGAATTTTAGTTTTATTTGAGCCACTGGGAAACTATGCAAAGTTTACTGACATGAACCTGCAACATCTAGGAGAAATAGGAAACCGCAGTTTTTGAACGATGGATGACCAACAACAATCATGTAGAAGATTGTTGGGACAACTTTCATTTCAGGTAAATCTATTGCAGACAAAGAAATGTACAAGTCAGATCCAGTTGTACTTCTATTGTTGGATATGTACAGCTCCAATTTTACAGCCCATAATCATTGAAATCTCCAACTGTTCAAGATCCTTGACTCTATCCAGGAAGATCAAAGTGAATGTGGCCAGATCTTGTTTGATATAATTCATTCAGGGGAAAAAATGAAGAAGCACTCCAAAGAAATTGTCCTTTCCTTGGTTGACCATGCTCGCAAGCCCAATCAGGCAATCACAAGTATGCCTTATACTCTAAACAAATGCCACAACCAAAACTACAGAATAAAAAAATTGACATTCTGATCATACCAGAATTTAGGATTTTCCAGATAATATCAGTAGAAGCAGTGGTTACTCTAAACAACCATAAAATTTATATAGACTAACCGACTTCGGGGCTCAAATCAAAATAAAATCAAAGAACATTAAGATAGGAAGAATACCCATGAGGAATTTCCCATGTACTCATGCCACGTGAGGAAAATGAGGCTATATGATCATTATAGTCAATGCCACCAACACCAATAACATCGCTCTGGTCTGCTGGGTTGTTCAAAGTGCCATACAGTGGTCCGTCATTTCCAATTGCCGAAACCATAATAATGTTATTTGCTGTTATTTCCCAGATCTGGTGAATGATTATGCAGCACTCAGTTATATTAAGGAAACTCTAAGTCTTATTTGCATAAATATTTAACAGAGACAAATGAGCATGTTAAAGCATACAATAGATAGATATATTAAGAAAATTTTAAGTCTCATTCGCATAAATATTTAACAGACAAACGTGCATATTAAAGCATACAATGGATAGTTACTGAAGGTTTCGGCAGAAATAGTTGGCAACCTTACAGAATGATCCTTCATGAAACATGAAATGGATATCAAATTGAAGACAATGTACTCATTTTTCCTTGGAATTTGATAGGCATAAGAAAAGACCCACCATTATATCTTTGTAACAGCAAAGATCAATAACATTTTAGAAAGAATCCAAGTTTCAAACTTCTGTCTTCACAAAACCCAAATTTCAACTACAAACTGATTAATTTGCAGGACAACGAAGTTTTACCTTCTCTATGAATGGGAGATCCAAGTAATCAGGCCCTCCAATACTCAAGTTCAGCACATCTATATTGGTCGCGATAGCATAATTGAAGGCATCAAGGAACCACGATGTATATGATACCTGCAATAGGCTGAACACGAAATTCTCATAATCCTGACCAAAAGTTAAGAAAGGAAAGAAATTCAATAGCGTAGCTAGCTTTAAAAATATGCTGAAGCCTAAAATATTTTTGCTCTTAGCATGGAAACAATCACCCTACTTTCCTCATTGAAGATAGAGAGCGAAATCAAAACCTTTTGAAGCTTAATTAAATTTTAGTTATTGGATTATGAATAGTAAAACATATGCAGACAGAAACAATGGTAAGAAAAGGTCAACCACACAAGGACACAAAATGGGACACAAATGCCAGTGCAACTTCATGTCATAGGAACAAAATAAACATATTCCACATATCCAACATGCATTACCTGCGCATCTGTAAACACACGAAATGCATAAATCTCCGTATCCGGTGCAAATCCAAGACACTCTGCATCTTGACCAGCAACAACTCCAGCAACAAATGTCCCATGTCCAAGATTATCATTTAAAGTATCTTCATTCGTCCAATTAGTACGCTCCTGAAAATTGCTCAAGACATTAATTAAATGTCAGCTCTCTGCTATAAGCTAAAAGTAAATGTAGAATAAAAAATTCAATGACAAAGAATGTTCATTAACTTCACCATTCTATACTCCCATAGCATCAGTAACACATCAAACTAAGAAACAGATAAGTACAACAACTCTTATCATTTTTATCCAACAAAAAATACCTTTATATTACGGAAATGTGGATGGTTTTCTCGAATGCCAGTATCAAATATCGCCATTTTTACTTTAGCACCAGTGTACCCCTTTCCCCAAAGTGCATCAGCTCCAAACAAAGAAGTAACCTGAGACCTCTACAAGAGTAGGAAGAGGGAAAAAAAAAATGAAAACACAATTAAAAAAAAATCCCATTCCAAAAAGCTTGTCCAGAAACTTATTCATATCTTACACACGTGCAAACAAAAAAAAATATGTCTCCACCTTGTGGGCCAAAAGTTCCAACACCTCAGAAATACAAGATTTGAACTTTGACCCACATAACGATTAATAAGAACAGCAATCCAGATTACAATGCTATGAATTCTCTAGAATTTCATTTAAATGCCAAAAATCAAAGAAGAAAAACTAAACTCAATTCTTTTCCACTCATTAATTGCCCCCCACCCCCCCCCCCCCCCAAAAAAAAAAGAAGAATAAGAAGAAGAACATGAATACCTGCATCAAGAGATGGCGTCTCCAATTAATCGTGCAATTACTGGTGGTAGCCGTGTAATGCTCTCCTTCATTAAACGACATCGAAGTAAAGATCTTTCCGGGTCGTTTCTTCCCATCTTCGAAAGCCCCGCCAAGCAATCCCCTTTTATAGCTCGAATCCACACTCACATCCTTAACCAAATTCAGCCTCTCAATCTCTTCAATTAATCCTTGTTTCGCCGATTCCTCGACCGAAATTAACCCGAAATCGGTCGGGTACTTCGAGGCTGGGTTTTTCCTCTCGATCCATTTCCAGCCGTCTGGTGCAATCCTTGATTTTAGATACGAGCAGTGATCCTCAGCGGTTTTGTACTCCCTGAACCGGACTATGTAGTTGTTGCGAGAGATTCGGGTTTGGTTTTGGTTTTGAGTAGGGGTTTGGATCGGGCTGGGAGAAGGTATGAACTGAAGGAGGTAGAAGGACACGAGGACCTTGAGAAGAGAGGACTTGAACGGAAATGAGCTGAGCATTCGATGTGGTGTCATGTTGCAGGGTACAGCGATGTCGTTTCGTACTGATCGATTTGGCGGGAAAATCCCCGCATCAGAGAACGGGGCTTACTGGCTTAGGCACCGCCTGGAATATTGTTTCTTACTCCTGTTTCGTGTCTGTCTCCTCTCTTGTTGCTTGCGAGGTAAACAAAATCAATAACACTACAGAGCTTCTGATTTAACAACCTCAAAGTGCATGAGATCCAGCCACGTGGTATTTGCATGTCTTAACCTCTAAATAGCATTTAAATCATTATGTTTCTATTATTTATCAACTAATGACATTGTTCCCAATTCGTATCAAATCGGTCCAAACACGTATGGAAGTAACTTATTATTATTTGACTACTTTAGAAATTATAAAAAAATATTAAACGATTATAAAAGGTTCTGATTTATATCATTCTATTACTATATCTTTACAAAACCTTTTATTTTATTATATTTCTATTAATTTCATTAGTTAACTAATTAATTGACTAGGAAAAAAATTAATTTTAATCTTGAAACAAAAGTATAAAAATAGGAGTAATAAATATTTAGATTTATAGACATGTAGGAATTATTTTTTAGCCAGTTTATACTTTGAATTTATACTATTGTATTGCTTTGTATATTATTACTTTTTATGATAATTATTATTAGTCAACTAACGTGCTAATGGAAACATAATAAATTAATTGATTTTATAAAAAATAAAAAATGATAGATAAAACATTTTGATAATTATTTAATATTTTCTAATTCTTAAAGAATTAAAGTAGTTAATCTGACTTTGTCTTAGATTCATTGAACTTGAAAGCAAAGTCGTGAGGTTGAAGATTGAGCTATTTTGAATGGGGTAGTGATATTTTCACCCCACAAATTTTATAAATCCAGCTCACTTTTAGAAAATAATTATAAAAAAATTCTTATTATTTTTAAAAATTTTAAATAAAAAAGAATTCAGAAGAATTAATCAATTAAATCTATCTCAATTTATTTTGTTGTGACTTAGATTTTTTATTATATTTCACTAATAAGCTTTTTTAACCTAAATTTAAATTGATTATTTTATCCTTAAAGGGTAAAAATACCAATAATTTAATTTAATTTCCACAATTTTTTAATTTTATAAAAAATCATTGTTTTTAAATAGTTAAGTCTACTTTATTAGTATGTTTATTAATTTTTAATTAAACTAACATAACATCTTTATGATAAAATACTCATTAAATTATTAGGTTATCAAATTTATACCATTTACATGTAAAATATTGAAATTATTAGATTTTATCTAAGAAATTAGGTTATAAGTCACAAAATTAAGTACTTAAAATATTAGATAGAAGAACACATATTTGTTTAGAGCGAGTCATTTTATATTATAAAGCAAAATAATTAAATAGAACTTATATTAAACCTACTTTAATAGTAAAAAAACTAAGTAAGAAAAAAAATACAAGAATGATTGATTGATTAATTATATAAATATTTTTTTGTTGATTTGTATTTATTAGAAAAATGTGTATTTATTATAAGTATTTTTTTTATAAAAAAATGGGATATTTTTTAAAAATATCCCCACCCCTTTGAATGAGATGTACAGATAAATACAGGGGTGTTGTAAAAGATAATTAACATTTTAATGCCCCTCAAGTTTTGGCTATTTGTGAAAATGTCGGAAAATATTTATTTTAGAAACAATCAAACTCAACAATAAACGCGCACAAACGCTGTTAGTTGTTAATTACAAAGAGAAAAAACCAGTGGATGGCGCGAGGTTCGATCATCAGTGCACAATCCAGAGCGACGTCGACCTTGCTATCGACCTCAGTTGCCCGGCTTTCATTTTCATCAGCAAAATGCAGAATCCCTTTTACGCGTTCCCAGTATCTTCCTTCGATTCGCCTCTTCTGCAAGCGTTGTCATGCACATGCTGTCGAGCACTCAACAGACATGACCAAGTACAGGGAAGCTTTCTCCAGGCGAATGGCCATGGCTGGTCTCAAACCCCATCACCGTATCGGTCAGTCTTCTGAAAACATCCCCTTTTCACCTTTCTGTTTGTTTGTCGGTAATTTGTAGGCAGATAAGAAAACAAACTCTCTTCTGCTTAAGAAATTGGTTCAGTCTTTTAGCAAGATTTGTTGAACTTTTTAATTGTTTTGGGTAATTATCATTACAAAAATGCTTAGGGAAAAGGAAGTGAAACATGTTAAGCTAAAGTTTGTCGTTTTAGCTCTTATGACTAAGAAATTGTTGTGAGAGATCGATATTTGTGTTCAGCATTAGGAGTTTCTGGCGGACCTGACAGCATGGCCCTCTGTGTTCTAACGGCTGGCTGGAAAACTGGAGGGTTTAACCAGAATGGTGAGGCCGGTGAGTTCATTGACGGGCTTTTGGCCATAACTGTGGATCACGGGCTACGTGAGGAAAGTAAAGAGGAGGCCAACATTGTTAGCCACCGCGTTTCTGATATGGGTATGTCGGCCTTTTAACTATTTTTTGCCTTTGTATGGTGAGGCTGTGAATTTACTATGATCAATTGGTTGCTAATATCGGATTTGTGTAGGAATCAGATGTGAGATTGTTCGTTGTGATTGGTTGGATGGTAGGCCAAAACAGGGTCATTTACAAGAAGCAGCTCGTGACATGAGGTGATTTATTTTTATTTTTTTCATTTAAATTTAAGTAATGGAATTTTGATATCCCTTTTTCCATATTTTATGCCTTTTTTTTTTTTAACTATGGAGGCTTCAGTATTTTTTTTTTAAATGAGGATAATCACTGATTAGGAATCCATTCATGTTCAACTACAGGTATCGGTTATTTCAGAAGGTTTGCATTCAACACCAGATTGGTGTGTTACTTATTGCACATCATGCAGATGATCAGGTTTGGACCAATTGATTATGGACAAGATGGTGATTTGGTTTGATTCTATGCATCTGGTAATATTTGAGATACTATGCAGGCTGAGTTATTCATTCTCAGATTATCTCGCAATAGTGGGGTTCTTGGACTTGCAGGCATGGCATTTTCTTCTCAAATTTTCTGCTCACATGCATACTCTTGCCATGAAGATTTAAAGAACCATTCTATTCTTCTGGTGCGGCCTCTTTTGGATTTTTCAAAAGATGATATGTACAAGGTCAGTGGAAAAAAGTTCGTCATCAAATGTGGTTGAGTTTCCCTTGAATTTTTGTCTTAATATTTTTGCAGATTTGTCAAGGAGGTAACCGAGATTGGGTTGAGGACCCAACAAATCGAAGTCCATTATTTGTGAGGAATAGGATTCGAATGTCATTAGGAGATTTGTCATCATGTGAGTTGTTTTAGACATACAGTGTTAGCCGGATGAGATGTTTTTCCTTTCTTTGTTTGCTACTTCTTTTCATGAGATTATTCTTTTATGTTTATTTGTTTTTACACTGACCTTGTTGCTGCAGTGTAAGTACTTGAGAGTTTTTCTGTGATTCATAGATTCATTGTGCTTTCTTATTTACTTCATTCCAATGTTTGTATGCATTCATAGGCTTTACTCAATTTCTTACTTTTCAGGTAGCTTTAAATCTGAACTACAGGCAGTTATTTCGGCCTGTCGAAGGACACGTTCATATGTTGAGCACATGTGCTCTAATTTGATAAATGAAGCTGTGACCGTCATGGATGTAAGCAATCCTTCCAACTCTTAGCATGCATTGATATATATAGTGCCTAAATTTTATATTTCAGATGAATATTATTCTTGTAGTTATTAGATAATTGTCAGTCATCCATAATTCTCACTGTTAACTTTTCTTCTTGTTTTAAATTTACATTTGGCAGCAAGGATATGCTGTTATTGATCTAAAGATTCTCAATCCATCAAAAATTGAGGACATTTTCCTGTCAAAGTTTCTTGCCTTGGTCTTGCAGGTAATATCAACTATAGTTGGTTGTCCAACACCTTAATTGTTTAGTATGTTTTCAATCTACTAGTATTTAATCTTTTGATGATACTGCTCTAATCTGAACTTTCCAGTTTATTTGTCAAAGACAAAGGCCAATTAGAGGCAGTACTTCAAAATTGCTGCTGCACTACATTCGTACTTTCCCATGCAAGGTACATTTTTCTAGCACTACGTGAATGTCTTGAATAGTTATCTATTGGTTTCTTCTCCGTCATAATTGAAAAAGCTTTTGCAGTGAGTCATTATGATTTATGACATACTGAACAACCATATCAATGGTTTGATATTACTTTCCAAAGTCATTCTTTTGAACTGTTACTGTAGTTGCTTTATTCTAAAATTCTCAACTTATGTAGTCATGCCTGAATTCAGTTGTGATCTCTAAATAGCAGGATCATCACTGGATGTTGGCTTTTACTTTCTTTTTCTTGTTTTCTTTTTGTTAAAATGTTTCCTCTTTTTTTCCCCCCTTTATTTATTATTTTTGCAGTTTTTCTCTCGTTTCATTGAGTTTTCTGGTGAAAAGGTTCAAAAGAATGAAGAATTTTTGTTTTTTATTTTCTATTTCGATGTTTGATTCATGATCATGTTTCAACAATATTGCAGACCTCCCTTACTGCAGCTGGTTGTTACCTTTGCCCAGCTCCTGGGTCCAGAGGCACCAAAGCCTTGGTTTGTTCTTCCATTGACGGTCCTCTGCCATCAAAACTGGAATTGTTTCAGATACACTCTGATGGAGAACAGAGACATTGTGTTCCAGATGTAGAGCAGATTCTAGAGGATGCAAAATCCTATTCAAACCACTTGATCCAAGATGCATCAGACAAACTTTTGTTGAGCATGACATCTGATTCAGTTCTGACTGAAGCCAAGAGATTCAATATGCTGAGTGAATCAACCTACAAGAACATTCTTCTACTGCAAAGGGAGGAAATCATACGTTTTAAGTTTGACTCTGAAGTTACATCTGACAGCCAGTTAATGCATGCCGTTGAACGTGTCGGCACATATCCAAGTATACCACTTCAGCCTGGGCAAGTGTGTTACTTCATGAACAGGTTCTTTGTGACATGGAAACTTAGCAAGGAAAATGGTAGCAGGGCATTTCCCAGGGAAGTTCGTAATGACGAGGGTTTGGGAGAGGATAGTTGGAACCAGTACTGCAGTTCTTGTCTAGTTGGTGATGAGATGGTGGCCGAGGTGCGCCACATGATTGAATCGGACTGGCTGTATCTTGCCAAGTTGTCGAAGGGTCTAAGTTCAGGTAATTTGCCACTGGAAAGAGTATTTATAGACGAAAAAACTGGGCAAAAAGTGGAGAAGACAAACCTATGTGTGGATTATGGAAGATTATCAGCGAAAAGAGCTATCTTATCGTTGAAATCTATCTCAGTTGCAGCAAGAAGAAGCCTTCCTGTCCTAGTAAGCAGCCATGGACAATTACTTAGTATCCCAGTAAGTTAATCCTTTGCAGTTTCATAATAACACAATTCTTACCTCTCATTGCCTCTGTGAATAAATTTTTTCCCAGTGGCAATAATGTTCTTATTTTTCTTCTCTCGGAACATTGTTTTTGTTTGTTCTTATAGTTCTATATTTGGCAATAATGTACTTTGGGCCCTAACATCCTTTTCATTTTGTACAATTTCAGAGTATTAATGTCAATATTTGCCCTTGCTTGATGGTATCTGCTGTTTTCAAGCCAAAAGTTCCACTTGGGGGAGGTCATAGTTCATTTTTATAGACTCTAGTTTCAGGCTTTTGCTTTTTCCCCCATTTTCGGCGATTGTATTCTGTTTCCATGTTGTGAGTTAGCTTTACATATAAACCTAGGAGGCTCCACATAATCGGACAATGGAGATCTGCACAAGTAAACCTGAAAATGTTGTAGAGTAAGCATCCAAAGTGTAAATTCTACCTTCCGCTGCAATTTCATTGTTGATTCTTCAGGTTTGTTTATATTTTTCCTCGTTTTGTATCTCCCTTACTATTGTTGACACTTCTTATATGAGAAAATTAAACCACTATATATAACAAAGTATCTTACAGAGTGTGTGGTTTTGAAGAATTTGAATTCAAATGATGATAACGCTACCTGCCACCCTGCATTTCCTAATATATTCTCGTTCTCGCTAGGTTTCTATTTATTCTTTTCATGTAAGTTCATTCCTCAAAGTGAAGTTGCCATGCATAGTTTAAACTTTGTGATAAGTTCATTTCATTCCCCAAAGTGAGGTTGCTAGGCATCATTTAAACTTTATGATAAGTTCAGAGCCCTAACAATCAGCAGGTGATATCAAAATCCACATAATAAGATGCAATTAGTGGCATGGATCGAACGGGTTGAAATTAAACTGCTCTGGAGGATTGATGATGATGGTGGCATTGATAGTAACCGACTGAAATGCTGGGAAAACATTAAGAATTTATATATCATCAGCTCTGTATGATTGAAGATGTAAAGTCTTAATAGCTTGTAAGTGAACACGGTTAGCAAATTTGTAACATGCTTTCGAGAGGTGACAGCTGATCTTTGGGCAAATTTACAAAAATTATTCATGCCGCTGTGAATTGTCTTTGTACAAGCCACACTGTTCTCAGTCCTCCATCAAACAAAATATAAATGGGCGGCTCAGTGATCCAAACTGGAGCCCGTCAAATTTCAGGCTTTAATTCTGTATGCTCAATAATTGATCAAAACATAAAAACTGAAAACGTAATTAGATCACTCCCAAAATCCTCTTCCAAAACTGCAGTTGGGAGTTTTCAAGGAGTATGCTGTTCTTTGTAGGTTACAAATTTTGGTGTAGACTTTGCCAATATAATTGCTGAAGGGGGAAGAATCACGAATGAATGTACTATAAGCCGCCCTTACCTCCTCTTTCCTCCAAAGAATGAAAAGATGCGAACCACCGCTTCCAAGCTGCATCCTTCTGTTGCTCAACCCATGACAAAAAAGCACTGTCTAACAAGCAGAAGATGTTAACATAGAGCAGCTGGTATCTTACAGGAACATAACGGAAATTAGCAACTTGAACTATCGGCCATATACTACCCTCCAAAACCAAGGCTGGGAGGAAATCCCTCTTCAAGTCTTCTTTCACTTGAGCAACATTCTTGCCAGCAGAGAATCCCATGTAAGTGAAAAACACAAACAAATCTAAGGGGCCAAAGATGATGCTATCCATTGCAACTTTAGTAGCGACAAACCGTGCTGACTTTGGTGGTAATTGAAGCTTCAGCCTTATGAATCTGTCCAAGCCTTCATACCTATGATTTAGGTGGAACAGAAGTTACTTACCAGAAACTTTCTTGTGAAGAAAGTCCATAACACACACATGCATCTCAGATAGTATGCTGACTATGTGGCACCCCACACCCTACCTATCAAAAGTTCAACAACTGAACATCTCTGGAACAAACAAGTAGCACACAGCTCAGAGAACTAACTTTTATCAATTGAATTACAAACAATTCAAAAAAAAATTCTTTCATTAAGAGTCACATATGACACATCCAATGCTAATGCAGCTTGAATCCTAGCTCCACCCTACTCAAAACAATGAGCCAAGCCCTGACTACTTTTAAAGGTTGCTTTTTGAGGTACAAACCTACTATAACACACAATCTACCTCATGACAATCTTTATGAGCAGATGTTGAAATTAAAGAATGGTCAGCCAAAAAAGATAGGTCAACTAACCCAAATGAAAGATAAGTTAACTGACCCAAATGAGAAAAAAGGATCCGGAAAACTCACCAAAAATGGCCAACAGGTCCAACAAAGCCAAATCCAAATGAACTTGTGACTGCCACTCGTTTCCAGTTGACTTTGAATTTTTCATCTGCATCCTGCCCCGTTAAACACATATTATGGGCTTAATCGTGCAAGGGAACATGCTGATACTCAAATAGCTAGCTTCAGCTTAGAATGGATAAAGTTAAAATGTCATCACAAACGGCATCAGCCTGACAGCAGTGATAATGAAGATGGAATGGGAAAGTAAACATATAAGTAAATAATAAGATCATATTTCTTTAGAAAAAAAAAAAAAGTCTTCTCCTTTACCCTGCAGCAAAGGCTCAATATGATTAAAAGAAATTATAGATCCAGAGTCACATAATCCAGACCAACTTGCTATTGGTGCATAGGCTTAAGAGTTAAGGATATGCAACATATGTGCAGCGTTTTGTTATTTTTACTTGAATTTCTTGAGTCATTCATCCAGGATTTGCATTTCAAATATGCAGTTGAGGCATTACTTCATAATAACAATATAGCATTTCTTATACCATAGTGTCTGGTGATGGCTCTCATATACCACAATACTGCTGTGGAATCATACATCTAAATGTAACTTAAAATACACGTTCGCTCCTACACAAATCCAAGATATTGTCTCATATCTATTGCAGAGATGACAAGCAAAAGAGAGAATTTCATTCAGATTCTTGAAGTTACTAACAGAAGATTGACTGAAAAAGAAAAAAGCATTGGAAAAACAATGAAGAAAAGCACAAACAGTAGTTGGCAAGAACCCATTTATTAAAGATTCTACGTGAAATAGCACTCCTGAAATCAGTACAAACTGTAAAGAATCATCCTAAGAGACCTCACTTTGCAAGATTTACCCTTAGACATAAGCAAACAATACCCAATATCGGAAATTCACAGATACCCATTTCACAAAGTGAGGAATTCACATCAAAATAACACAAACCACGCATACCCATTGCCAAAGAACATGCAAAAGAAACAGAAAATCAAGAATATGTAGCAAGAATAAAGAAAGAAAGAAAAAATAGGGCGGGGAAGCTCACAGTCACAGATAATTGAAGGCGGCTTTTAGCAGTGGCATGAGTGATGTATTGAGCAGCAATGTCGCCAACACCCCAAAGAAATCCAGAGCTTATCACTTGCGTTTTCAGTGGATGAACAGCCAAGCAGTTTTGGTACCATTTCCAAAGCTTCAACATTTTACCCGTGTAAGAGAGAGAAGAGGGGCGGAATTAGAGAGGCTAAGGTTAAGATAGTAGAGGGCAGCGAGAGAAATTAGAGATTTTTGGAACCCATGTCGTATTGATGACCAAATTGACAGACGCCAGTTGCCACCGGCATGTCTGAGTCTTAAGTTAACGCACGCATCAATCTTTCTCAATTCTCACTGAGAGGGTACATTTCGTACGGGTTTTGTTTGCTGTAGACAGAGTAGAGGATGCTAATGCGCAGACCAAAATTATATTGGATACCATTTTTAGGATAGAGATAAATAAATTATTCTTTGCCTTTGGTGCCTTTGGTGAGTAGGAAGGGAGTTGGTGACTTGGTTGGCATGTTAATTGAAAGAATAAAAAAAAAGCTTATTTTGCTCAATAAAGATATTATTATTGTTCTTTGCACTCTAATTTTAATGGTATTTATAATCAAAGATCAAACGGAACATAATCAACCATACGAATATATTATAATTTAGTATTAGGTTAAAAAATTATATATAATAATATAATTTTTTTCTTCTTGCTCTTTTATCTTTACCTGTATTTCTAATGAATAATTTTTTAATGTATATATGTGTATATTAATATATTTTAAATATCTTCATGCTACCCCCATTTCATATTCGACTCTCGCTAGCTATTTCTGTCATATCTATTGCCATACATATCATAAAAGAATTTTTCCTTATTATTGTGATTTGGTGTTGTTGTTATTAAATAATGTACAGGACAAAACCTGTAAGAAATGTGCAAGACTATGAATTGCAAAATTTCTTCCGTTTGATATTGAAATTATAACATTCATTTGCATCACAACATCAATTATGCTGACCCACTATCTGCAATATGCAAGAGATTTTATTTATTATTATTCTTATTGTGGTAGAAATTAATCTCCATAAAAGAAGAAAATACGACACAGTATCTGGGTGCTGCCGTGGCATAACGTGCTCCTTCCACATATCCTATGAATGCATTTCTGTCACCAGCATTTTGCAGCCTCAAAATATGATCGAAAATCTATTTATGATAATATTTTGTGGATAAGAATCTCCAATGGATGTCACAACACAAACACATGCCACAAGCTTCCCACTACTCAAGTGTTGCTACTTCATCGGCTGCATGCACGTACACGCTTCTGTAAACCAAACCATGCAAGTTATGCTCCAAGTGCCCAAATCAACAGGTACTGTTCGTCTCCCGTTAACTCGTTCTTCTGTACACTTAGTCTTATTTTAGAGAGCTATTGCTTGTTGTAATTGCTCAAACTAATTAATGTCATTGAATTTTTATATGTATGTTTCTTTACTTTAAGCAAAGCTGTGGAAGTTTTCTCAGAAAGTAAAATTGGGAATTTTGTGGGTTAAAGTTGTCTGTTGGGTAGATTGCCATTTGCTGCCTTTAGTTGAAAATGATTTCTGCATAGCACTACTTCTCAAGTCCAGTGACTGATGGATAATGGATTCATTTCAGATTTAATGATGAAATTTGCTTTTTGTTCTTCTGCTATTCACCATTAAATTCATCAAAGTAAACTTCAGTTCGGGTAATTGGAGTTTTCAGATAGAGATATTTTTAATTGATTGTCTTGAAGAATCAGTTTGATATGTAATTCCTTTTTGCGGATTGTACATTTTCTGTCTGATTATAGCTTATTGTCAATTGGAAGGTAGTCAAAATGTTGAAAGGCTCAGGAGATAATTTAGTATACTAGTATTTGCTTGTTTTTCGATCTTTGTTTTCACAGTTGTTCGTGGTCCTTCAACTGATTCTTATTTGATTGATAAAATTTGTTTCCAAATTGGGGCTTAAATATATATTTAAGGGTAGGTTTGGCAGGACTTTTATTTGTAGATTGTCTGCTTGTTCATGAATTAATCTTTGAAGTGCATGGTAAAGGTTAATATGGACTTACATTAAATGATATTTAGATATTTTCCGTGCATTTTTTTTATTTATGTGATATTCAAAAGTCTATCAAATTGATTATTCCAAATGAAATTTTAGATTCTCATCTGTTGGATCTGTTTCCAGATCTTGCTTAATACTTAAAGATGTTTTGGTGCATTTTGCCTAGGTTCTATCTTCAAAAAAGTGTTTTGATCATCTCCATTGTGAACATGATTGATTGGAAGCCTATTTACCGGCCGCTTGTGGTGTGGTAGCCTGAATTTGAATTCCATCTAGATAGGAAGGTGGCTAACTCAGTAAAGGAGAAGCAGGGGGACGGAAGTTGCAAGTTTGGCCAAGAAAAGGGTCATGTTATCATGGGTAAGCACCAAGAAGGAACAACCATGAGCAAGCAGCTTGTTGAAGCATCGCCGACTGTGGTAGTATCTTTATCTTCTTTGTTTTATTTAATGAAATATTGCTCCAGATGCATTTTCCATTCTTTCTTCTTGTGGCTTGCAACTCCCCTTCTTAAGTTTGTGAAATAGATATTTGCCAAATAACTTATTCCTGAGCCCGTTATAACATTATCATGAAATATCTACAGTTGAGTTTACCGAGGTCACCATCATTAGAGCCTTAAACAAAAGCCCCTTGAGGTTTATATATTTATGTCATATTGTTTTAGTTTTCACTGTCAGAAGGATGACATTTATGCAAACGTTCTTTGTTTGATATTTGTTGTGATTATATGCTAATAAGCAGACATGTTATCATTCTAATCACGATCATTTTAACTTCACAGGAAAAATGTCTACACAGGGACAAGTTACATTCAATCAAAAGTTCTGTAGCCTCACCAGTTCAATCCCGCTGCCTTGTCTGTTTGGGAAACAATGGCTGCAGAATAGTCCGTTCAAGGACCAAACTGATGAATATTTTGGTTGGAAAAGGGAAGCCTCACGAAGCCCATTATATATTTAACTGTTTAATAGAAGAAGGACACAGACCAACCCTCATTACATACACAACTCTCGTGGCTGCCTTGACTCGCCAGAAAAGATTCAAGTCCATTCTTTCACTGATCTCTAAAGTAGAAAAGGATGGTATGAAGCCTGATTCAATACTCTTCAATGCCATGATTAATGCCTGTTCTGAATCTGGAAATGTTGATGCAGCCATGAAAATCTTTCAGAAAATGAAAGATAGTGGATGTAAGCCCACAACCAGCACGTATAATACCCTTATTAAAGGATATGGAAATGTTGGTAAGCCTGAAGAATCTCTGAAATTACTACAATTAATGTCTCAGGATAAAAATGTGAAACCAAATGACAGGACTTACAATATTCTTGTAAGAGCCTGGTGTACCAAGAACAACTTAGAAGAAGCATGGAATGTGGTCTATAAGATGGTGGGGTCTGGTATACAACCTGATGCTGTCACCTACAACACATTAGCAAGAGCTTATGCTCAATATGGGGAGACGTATAGGGCAGAACAGATGCTTTTTGAGATGCAGAACGACCAAGTACGGCCAAATGAGCGTACTTGTGGTATCATTGTGAGTGGGTACTGTAAAGAAGGTAATATGGAAGATGCAATGAGGTTTCTCTATAGAATGAAGCAGCTTGAAGTGCATCCAAATCTTGTTGTGTTCAATTCTCTTATTAAAGGATTTCTTGACATCAAAGATACTGATGGAGTTGACAAGGTGAGTGCCAACATGTCTAATATTTATATTTTCTAAAATTCTTTATCCTTTTCTCTCGATTACAAGAATTATACATTTCCAAGCGGTTCCTTACTACAATTGTAGATAAGAGTTTAGTAAATGGAGTGTATGGTCATATGGCTTTCATGTTCTGTTGTCATCTTGGCGTCATAATGGGATGCATGTAGACATTGAGAATAGAAATTTCTCACCTTTATCACATTAACCAATTAATCAATTAATCAATTATAATCTTCTGACATCAATGACTTATGAAACATTTGAAAGCAATCACAGTTTCCAATAGTCTAAGTCAGTATTGTTTACTAAATTGGGGCCAGGCACTCACATTGATGGAAGAATTTGGGGTCAAACCAGATGTCGTAACTTTTAGCACAGTCATGGATGCTTGGAGTTCAGCTGGGCTTATGGGCAAATGCCAGGAGATTTTTGATGACATGGTGAAGGCTGGCATAGAACCTGACATCCATGTATTTAGCATCCTTGCAAAAGGCTATGTGCGTGCTGGAGAGCCTCAGAAGGCTGAGTCAATTCTGACTTCCATGCGCAAATATGGTGTGCATCCAAATGTTGTAATGTTCACTACTGTCATCAGTGGGTGGTGCAATGCTGTAAAGATGCAGCGTGCAATGAGTATTTATGAGAAAATGTGTGAAATAGGCATTAATCCCAATTTGAAAACATATGAAACTCTATTGTGGGGATATGGAGAAGCAAAACAGCCTTGGAGAGCAGAAGAATTGCTGCAGATGATGGAAGAGAAGGGTGTCCGTCCTAAGAAGAGCACCATCCAACTTGTAGCTGATTCATGGCGTGCTATTGGTTTGGCAAGTGAGGCCAAGAGAGTTCTCAAAAGTGCAGAAGAAGATAGGCAAACCATGCCAAATAAAAAGGATGGGATAGCAGTCGAGAGCATTCACAGGAAGCAAAATCTTAGTGCTTCAAATTCTACTTTTTGGCAGATACCTGGGGTAGTGTCGAGTGAGCGCAATGGGTCTTCAGCTGCTAAAATTAGAAGCCAAATAGTTCTGAGATCTGACACTGTGTGGACTGCAACTAAATCCTTATTCGTCAATACATATGGTTCCGGGGTGCAACCAATGGTTGTATGCAGGAAGCAATGTAGTCAGGTTGGTACATGTGGGCAGTTTGTAAATGCATACAGATTGGTGTTCATAAATTGATGGCTGCCGGGATCATACTTTTAACCAATGTATGGTGACACACCGGTGGAGGAAGGTTGCTTTATTAGCTCCTTGAAGTTCGAAAGGCTGACTAGTACTTGTTTTCCAGATCCTTAGTCTGTACATGCTGAAATTGTTCCAAGATATATACATGCATTTCTTCTGGTCTGGTCCCATTGTTTTCGTTGACACAACTCAATTTGTAGCTAGTCTTGTAATTTTTGTACAATCGGATATATATATACTCACAGTTGATAATTCAGGGCCAGACCACCTGCTGTCCGATTTTTCATTAATGTAATGATATTATATGTACCTAGATTATACAAAAATTTGTCAAATACATGTGATTCATGTCCTCAACGTGGCCTTTGAGGCGGCTTTGTTATTCGTTCTTTTGTTAATGTTTTTCAATTCAGATCAAGTATCACGCTTTGCGCACTTCGTAGTTTGTTCCTCAAATAATATTTTAAGGGGTGAAGGCAGTTTTGGGTCTTGGTGGGACCCACTAGAAGTAGGCAATGGTGCAAGCAAGATGTCAACATACTCCCTGATTATAAGTAAACAGTACTTTCAATCCCTCAAGAATTAAAATCTTCAGAGGAGGAGAAGCGTTGAGTAGAGATGATGATATCTCTAAATCTCCTGCCTACGCTGCCTTCCCTCCAAAACCCTAATTTCAGTTCTACCCAATCTTCCAACCCTCTCAAAAACCCTAATTTTGCTGCAAAACCTTTTTACAAGCCCCTCAAAAACCCTTATTTCACAATCCTCAACCTGCTCCCAAAATCAAACCCACGCCAGATTTCACGCACCCGTTGGCCCTTTGTCTCTAAAAATCCCAACTTTGTTAACTTTCAGCACCAAAATCCTAGGCCCTTTAACCCCAAAAATTTACTTTACAGACTGAACTGTAATAAATTGAAAAGCTCTGGGGAAGAGACCAAATCAGTTGTTAATACTGGTGGTGGAGGCGGCGGCGGCGACGGCGGAGGTGGTGACGGTAGCGATGATGAAGAGGCGGAGGGGCAAAGCGGGGCATTGCCAGGATGGTTGAATATCACTTCTGATGATGCAAAAACAGTTTTGGCGGCGCTGGTTATTTCACTTGCTTTTCGGTCGTTTGTGGCCGAGCCAAGGTACATTCCTTCGTTGTCGATGTATCCTACGTTTGATGTTGGAGATCGAATTGTTGCAGAAAAGGTAGCGGTTTTTGTTGATCTAGTGTTAATTATCTTATTTTTCTTTTATAGTTTGCTATGAGACTGTCTTTGGATGCTTAATTGAACAAAGTTGATTGTTGACTTTGAATATGCTGATATTATAATCTTACCGTGAGAGGGTGAATACAACTTATGTGCCGTGTGTTTTTGGGGTCGGGAACTAGAGAAGGATGCAGCTCAGAATATACAAGTGATGTACTGATTTGTGGCTCATTTATTCTGCTCATTTGACAATTGAATTTGGAGCTTCATAGGTGCTGATGTAATTTGTTGCTGTCTGAAACAATGGCATTATGGCAAGGCAGAATGACTAGTTGAGAAGGACGAAGCTACTGACCAGAAAGATACTACTTGATGATTTGTCTCAAGTAGAACTTTATCCTCTTAATTAGATATTTGTTACCGATTTCATCCTCTTTCTTTGTATCTTTTGAGTGTTCCTGTTTCAATCAATTCAGTTTCTTCACTTAGATTTTGATTATTTGTTTGGGCAACATCTGTGCTTAGGGTTTATGTGGTCACTGTAGCTATTTATTTTGCGTCAAATATAAAGAACTTGGTGAAGACTTTAATTATTGTGCATCATAGGTTTTTACTTAAATTTGTCAGGTTACCTACTATTTCAGAAAGCCATGCTCAAATGATATAGTAATTTTCAAAAGTCCACCGGTTCTTCAGGAAGTAGGATACACTGATGATGATGTCTTCATTAAACGAGTTGTTGCCAAGGAAGGCGATGTTGTAGAGGTGAGTTTCTTGGTGAAGTTGTTTCTGTTGATTTCAGCAATTCAGTCTTTTCTAGGATATTATGGGCATTGGACTCTTGACTGTGGAATTTGTTTGCTCGCAGGTTCGTGAAGGGAAACTTATAGTTAATGGAGTTGTAAGAAATGAAGACTATATCTTGGAGGCCCCTTCTTATAACATGACACCAATTGTAAGCATCAACTTATAATCTTCAGAGATTTAACATTATGTCCTTCCCACTTTTGTCTCATTTAGTATGATCCTGTGCTCAAATGAAAATTGTGCCTGAACCACAATCAATAGAAAAACTTCAAACGTCTTATGTTTTCTACATATAGCCATATACAGAATTGTTAATTTTCAATCTTCTTCATTCATGTTGCAGACTGTCCCGGAGAACTCGGTCTTTGTTATGGGTGATAATCGAAATAACAGTTATGATTCACATGTATGGTAAGATCACATCTATGACTCACAGTTGACGGTCCATGCACCGTGAACTGAAATAATTATTTCTTCTCATTTTGGAGTTTTCTGATTTTTCTTGAAATTGTGTTTTAGGGGGCCCCTCCCTGCCAAGAATATCATAGGAAGATCAGTATTTCGCTATTGGCCTCCGCAAAGGATTGGTAGTACAGTTCCTGAAGGTGGCTGTGCTGTTGACAGCCAGTTAAAGACCAATCCTGCACTTCCAGACTGATTGTACTGGTAGCCTTAATTTTTTGCTCCTCCTGTAATTCTATTGCTCGCTACAAATCCATTCTTCAAGGGATGCCCTTTTCTTTTTTGTCGGATCCCCACACTTGGATCGTAATTTAACTGTAAATTGGCCCGGTACTTCGCAGAATTCAAAAGCAATTGTGAATGTTCGCTTCACTGCTCTCATGCTTATAAATGCCAAAACTTTTGACAAAATTGTAAATTCGGCCACCAGAATTCAGCTATTTTTTTTTTCCAATCAGATAAGGCTTATTCATAAAGATGATCTTCTTGTGAAACAAAATTTGTCCCAACAGGAAGGAGTGGCAAAACAGAGCAAATACAGTAAAAGCATATATTACTAAGGTTCAAAATGATTCCACAAATCTTCAGTGTAGTTTGGAGCAGATGTGTTGTGCTCCGTCTCTTATTTTCTTATTGAGATCGGGAAGAATATGGGGGGTTGAAGTACAGCGCAGCTGTCCCAAACCCTCTCTGTATTTTCTTATTGAAATCAGTAAGAATATGGGGGGTTGAAGCACAGTGCAGCTGTCCCAAACATAAGAATATGGGCGTTGGATCACAGCACAGCTGTCCCAAACACTCTCCGTAGAGTAAGGGATGTAAAGAGCTATATGCAGCAGATGTGGGAAAAATCTGCAGTGAACAATCAGTCATATTTACACGATTTCTCCTTGAGTTTGACGGGTTTGTTGTTACGAGAGTCGACCAGCAATGAACACGAGATACGCCTCTGATGCCTAGTCTTAACCAACTTGCCGACCACATTCCCTCGTTGCCGGACTTCAAACACCAACAGCAGTGGAACCCGTCGATTGCCGTCGGAAACAGCCAACCCGGCCCCGGCCCCATACAGAGGAACTTTATTTCCTTGGAGGTTCACGGTCACCACCCGGTGGCTCTTTCTAGGTTGATAGTATTTCCTCAACTGCGCTCATTAACAGAGAAGGCCAAGTATTGGTTGGTGAAAAAGAATCTCACTCAAATTAAGCAAGTTTCTAAAATTTCATTACCTGGCCAGTGGCAACGGCAATCTCGGAGAACATAAGATTGACGGGACTAGAGCTGACATGAATTCCAAAAAAGGTAGCCGGGTTATACACGTTCATCTTCACCGAACAATTCATTGTCAGCATCTTGGTTGGCACCCCAGTCAAATCCGCTCCTTCTCCGAAATAAAAATTATGAACTGTCAGACTCTGCAACAGCAGCATCACGATTAATTCATAAAACAGAACAGTTGTAATAATAATAATAATAACAACAAATTAAATGGTTACTTTACCCTGACAGTGATCTTAGCTTTATAAGGGCGACTAGCCCCCCAAATAATGAGACAAAAAATCGAAAACACGAGCACAAAGCCGAGGAGAGCAATCAAAATCTGACACCTCCTCGTGTACCCTTTGTCTGCATAGAACTCATCGTAGTCACCTTCCTCTTCGATGACGTCACACTCGGGCCACCCTTTGTCGTTCCTCTTCCTGCCTCGGAAGGTGCCGGAAAAGCGGCTGGAAGAGGAGGCCCTCGAGTGCTGGCCGTACGACGGGTGCGATGGGGAGTCGGTTGGGGTGTTGTAGGACGGGGTGTGTTGCATGGAGGACGACTTGTCCTCATCGTTGGAGTCGCGCGACGGGCTCTGCACGTAGTACACGTGGCGTCTCGGAGATCGCGGTGAGGACGGGTCCAGGCTCGTCACGTCGGAGTCTGATTTCGCGTGCAACATCTTTTTTTTCAATTTTTTTATCTGAAAACGACGGCGTTTGCAACTGTTTTGAAATTCAGTTGGATCCAGAAGAGTGTTGCGAATGAAACGGTTGAAAATAGAAGCAAAGAAAAGAAGAGAGTAGGAGAGTTTGTTTGTGGGTGGCAACTGAACACTCAAAAGTCAGAAAAAGTGGAAACAGGGCTACAGATGGTGGCTTTGGTTTGGAGTCTGGGTTTGGAAACGAAGCAAAACAGGTGTCGGCAGCTTATTGCAAGCCCTCTATTTTCGCTCCAATTATCGTTTTACAGGACGACGACTACTGCGAACAAGCGGGAGTGATGGCCGTTAGGCGCCTGCCTGCTTTGCTACGCTGTCGTTTTAGCACGCCCCCCTTGTGCCAAAAAGATTCCACGCTACCAAACCTTTTTGCACCCTTTTTACCCAAGTGGGAATGGCGTCACAATCTTTCATTTATCTGATAAATGAGTTGCTTGCTCCATTTGTTCTCTCATGCTTTCATATTAACTATGCAATCACGCCCCCACACGTGCATGGGGGCTTTTGACATAAGCTTGGGAACTTGTTACCTTTCACAACCATAAAAATTTAATGATGAAAATGAATATTATCATTTTACTATTAAAATTTTATTGATATATCATATCAGTACTAAAATATATCAAAAAATATATTTTACTACTAAAGTTTTGTGTGGTTATCATTTTACTACCATTCTATTAATAACTTTAAAAAATTGTTAATGTAATAAGAGCATAAAGACATTAAAGACATTAAAGACATTTATGGGCATAAAGACATTAAAGACATTTTGAGTTGAAGCAAAATACAATGTTTTGACAGAATATTTAAGAACAAAATCGATTGACCCTCTCTCTCATTGTGATACCTCCGTCTCCGATCTCTCTTCGTCTCTGTTGAGTGACGGTCGACTCCACTATCGTTTGCACTCTCCATTGTGAAACTTCCATCTCCGATCTCTCTCCCTCGCAGCTGAGTGACGATAGACTCCACTAGTGTTTGCGCTCCCCACTGTGAGTTGTTGACTATGCCTTTTTATTTGCTTATTGTTTATTAATTTTTTCGTTAATTAAATTTTTTTTATTGTAAATAATACTTAAATTTCATAAATTATAATATTAATTTTGTAGCATAATTTTTTGTTAATGTGTTCTTTGGCGTTGTCCATGGTACTGACATTAGAATTTTGTTAATTTTTTATTAATTATGTTATTGTTAGAGATCTAGCTTTGAGAATTTTTCCTTATTTTTTGTGGATCTTGTTACCAGTATAAGAATTTATGTTATTGTTTGCTTTTTATAGTTTTGTGAATTGTGTTATGTTCATATTAATAGAATTAACGATACCAATTTTTGTTCATTGGTTGCTTTTTGCAGATCATGTTACCAATACAACTACATATAATCTACAAAAGCAAGAAATAATGTAAAGGGTTGATTGAACCAGATGAATACAATTTGCTACAGCTGAAGAATGAAGTGGTGAAGATTACAAGTCAAGATGGGTTAACCACTCCTGAAAGTGTGCAATTACTTGTCACTAGCCCAAGGAATAATGTGCAAGTTATTGTAGATACTGATGCAATGTTGCGGATTATAGTCACAGCACATGACTCATTACAAGTGCCAGTATTTAAAGTCACTGTGTTGCCAACCCTACGTCATGATTTAAAACTTGGCGGGGCGATACAATCCCTGCTACGTGCCTTAGGAGTTCAGCTATCTTTAGAGCAAGTTGCCCGAGTAAGTGAAAATGGAAATGAACCACCATCTAGCCCTGGAGGCATACATGGGCCACAAACAAACCTTGCTGAGAATGTTGGGTGTGAGACTGATACTGATGAAGATGAATCACCTTTCAAGACTGAAGGCAGAGATGAACCACAAATTGTTAGGAATGAGAATGTTTACCAGAATATTGATGACAACGACGATGATGATTCGTTATCAAATTTTGACAAGGAATTTACTGCTGATGGTAGTCGTATAAATCACCAAAACATAGCTGAGGATGCAGAAGTTATGGATGATGGGGGATCTAGCTCTGACGATGAATCAATTGATGCAGATCCTCAATTTTTGGCAAATACATCTAACTCAGATTTTGATTTGGGCATTACTCAAGACTCATAAGCTTCACAGATCATAGATGGTTAGCAGAGTGTTATCGTTAGGAAGATGCACTACTGTGGTGTTTTTTGAAATGCACAAACTATTATTAGTGCAGTAGGCTGCTGTGGTGTTTGTTAAATGCACAAATTATTATTAGTGCATTAGGTTGCTATGGTGTCTTTTGAATTCACAAACTGACAGTACTGCGAGTAGGCATTTCAAGTACAAACTCTTATTTTTCACCAATAATAATGGAAGTACTTTGGATTACTTTTGACTTTGCTTATATATTAAATTACTTTTATTACATTACTTCCTCATAAATAAGCTTATCAAGAGGCTACAAATAAAAACTACAACCAATTTTAACTTCGCCTTAATGCATCGTAGCCTTTCATTCATCTTCAATACAACTTCATTTAGGTTCAAGCCATAACTAGATGTGTTGTTACACTTTTCTAAATCTTATTTGTTTTCCATTGCCAAAAATTACACTTTGTATACTTGCATATCTAAAGTAGTTTGTTATGATTTTCCGACGTAGTAGATATCATAGCATATGCCTGCACTCCACAGTTACAGTATTTAGGGTAGCAGGTTACTTTTGTAGGTTTCTTAGCTTGACCCCTAGAACTAATGCTTTCTGTTGGAGGCCATTATTCTGTTTGAATTATATGTGTGAAGGATAAAAAATTGTTTGGTTTTGACTGAAGATAGGAAAGAGGTGGATATTGTGTTTTTAATGAATTCAAGTATTTTGTTGTGCCTTATTCTTGTTGTTTTTGTATGATAAAAGTGTTTAAATTTCAGTACTTTTGGTACGAGGTTGTTGGTGTTTAGTCTAAGGTTGCAGGTGTTTACTATAGGGTTGCTGGTGTGTTTCAGAATTACAAGTGTTTAGTATCAGACTGCTGTTGATATATGGTTGTTAGGGTTGAAATGAGGCCACTGGTGGTTGTTAGTGTTTAAGTGAGGTTGTTGGTGTGTTTGAAATAAGGTTGTTAGTGTTTAAGTGAGGTTGCAGGTGTGTTTGAAAAACGGTTGTTAGTGTTCAAGTGACGCAGATGGTGTGCTTGAAATAATGTTGTTGCTGTTGAGATAAGGTTGTTAGTATTCAAGTGAGGTTACTGGGGTGTTTCAAATAGATTTGCTACTGTGTTTATAAGACTACTGTGTTGATTATGACTGTGAGGCTGCTGATGTTGATGAAATGGTTTGCTAATATGTTTGTAAGACTGTAAATTCTAGCTTAAGCTAAAAAAATAGCCGTTTTTGGTTTTAACAACTATTTTCTTGGTCATTTCTTGTAATTTTAGCTTTTGTTGTTTCTTTCTTTTCAAAGGGTAAAATTGTCTTTTATGTTCTTGGGAAGAATCAACCTTTAACATAATTTATACTGAGCATTAACGTTTTATTAACGGAATGATAGTAAAATAATAACCTTAGCACTGACATAATTTGTCAATAAAACTTTGATAGTCAAATGATAAGGATCCGCCTACCATACCACTGTGGTATGGTAACACGCCTTTTGTCTTATTTTAAAACCACCGTTCAATGATTGAGAGAAAATCTAACGGCTAAAATAAACTAAAGATATTAGAAGCAAAAACTGACAACTGCTGAAGCCGATAATATATTAATATAATATAATTTGAGCGATTTGAAATCTTTTTAATCATGGGAAAATCCTAGTACGACATCTCAGATTGATCTGATTTCATTTCAGATCAATATGATTTCATCTGTAATCTATCTAAATACAGGATATAATATTTACAGTGGTTGGCTTCCTCTTCTCATCGTGGTCTGAACTAGTCACTTGATGTTCTCACGCTTGCGCTGTTTACAGGTCGGTAAGTACAATAAGAACCCAATAAATTGCGGTAACAAATTTGCGTTAGATATAGTGATGCTAGAACTTTTGTAAGTTATATAATCATGGACAAAGCAGATCTGGGGCGTCGCGAAAGAATGGTTGTGATTTTATGACGAAATGTTTGTTTATGTGATTCATATAGGGTTCTAAATTGCGATCGTACAGGGTCGGATCTATTTTGTTAGTTGAACTCTTCGATAATTGATGAATCTATATTCACTCAATTCGAAAAATGATGTAGAAGAGAAAATAAAAAAGAGTCAGCAGATAAATGCGGAGGGCAAATAGTGCTGTGATAATAAGTTAAAGATTGATATGGTAAACGCAATATTTTTTATTTTTTAAAATTTGTTCAGGTGCTATTTTTGTAGGTACAAAATCACGACGTAAAAACTAAGTATAATTTTGGTACGAGGCTGATATAAGAGGAAATTGTTCATGTGGAGCGGTACAACCATGAAAGGCAGGCCAAATGTACAAAAATGAATTGTGTAATATGCCTACAGATTTGGTGGTTGTGATTTCAGATGTTAAGAACTTGGAGTACCCAGGTACATGTGTTTACTATTTTTTTAGGGAAAAAATCGAGAGTGTAGCAATGCAGGCAAATAAAAGACTATAACAGGGGACATATAGATGGGGAGGTTGTTGAGGATTATAAATGTTTTCAATTGTGATATGTCCTTGTGTTGAAGAAGCTGTATTCCACAAAATTGGAGAGTTTTTAATTTCGAAACTAGGTTGACAATGGTACAAAAATGTTAGTACAAAGTTTAGAAATCTGAAGTACTTGTTCATATTCACTTATTTGATGTATTATTTGCAGAAGATGTATGAAAAATGGCATAGGATTTTGTCAGCGTTTTATGACATTGTGGTACAATGGGAGAAGTACATGCAGTGGAAGATTGATATGGAGTGGAAAGTGAAATGGGGAGAGGAATGGTATGGTTTTGGTTGATTTCATAGATATGCAAAATAAATGAAAATCTTTGATGTTCTAATTAAGGAGAAGTTAAACCGAAAGTGATGTGCATGGGCTTACGGGATGAACATGTTTGATTTGAATGGTTCGGACAAGGGAGGAGTGTACATAACAAAATCAGCAGTAGCAAAAAATGGTAATATTAATTTTAAGATTTAGCCATTTTCATTGATTAAGGTTGGAAAATAAAAGTGTTTATGGTGAAATATGCATTAACTATGTGCTATAAACTATAGTGGTCTGGTACTTACTTTGATTGCACTTGCTGTACAATCCTAAACCTTTAGTTGTATAATGAGATCTATTGCGACTGGTACAAAACTGTTAAGTTCTATTTATTGCTGATATGCTAACATGTTCACTAAATTTATACATCAGGACAACATTTTGGGTGAAATTATTCTGTGTTTGTATAATTTGAGATTTTAGAATTGGATTGTCATTAATTCGCAATGATGTTTGTGTTGCAACATGAGAATAGGAAATGGTGGAAAATAAGAGCACTTGAATAACGGTTGAGCACAATTATGTTAGAGCACAAAACCACTAATTTAAAGTATGAAATGTATTGACACTTGAAAATACCGAAAGCACTAGTATGGAAGATATATGAAATCACTTGTAGTTGTGCACTGGAATGGGAATATAAAAACTTGGCATGATATTCCAATGAACCAATTGAAGCCACCTTGGACCAAGCATGTTGATTAAGATCTAGATTTCGTTGAAGCATGTAATCGTGGTGCCACAATTTTTTTTGTAACAAAAAATTGACAATGAACCAATAAGTTATAAATAAGTGACTCTCTCAGGTTTCGAAATATATTTCTGTTTGTGTAGACAAGTCCTCCAATTGTAATGCTCAGAGATGTCAAAGGCTGTGTCCTGTGAGTGAGCTTTGTTAAATTAAAGTGTAGGCGCTACCAAATTGAAAGTGCATCTTGTATTGGGAAACTATTTCTTAATTATTTGAGTGGCTGTATCACTTTGTAGAAGACTATACAACTTAACCAGAATTGAGTAGTTAACGCAAGAATATAGTAGAAAATAATAGAATTGCGATTAATTGCTAAGGGTATTTGGAGTTATCACATGTTTTCAGACCATTTAACGACGCCTTCATATTTTACAGGTTTGCATGGTGAGGAGGTCATACCACAAATGATGGTGTTATCCATTGAGGAGATTGAAAAGCAGTCCATTGAAGGCACTATAAAAAATTAGGAGCGTGTCTAATGGCCCATCAGAAGTGATAGAACCAAAAATGTAAATAGCAATTTTCCTTGCATGTTGAATTAATAATTTATTATTTTAATTGCAATTTAAGATGCACATTGACATTAGGCTCGGTTTAAGAATAAAAACATTGAATGATAGATTAATGTTCGTTGAAGTGTCAGTTATGGGGAAGTGCTTAATGGTAGTAGAAGTCAATATCATAGAGAAATGGTATTCGATTTATGAATATTATGTACATGTGCCTTTTATGTCCACCGTTGTGGTAATGATAAATGCAATTTTAAAAAACTTGTGGGTTGAGTTAACTTGATTTCAACTCATTTAACTTTGGACCTGGCGGACTTGTTACTAGAATTGGGTAATACAATTTAATTTAGCACAAATTTTGAAGGTGCATCTTTTATAATACAGAATATTAGTTAAATTACAAAATGAATGTGTTCAAAGATATGCATAAAATGTGGTATTAAAAGGCGATAGGAGGAAATTAACATAATTTTCATATAGTAAGGTAATAAATGACCTCATTGACAACAATGGATTGCTTTAGACATGGTAATAATTCCGTTTTGTTTAGACATACACAACAACAAACTTCGAAGATGAACCATGTAGTTCACAGGCATGCTTCTGCAGAATTTAGGTTGTTAAGATAAAAAGTGCAGTAAGAGCGAAATAGATAACCATGGTGGTAGATATCATTAGTTTGGTTAAGAGATAGTTTGGCGATACAAGAATCACAATCATCATCCATGCCAAAATAGCCGAAAGGCCATTAACATTGTTTGTATTTGGAATTATATATCAAAACATTATCATAAAATACATAAATAACAAAACATTATAATGAAACATAGAGAGTGGAACTGTAAAAGATTGATATCGATTTCATCTAAGCTATCGATTCTGTGATCAGAGGCCGCCACAGTAAGCCACACAGGAAAAATTATTTGTTTAATAGGTTGTTTTAAAAAATGATTTAGTTACATCTCCACGGGAAAACTAACAACTGCGAAACTTGTTTGGTTAGACAAACAATATAAAACTTACTTAGACTCCCATCGCTGGACATGGATTTCATCTTGAGGCTGTGCTTTTGTTCAACATAGTAAGAGAATTTGGATGCATCCACTGTAACAAGTAAGACTGTAGTTAAAAATTTCCAGCAATATTACAATTGTAAACATAGAGTGTGAACTATAACAGTTATACTTCAAGGGCCATTTGCACCTGTGGATTACCAAAGGCAGAGTCAAAGTTATTTTCAATGCATTGACGAGTTATGTTGGATGCACTCTCAATACTGCCCTTCATAGAAACAGTGTTCACACTTTTGATGATCGGTGGAAATAGTTTATTACATGCGCCCTATTTCCAAGCATGTTTTTCAAGAAATGGTAGCATCCCGGGAGCATACATTGAACAAAAGTTGTGGACGTACATCATATTATCCACATACTCGTCAACATTTCCCATGCTTAATTGAATTCTCTTACATGCATGCGCGCATGGAATTCTTGATATCTACCACAACCCACAACTGCATGACTTTGCTTTCATGTTGACGTCAAAAACTTTTGATGTGGTATTAGTTAATTTTAACCTGTTGCCATTTTCCTCAACAAGCACAAAGTGCTAACCATCAATGGTACGGTCCTTAATTATTTCCCAAACTGTTGGCGTTACTTTCTCTCTATACCAGTTCCACACTTCTATTCTTCTTCGTTCAAACATTTTTTCTGTTACGCATGCAATTGCTACAAATTTGCTAACAATGCTCATCTCCAAATATTGATATAAGTAATTGCGAAGTTTGTCAGTAATGGATAGGGTTACACAGGTACATTTAACCCATATTGGAATTGTAAACAAAGCCCAGCTTGACCAATCAATTTGTACCAACTAATTATGGCATTCTTAACTTTGATTATGTATCAAATCCATATATTTATTGAAAGATGTTGCACTTGTACTGCGGTAAGTCGACCAAAATAAGTGTTCCATCGGCGCTGTAGGGAATCTTTTAACCATTTCTCTGAAAATCTTTAGGCAGCACTGTCTGTACGCAACTTTAGGAAGGAATTCTTCAACAACATAATCAATCCCATTATCTCCGTCACCCATAATGCATAATCCTTCACCATTCTCCAAACGCAAAGCATTGTTTTTAAAAAAACACCCACGAATCCAAGTCTTCCACTTGAACTTCACAGAATGCAATAGGTAATATACCATTATTCCCATCAAGTGCAGCTGCCACCAGCATCACACTGTTGTATGGGTTATTAATTTTCCATCCATCAACCGCCAATAAATTTCGACAATGATTCTTGAACACATAAGACATTTGTTCCCAGCATACAAACATCCTCTTAAATCTTTCTACCTCTCCATATTCATGCCTATTAGTCTCCAGGAGTACGATGTTGCGGCTATTTATTCTCTTCATTTCGTCTTTGAACTGGTTCAATATAGCATAACCATCTTTATAGTCCATGGCCAGAATATGTTTGGCTCTTTTTGCTGCACACAACAATTTCGCTTCATGGCATACTACCCCATACGTTGCTCAATCTCATCCCTTATGTTAGCTATTTTGAGGTTTGGTTGCAATTTCCATCTATGAAGATAAAATGCTGATATCCACTTCGATCGATGCTGGAATTTTTGGTTAAGGCGAGTGCATTTATGCTCTGCTACCAAATCTGTGACAACAAATGTGCTTCCATTAACAACCCGCCCTGCTTTGATTAGCCAGTCGCAGCAAAGATCGAAACACTCATAGGAAACGGCATGGCCCCGATTTTCCATTACGCACAACTTAAACCCCTCACAGATCGCAAACACTTCAATCGCCTTTCTAAAATGACTGACATATCTAAATCTCTGTCCATGATAGAATATCATCTTATGCTTTGGAGGGTCTTCAAATTTGAACCATTCACCCATGTATTACGATGTTTCGTCATATGTCAATCTATACATACAGCCCTTGTCATTTTTCGATGAGTATCCTTTTATTTCGTCTTCATCATTATTTTCTTCCAGACTTTCTTCGTCATCATCCGAGCACCTCCCTTTGGGCAACTGTGTTATACACCAGATTCCTGTTGGTGAATGTCTGTTGCATTATTCATTACTATGTCTGTTGGAAGGAAAGAGCTCTCTCGCAATCTTTCTCCTCATCCTTCTATATTTAGTTTTTAACAATTGCTCCAGTCGGTCAGTATCATTAGCGGAGTTGCCTCTCAGTCTAATTCCACAGGTGAGGGTACGAATATATTCCGAAGACGTTTTGTTGCTAGCCTGCTTGGTTGAACCTCCATTTTTTGTCTCATTTGCTTTTTCCTCTCTACAACACCAAATTGTTTGTCCGCTTCCATTTATGTAATGTGTAAGCATAATACTTGAACATACGTTTAATTTGCATAAAATATTGCTTCCATTTAATAAAACATTTAGAAGATCAACTCGTGAGTAAATATCATTGATCATGAATGACAATAACTTATTTACATAACGTTATTTAATTTTGGTTATGGATGAAGGTAAATAATTATAAATTTAGGTGGAAGTCTAACAATGTTACAGTATGATTGGGAATCTATCCGGTAAAATTGCATTGTTGTCTATGCACAACAACCTATCATTTAATCGCTGCGTTATTGCAAAACCAGAAACAAAATTTTACAAGGCGTTTTCATGACAAATTGATTTTCTATCCAATGCATTAGTACTCTTAACTATGAATTATTGCTTTTTCATAACTCTTAAGGCACATAACTTAAAAGCAAGAAGTAAGCATATTACCTCATTCCATTACGTAATACTTCTGTGGCCACCGTTTGGAAATTTGTTTGGTACGAGTCATCCTTTACGATGTTTTAATTCTGTGCCTTTATCCTTTGGCTAAGTATACTTCTGAAGGAGTTAGGAAATGAAGGTGGAAACTTCCTGTCCCGCCCTGTTCATCATAATTGCGCACTTTAACCAAGTTAGTTGGACAAACTGCGAATTAGCATGAAATTTCCATTAACATTCGGTTTATTTTATACAAAATTTAAATGAATTATTCATGAATGTAATATAATTGTAGTTATATTTATTGTACCAGTCGGCACGACTCTATTCAATTTATTTTGTTTCAAATTGAAATTAAGACCAAACGCTTAAAATCGTATTTTTTACAAAAACAACATTATCATATCCAAAATCGTATTTATCCGAACCTAAATGGATATTTTTCGGCTCGGTTGGGTTTGCAAAGGTTTTTCGGTTATGGCCGTAATTAGAATTTTAACATATTAAGGCCATTTGGCCTCATTAATTTAAAGCATTTTTTGTACTATTAGTTTATCTTTGTTTGATTACAAAGATAAACAAAACTCTTATAAAGTCTAAAATACACATTGTATCACTACATTTGGTTTTCTTGAAATGATTATATTTGGTTTATGTAATTAATAACTGAATGCGTAATTATAATAACATCACCGTTCGGGTCGGTGTTTTCAAGACCACGGTTTAATTTCCCACCCATATTTTTCCCAATATCATGGCATCCACAAAAAGTACACAATTTAATGCTTTATTTATATACAACTATTGTAGTTAATTGATAAAAAAAACCTCTACTTTTGATGCGTTAGATGATTGAACTATGTTATACTTTCGTATGTCTACTAATTTAGTATTACTTAAAATATAAACATTTTATTATTATTTATTATGACTTTTTAAAGATGAAATAAATAGAAAATGATTATTTTTTAAGAAATTTAACAATGCAACAAATAATTCTAAAATTCCACGGGTACGATAATAACGCAATTAAGACGACTAATTAGTAATTATGTGGGCTTGTTATTATAATTATTGTTAATATGGTTATTCCTTTTTTTCATTAATATCATTTTTAACAATTAAATAATATAAATGTTCATAATAACTATACCAGTTTATATTGTAAGTTATTTTTGTAATAGGTTGCAATCTATTTTTTTTCGGATTTATTGCAATTATTTTATATATTGTACTTAACATCATAACCAAATTGAAGCCATGGCAATTAACAAAGTGACATTGTTGGTCTAGTTTATTTCCCATACTAACTTATAAACAAAACTAATGTTACCAAGGGAATAATGGTGGATATAATACTGTTTTTATTAGGTCCATAAGGACATAACGTAATCTTTAAGAGTTATGAAGTTCATTTTCCCATTTTTTAATTTAAAATTTTCTTCATTGCGTTGTGTTTTCAATAGTGATCAATAATAATGTGGCCCCTTATGTAAACCTTTTTAATTTAATCGATGTCATTCCTGACAACTTATGCCCCCTTTTCACTCCTTTGAGACGAGAATGAACAACCTTACAATAAATTGTCTCATTGCTCTATGTACCTCAGTTGTCATTGTGTGACACTTGACGTGCCAAGAGGGGGTCACTTTGATTTAAATGTCGATTGATTGAAGCTGTGAGGCTCCCCTTACCTCCCTTTTTGTTTATCCACCAACTCTATAGCCTGCCAACACTCAATATAGTAGGACACTTTTTACCTTTGCACGTTCCTGTCAAAACTTTGCTTTTTTGGGGAACAACTTATACATTTCCTTTTCGGTAACTTCCATAAGAGCAAATTAGTTTGCTTTACGAAATCAATAATCCCTCTCGGCTATTTATGTTCGCAAACTGTTGTGATCCATCTCCTTCAAATATTGTTTTTCAAACATTGATTATCTTTTTCGAAGATGGTAATAATGTTGCGTTTATTAATTATATGATTTTTGATTAAACTTCCATATAGAATTGACATATTAATTGTTCAATAATACTCTCTTAACTACATTTACATCTACTCCTCAAGGCAATAAACTTGGTTCAGTAGGAAGAGACAGCTCATCCACATATTATTTTGATGGCCCGGATTTGTCAATTGTCATTTCCCTCTGCAAATAAAAAAAGGACACAAGCCGAAATGGTAACGGCTATACTCTCCAGTTTCCCTGGAAGGGCCATTTAAATTTTTTAGTTGCACTTAACACATTTAAACAATCGCGAGAACATGAGGCAAGTTTATGTAGGCGCATTCCCCCAGCCTCTGTAAATGGTAAGCCTAAGGTGTAACTGTCCGTCATGATTCGCTCTAACGGCAGTATGTGATATCGGCTTACCCGAAGGTTCTGTCCATCTGTAGTTTTAACAGGTTGTGTTCACATCCGTAGTAATAGTCAATATCATATCCAGTTACTTGTTTTGATGACCTTTTTCACCGTGGCCCGTAATAAAAGGTGAGGTTTCATCATTTATTAACCTTAATTTTGTCATCATTTTTATGGTGGGTACCTAAGTTTTGCTATAAATATTTCTCCATTTTTCATATATTTTCTGCGATGGCAACTGCCTCATTAACGATTCCTAAGGTATAATTTTAAGATTTAAATTACTCGCAGGTGTTACAACAATTGTCCGACCATCATGAACTTCCAACTTTTGGTTAATCTTCATTCTCGATCGTGGTAGCTACTATTTACGTTCTCATTGCTTGATATCTTTCTAACTTGGGATGGTTTATTAAATGATTTCACTTTCCAAATGACAGTTAATGAAGCATTCGTTCTATTTGACATAGCTCAGGCAATTCACCGTCATATGCAGTAGGTTTAAGTTGAAAGTCATTCGAGATGTTGCTGTTTATCGTACCAATAAATATAGACGACCCATATTAAAAAAATGCATCAAATTACTGTACACATCATGTGTTTGCGAAGACGGATAAAGGGCAGCATCAAGATACTATTGTGGTGAATTGTTCCAACAGGCGCATGGTTTTTGTTTATTTTTGCATAAAGTTATCATTTTCTTTTGAGGTCGGAATGTTGTAAACTTTTGTTTAGCTGTATTAATTTGATCAATTCCCGTGTTACACGAGCTTGACCTTATAGTCACAGATGAAATCATCACATATATTTTTTTTCCAAAATTGCTGGTCGCACGCATTATGTTAAAAATATTTATGCATTCCTGTAGATTAACGAACACAATGTCCCATACAAAAAATGTATACCAATAATATATTAACAATGATTCACAACATGATCTTTAATTTCATCGCCGATGTGAGGCACAGTTTTAACAAAAGCAGTGACTAATTTCACTTTAAAAAACCTAACTCCTACAAATTAGAAAGGAAGTCCTCCATTGTATGGCTTGTAACATAAGCAGTCTTTAATGCCTAATGACAAGAACATAGGACTTTAACCGCTCCTCGTCCACCACCATAAGTAGAGAACAACCAATGCTCTGGCAATTAGATTGCCTACGATGATTGCAAGGAATAATGCTGCTAAATGCAATGAACGAACGCGGTAAGTTCTTGTCCGCTCTTCAACATACTCACGAATACTACGCCATTCAGTGGCATCCGGAGACCACTATTGAAAAAACTTGCATGCATCGTAGTAAAATAATAACCGTTGTGGATTGTTTGAAGACTCTAAAATCCGAATTACTGCACGCCGTTGTTGGGGACAGTCGCAATAACGGTTTTTTAGCTTAATCCAGCTGCTGCCGCTCCTACGATTGTAGTTATAGTTGTTCTTGTCATTGTTACTTCCTCGATGTGTCATGTATTTTCTCTTACGATGAGAATCCCTTAAGTTTTTCTTGTGTTGCTCATTATAGGCCGTTTATATAGGAAATAAAGTAAGGAAGGTGATAAATTAATTTCGGCCAACGGTCAAATAATGATTACTTTCCAAGATTTTGAATTTGTTATTTCATTGATAATGAAATTGTTTAACTCAAGGGAGGCCAAGTTACAACGAGTGGGTAATGACTTAAATACCCTTTAGTTATTAAGTCACTAAATTTAGTCATTTTACTCGTATATGGCATTGGTATATATGGCTGAAGGAGCATCAACTTTCTCCCGCAAGAAACTTTTTTACATTTAATGCTTGCAAGATTTGCTCTCCTATGATGATTATGAAGTGATGGGTCATATATAGTCTAGCCTGACTATGGTTCTTAGGCTAATTAAAATAGGAAAACAGATTGCATCTAGAGCTGTTTGTTCAACTCATCAATTACGGTGAATAAGCCGTGTTCGTTAAGATATATCCATTACACATTAAAATAATCTAGGCAATATGATGCCAAGTCGTAGAGTGGGACATGATGAACCCTATTGACATAGTCTCAATAGTAACATTTTAGTTATAGGGATGAACGTTCGCTCAGTCTTCTCTCCAACAATGTGAATAAGGTGATTGATGTTGCTGGGTTTTAATCCGGTATGGTGTGGCTTGAAGATAATTATTAATGCCTACAATTTTACTGTCGGACCATGTTAGGAGGGTAGTTGTCTCAAATTTCATATGGCCCCGTCTTTAAATATCGTCGAAGCCCCACCAGTATATTCACTTCCTTCATTGTATAAAAAATATAATTGAACAGTCCGTAACAATAGGAGATGCTATATAACCAAATCCTCCTCCTTTCACTTTCGTCATTGAATACATGGTTTCAGGTATGGTCATCAAAACAGTAAGGCCGGCGAGTTATAGTATCCTCTGACTTTGCAACATAGCTGCCTTGGTGTTACAGCAGAAAAATTCTCTTGTCATCCATAATTTCCAACCTAAAGCTGTGCTCCCGTGGGCCGGTCGGGCAATCAATGTAAACTCAGACGAGATGTTGCATAAGATACTACAAGTATGTTTGCGCAAAGTCCAAATCATTCTCTATATTGCAGTTCAGTTTGATGACCAGTCGCCATATGGTTGCACAGATCGGAACGTTCAAGGGCCGTTGTTGGCCTCTCCTGATCCGACTATTTTGGGCAGTGAGCGGACAGTCGGCGCCGCCGAAGAAAAAGCAGCTGATGAACTACCACAAGCAGACAGACAAGGTCAGCGCTCTAAGCATAGGTATAGGTGCAGAGTTTGCAAGGCCGATAGACATGGAAAGGGTACGTGCAAGCTGGTCAAACCAACAGCTTTGGTAGGCCCGTTCACTAATAATATCGTGGTAAATGTTAAAGTCAATCAATAAGTTGGTTTCGCTGAATTTATTATTTTGTATTTTATGTCTCTTTATTAGCAATTCATTTATGTTTCATTTTATTTTTGAACGTTCGCTTATAATGTTACCATGACTTTCTTGTTATGCCGTAGGGGGGAGAGAAGAAAATTTTTAGCTTCGATATTGACACGCCGCCGACGAACCCTCCAGTGGCCGCTACCAACATGAAGCACATGTGACCCAAGGGAGTTACAAGTACAAATTTTTAGAAGGCTAGTGATTATTCTTATCACGCGGCCACTAGATTAGTTAAGATGTGGTTGTAATGAACTTTGTGTTTTATCATAGTCGTTTAGATGTCAACTTTTGTAGCCTCGTGTTTATTTCGAAAACAATGTCCAATGTTATAAAACCAATGGCAAACCCCTTATTAGATTTTGGATATTTAACATTTGTCCGCCTATTCGGAGTAGTAATATGTAAATGTTCAATGTTTTAAAAAAATACTAGTGTTTAAAACCTTCACAATAACGGCACACTATTACGTGTTACGTAAATAACTATGAAAAAGGTCGTGTTTGAATACACTAAGGATGTTCAACAAATTGGACATTCGTGCAGTGATGTCCCGGGTGATACTGGGCAGTTAAATAACTGATACGAAAAATTAAATTTTCCATAATGTGTAAGTAATACACCGTTGTAGCCATACATAAAATAACTAAAATGTTTAACGATAAGTTCAGCACACAAAGCAACATTGTGGGCATATATGGTCCATCCAGGTGATATTTAAAATTTCATCTACCACGAACAGAGTTTGTGGGTTTCAACAAAATTGCATGGCACAAGCATAAGTTGCATTGGAAGATGAGTAACTGCCACCACAGAAATAAACAATACCGTTCATACAATGAAAATATCGCATCTCGCAGACCCTCGATGTAATTGTGATAGTGTTCGGAGGAGGTGAGTAACTTGTTTTTTCGACACCGTGCGTTTACACCTAATTATCATATTCTGCAAAACCAAACAGTGCTTCATAAAGAACTCGAGCAGTTTGACATCATCTTCTACATCCTCAACTCCTTGAATTTCAATTTCTTTGACATGTTGAGCTAAACACTGGGCATGCTTCCATTTTTCATCCATCCAAATTTCAGGTTGCGGATATCAACCCAAGATTCCTGTTAAGAGAAGACAAAAATAATATAATTGTCCATAATTTAGGGAAAATGAAAAAGATTATGCTGGCACTGGTCTGACCTTAACTAACATTAATTTATCCAACAGTGTTGTAGAGGTGAGGATTAAAGGAAGAGTTGTCCATCCAGTTTCGCCAATGTGCACTTCCAAATGGGTCAATTGAGGAACGGAGGGTAATACACTGAGGTTTGCACGTTCAAGTGCCTATGAAAATAATAAACAAAACTAAATGTATTGAGCATGACAAAAGGGACATATAGCCAAATGCCTACATATTGGATGCGAGAAATTTGTTTCCCATAACAGTAGACAAGATAAAGGATGCACATGTGAAACTACGAAAATAAACATTGAGAAAACAAATATTTCATGGCACAACGACACCACAAATTTAAATCCACCGTACCAGTATGACGCCAGATGATAATGTCAAATTCTTGTAGTTAAGAACAACATTGACAAGCTGGACAGCTTCCCAAGGATTTAGTATTGACCATTGGGGGGAAAAAATTCCCAAGTGAACCATCTGGAGATATTGGAGGTTATGCACCTTATACAAGACCATCAAGTCATCAACTACATGGAGTAATTGAATAAGTGGAGCCATAATAAAACATTTGTGATCGCAATTATTAAAAGCAAACTTTTAGTCGTCAACTAGTACGATCCAATAAAATCGCTTCAGTGTAGACGATAAAATTTTGAAGTTTATTGCTGGGCCATCATACTTCAAATAAACTGTAAGCCACAATTGTTCAATCTAAGGGCAAGTGGAAAACAACTTCTCAGTCAATTGATTTTCAGGATATTGGACTGACACACGTAGGAACTTCACATTTGGGAAACATATTCCAGAACTAGGAACGGTGATGTCAAAATCAGAATCCAGTTTTAGGACCTCCAGCAATCTGTAGCTGTAAATACTCTCGGATAACTCCAGCAGCTGTTGATTTTCAATGTTAAGCTCAAGCTCACGAACATCACGCATGACAGCTGACGAAACTCAACCTTTCAACCTACCGGAGCCACTAACTCTATAGGCATGGATAAGAAACTTCTGAACATTAGAAGGATCGGTTCGAAGAAGAACCGATTAACAAATAGCTCAAACCTTTCCATGGTAGCATCAGTGAAATCACCCTGCCTGATGCATACAGTTGCATCGAACAGCAGACTATGAAGTGAAGTCCATCCATGCCGCCATCTTGAAGATAAAATGCAAGTTGTGACTGCATTCTCTGTTGGTAGAAACGACAGAATATTGCAAAGGACTGAATCGGGCAAAGAACTGATCTTATCATGTCCAATTTTAATGCCCTCTGTTTTTTTACTCTTCCGTTTGGAATCAATAAGGTTGCGTGCTTTCTTTATAATAGGTGATTAACTACCTATCAAATCCAGGAGCCAACACAGTACTTATGGCGTTTGCTACAGGTAGAGAATCAAATGGTCATATAGTTGGACAATAATGGACCACAAATCAACAACAAAAATAGGAATATAGTGAACAAGGGTTAGCAACAGGGGAAGTCAAGTTTATAAAGCAATAACACATCATAACCTTCAATCGAAGGGAGTAAAGCCAAAAAATTTTAAGAAAGTGAAATGTGATCCAGATCTATCTTAAAACAAATTACAAAAATAAAGGTGCTTGATTTTATCCGCAAGAGCACATCAGAAGCAAAAAAATAAAATTAATGGCCTATAAAAAAATGACAATCGGCTCGTAGAAGATAAAATACTGACCATTAAATGTAATCGGCAACGCCCACTATGGCCCGATCACTGAAGAGGCCAAATGCGTTTAAAGCAGCTCTGGGTGTAGGTTTTTCAGCTCTCACAATTGAGAGGTAGCAATTGAGAGATGCCGAAATGTGGACAAAGACCATTTATTAGGTTAGGGTGAGGGAGTCCGAGTAATTAATGTTTGAGTTAAATATTCAAAATTAATCAATAAATACGTTTCCACCGGGTAGACACATATGAGCAGGACATTTGATATGAGTTATGGGGAATCCAATGGCTACAACGGATTAAGAGGAATAACGGTGCAATAAGTCAATCCGGTCCAAGGAAGTCGTTGGCAATATCGAAGGGATTTAAAGTATTAATTGGGGAAGGTAAATTGCATTAAGGGAGCCAATTGGGAAACTAACCATTTAAGGGGGCGTTCGGAACAACAGTTACCAATAATATGATAGATTTAGTGAAATTTTAAATCAAACAACCTAATATAAAGTAAACAATTGATGTTTGCATAAAGAATGTGTAGTCCAATGAAAGCAACCTTAAGTAATGTGTAATAGAATTAATGTTATTTCTAATTAAATTTAAACAACTGATACCAATCAAGGGAACGACCCTGACATATAATACAAGAAGGGGAATTATTGAGTTTGTCGATCATCAAATGTAAATGTATTCATTATTTGTACTTGTTATCGGAAATGCAAAGAGTTAGATTGTGAGAAGTTACAAAGAAGCACGAAATGGATTATGAGGCAAATGTATAAGTAAATTTCGTATTCATTAATTGTGGAATTTCGTAAATAATTAATTGTACTAACGGTGTCAACATAAATATATCTGGAGAATTTAAGTATTTATAAGATTTTTAATAAGTTAATAACAATTATTGTAGATATTTGTAATGGTGGATATGATCAAAGAATTTAAAAGAAAATTGTAAATACTACAATAATGTAATAATTAGATTTCACTAAGTTGTTAATTACTTTGTTAAGTCAAGAATCATAATAACCAATACGGTAAATAATTAATGTTAAATAATTATTAATTAATTGTAATTTTAATGATAGTAATTGTCTGGGTAATGAATAAAGTGAACACATAAGTAATTATTGTAATAGTTAAGTAAATAAAATAACATCGGTAACACGATACAATGCGTAGTATGCGTTATTTGTACCAGTAACAAAAGACGCCTTCGAATATTGTTTTACTTGGCCAAGTATGTACTTCTTTCATCCCATTAATTATGAAGACATGCAGGACAATCAAATGTTCATACTGAATTTGGAAAATATAAAGGGCGCTTATAAAGTAATCTTTAAGAGTTGCTCGGTTATAAAACGAATGGTAAAAAAAAAATTAACCATTGAAAGACAAAGAAAAGTAAAGTAATACAACATATTTATTATAATGACCACGACATAAAAAATAGTTCGTAAAAGTCCAATATTAAATGACAATTTAACTTAATTAAGTAAAACAATTAAGTAAACACTTCAACATTCACGATCACAATATACTAAAGCAACTAAACCCGTAAAATAATTGGAATATAATAACTTACAAGCACAAAACTATAATATTTAATAAGTTAGAATTGCAAGCTTAATATAATCCTATGATTTGAATAGCGATTATTGAATTCAGTTTGACAATTATGAAGTACATGCAGTCTATCTTTGTTGGATAGCAAGGGATTAAATCAATAAGGTTAGCCGACATAAACACATAAAGGTAATTTCATCATCGAAATTAATGCGGAATAAATATTTCATATGTGTAACATACAGCTTATCATAACATAAGATTTGCCTTCTAACGGTGTTGAAACATATAATTACAGTAACGATTGTGAGGGCAATGGTAATTATAAAAACAACAGACAATCAAAATGGGCACCCGTAAACTGAAGTGTAGTTAGCAAAGAACACCTAATGGCAATTACGGAATATCCCGAGCCATGCTGGCTGGAACGAGAGTTAGAAAAAAAAAGCTACTTCATTGATCAGCTTCAAAGGTGAAAGGGCGGGAAAATAGTAATAATTATGGCGTGCACAACAACAAATGACAAATTCAACGAAGCTTCATAGAACAGCCTGTGTCCCGTGGGAAAGGCCTAAGAATCAACACTGTAGAATGTATAATCGTACACAACAATAGTGTTCACAAAGAACAGCAATCCTCTGTGATATTTGGAATGCAAATACAGCATAATGAATAATTCAAACGAAGAACATGAAGATAGAGATGATTTGGAATATCCTGTAACAATAGAAGCCAATATTTATAGACAGTGGAATGTGTCCTCAAACGACGAAGGGGAAGCCCACAATGATGATTCTGGAAGCTTACAAGTACAAGCGAACAACAACAGCGAGATGGGAACCAACTAAAACGAGACTGATCAGCAACAATGCACAGAGAGGGTCAAAAATGATGTGCTTTCCATGCCAACTTTGTTAGCCAGGGAATTTGAGAGTGAATACCAAGCTGAGACATGTTACCGATAATATGCAAGAAACGCAGGATTTGGGGTTCGGAGAGACAATATTTGAAGAAATGTTAATGGCAATATCACAGGGCGAACATGGGTGTGTAACCGAGAAGGATTCAGGGCTGGAAAATACCTTTAGAAAAGAAGCAGACAAAGAGAACTCAGGCCACTTACACGAAGTGGTTGCCAGGCACAATTCCGTATAATTTTAAATTCGGAAACAAATCGATGGTCATGTAATTATTTTCATGTTGTGCATAACCACAACTTGACCCCCCCACAGCTTGTGCACCACATAAGGTCCCACAGAACAGTAACAGATCCAGACTTAGTTATGGCTGCGTCATTGCAGAGGGTAGAAGGAATGAATGCGTTTCTTAATCATTATGTAAATAGAAGGTTGTGATTGATTGATTTTGTGAAATAGATGGACCGCCTTATGGATCGACAGCGTGAAGGTGAGGGGAAGGATAACTTTGATAGTTGTAAAGGTTGTCCTGTTCTAATAACACACTTAAAGATGTATGAGCAGCAAGTAGTGGCGACGTACACGAGAACGATGTTCAAACTGGAACGAGATGAAATTGAGAATGAAGGGTTGTTAACGGCAGTAATATGTGGCTGAGACGTAATGTCAACTACCTACTTTGTAAGACATTTTGGAGTTTCTGGAAATGAGGTTAAAGTGGTGATATCTAAGCCAACAAACACCGTCTGCTGCTGCTGCAAGCTCTTTGAAACAATTGGAATTCTGTGCTCCCACACATTTGCTATGCTGAAGGCAGAAAATATTACTGAAATCCCCGGGTCGATGATATTGTTTCGATGGACCAAAGATGCAAAGATAACGGAACATGATTCACTGGAAACATGTTCGACTATTTCTCATTACATGACAGAGGAGGCTCGAGTTGGTCTTATATTTTCGTCATGCCGAAATTTGCTTAGATATGCGGCATCAAGTATTGGTACATATAATGTGGCAATTAATGATATCCATAACTTGACATTGAGGTTGGAAGCAATGTGCCAGAAAGATAAATCGGTTGCGCAGCCTGTTCGAAGCAGTGGTGACGTGGTGCAAGATACATATATTGTCCTAACAAATGGTTCATTGAAGAGACCAAAGTTGGGATAGCAGCAACAACGAAAATGCAGCAAATGTGGTGTTCCAGGACATAATATAAGAAAGTGCAAGCATAATACTCGACAAAACCAACTGCTCGAGGACTCTTGTAGCCAGTACAACGACATTTTTTCTGGAACTAATGTCTTAAGGTAACATGGCCTTGACAGAACACTCTCATCACACATGCCAAGCCAGCACCCTCACAGCAGAGCGACCAAAATGTCCATGCCATATCTAAATACACATTGTGGTGTTCCATTGGGGTCCTTATCAGATTCGTGGTTAGACCACTTTCCCACCACTACCGACAGTGACACAAGCATTCCTACACTGAACACAAGCACCTCAACTGGAAGGATCGACTCCATCGCTACCTCCTCCTGTGCCCCAACCAACTATGGTGACATTCGGAAACGTTGACTGTATTTTCAGCAAAAGGAAAATTTTTGGCTAGGTCTTGCGTTTACATATTATGTCTTTAACTAAAACTAAGTTATTCCATTTGCAAACATAAAATTAACAAATTGCTATTAAATCAACTCGTGTTCCAGCAAATTCAAATCATTTTAGCACATACATGTACATTAATTCCGTTAATATACATAGATTAATGTTCGTTAAATAAACTCAAAAAATAAAACGGTTGTGGAGCTAATCTGTTAAAAAGTAATAAAATGTAACAATGGTTGCGCACACAAGTGCGCTTCCATATATATTCATCAATCCCCACTCATGCAAGCTTGATTAATTGGTTGAAATGGAAGCCGCTAAAGATATTAATGTATATCAAACCGATACATACTAGTAAAATCATATAGAAAGCTTTCATTGCCATTATCTACATTGGGGGTTAATACGTAACGCATGTGTTTAAGGACCAGTACAACAAGAAAGTTAGATATTTCATAAAGTGAACGGGAGGGTCCCAATAACAATTCAATATTCCCATTTGCTGAAAAAGTGGGACATTTCATACAAATATACTCCAACATAACTTAAAACCAAACTCAACTAATGCCGGGGACCATGGCCCATTTTTCTGGACCTTCGAAGCTGCCATAATCTTCTTTTGTCAATGACTTTGCAGAATGCTTGTTCGGCAACATCAATTCGCCTTTGATGAATCTCAGAATTTGAATGAACCTTATCCTTCAGGAAGTTGAAACTACATGTGATAAGTTTGATAACAATTCGTGCCCTTGTAGCATCCAAATGGAACTGCACACCAACACAATATATACACAGCCTTATTAGAAAGCTATGCACGAGTTTGAATGGCAAATGAAAATTTAGTGTCAGTAATTAGATACATGTCTTGTCATGTGTAACATTAAATAACTGAACCTAGCAGAAACTATTAAGGATTGACAACATATTATGCCTATCCATTATGAGCATTATATACAATGCACAATCATATTCATTACGGATGGTAGGCACTCTACTACAAAATTCAATCAGAAAATCTCACAACTTTATACTAGTAGAATCAACATGTGAGCCGCCATGGTCCAACATCAGGTCGATTGACGTTAACTGCAAAATAACAGTCAATAGGCAAATCAATTTAAAGAAAAACAAAACAATGCAACCTCGGGCACTAAACACATTAAACAAAACATTTCAGTGCACTCCTGTAATATTTTAAATATAGTTAAAAGTCATTTAATGGTCTAATTATCAAAGAACACTTACCATGCTTACATAGTGCAATGTTATAATCCATAGACATTGCACTTGGAAGTGGGTCCCATATCTCTACTCGCTTTTCTGAAATTACTAAAACCAACATGTACCAGCGTGTATGACCACAGTACACAAGGACAAAAATCTACAAGGCATTATGCATTTATGGTGAAAAAAATTTAAAACATAACAAAAGTTCATGAGAAAGGTTTATTTAAACAAAATATGTATATAAACTTGTTTATGCTTTCACTCACTTTTTCACAATAACTAATATTCTTTGCAGACAAATCAGGGCTTATAAACCTTCCAACGGCAAGACTTATGTCTCTAAACTCCCCACCAACATGTTCCTGCAACAGTTTAATTTGATGGTTGTTTATGCCATCACATGCCAACCGAAACTTGTATCTAGTACATACACTGACCATACAAGATATTTAACATAACCAAGTTTCCTCTCTACTTGTGACTAAAATGAAAAGGACAATTTTAACACAAACATTTGAATTTAAACAAATTCACTTTGCTATTGCACATACCAAATTATATTTTAACTTATTTTGCACAAAAAAATATCAACGTCATATTGTCAAATAAATTTCTTACAGTGTTATAAGCAGGCATAAAAAGGCTAAATTTACTTTCTCTGACATTTATGCTCGCTTCGACGGATAAAATTTCAGCTACAGTAGACACCACCTGCAAAATATATGTTTATGACTTTTGGACACCACACATGAACTTCATTTTTTAAATAACAATTTAAACAATACAATATGCCTCAATATTTAAAGTGGCCAAACCTCCTATATATAATATCACCGTAAAAACAACTATTATCAGATGTTACGATTGTACCTTCAAATTGATTATACAATCATTTATGAAGTTTATGTTAATACATCCACTGAACTTATTATATAAAACTAGTAACAACAATATGTATTTCATTTTATCTTACTCTTCATTAAGAGTTTCGTCCATACAGAAGTTGATCAATCTCTCCTCTTGAACACCAAACGGCCTTGGGGTAACAAACGGTGCAACCCTATACCGTCCTCTTTCAAGACATTTTTTTTATAAAATGACAACTCTCGATTGACAGTGTCACCACACTCTCGGTCACAACTAGTCACAGTTGGCAACCTTTTACTTCGTTTACAATGCTTCTTCCCTTGCATCGACTCCTACGACAATTCTTCCACAAAATCATTGCAAATTCATGCAACCAAAACATATCAAAAATTTAATATAAGTGCAAAACAGATAAAACAAGTTACTTAATCAAAACTAAACTTTTCTAAGTAACAAATCACCTTTATCTCCATGTTACTGTCCACGTTTTCAATTGCAATGATCGCTTGCGATGGGCTCCTCCCTTCGTTCCTATAAAGCAGTTAAATGATGAGTAGTTTTTACCACTCTCACCTCCTTTGGTTTTAACACATTAAATTACACTCTACATGTCAGCATTTACGTAACAATATAAGAGTCTACGAATACAGCCCATTATAACATACATTAATGGTAGCACCTACAATTTAAAACATTCATGAACAGTCACTCATGAACAATGAACATTTCAAGGATATTTAATTGTTTTCATCTATACATTATGCTGTTTTTTCCCGACATTGACCCTTGTTTTTAATGAATGCAGGGCTTGTGCAAAAATTCCATGATTGCACCTCATAATTTTTGTCACCAATCAATTCGTGTTTATACAAGGTGTAGTCCTGTGTTATAACTAAAATGAATTTGCAACTCCAATATCCTTACTATAAAATTCAGTCACCGGAAGAGAATACAATTAATCAAGCTTTCTATACATGCAGTTCAAGTTGCACCATATGAATTAGCCATTTTACGGTAAGAAAGAATGTTTACCTGCACGGTTTAGTGAAACCTAAATTCAGGATTACTCTTCATTTTCTTCTCCAACCAACAACTAAGCCTCCCGTTTCTTGAATCAATTGCTTACAACATTTGTGGACAAACATTTACCCTTTCTTACCATTCTTCACTTCTCTCTTTCTAAAAACAAACGTAACGCCCAGACATACGAAACGCTAATAGCCCATTTTAAATTTTTTGAACAAATTTAATGATACTGCGTCCGATTGAATGCATCATCACCAGATCAAACACACATCTTCCCGGTAGTTTTTTTTTTTTTTTTACTCAGATGTGCCCAATTCCTAAACTTTCAGCTCCAACCACCGTGTGCTGCAATTGCTGGCCACAAATTTTTTGTTTGCCTTCATATTATCTGACGTCATTTTGAACTAATTTGGTGCTACGATTCCATCGGAAATTATTAGGATTATCAACATTTTTTCTCTGCAAATAATTTCAGCAATTAATCGGTTATGGAAGGGTTTTGTATGATGGCCATTCAAAGCTAATCAAATAAGAACCTCTACACAATATCTGGATCTTTATTATTTTATAAAGTTTTCCACAGTGCCTTAGAGCAACCGGTTGCTGTAAAAATCTTTAGTTTATTTCTTTAGTTTATTTTAGCAGTTAGATTTTAAAAGAGGACAAAAAGCGTGATAACATAGGGGAGTCCAAATGATAATATCCCTAATGAAAATAAATTTTATTGGTTTATATTTTTATTAAGCGGTTAGAAAAAAATATGTAGTTCCAATTATTATGTAAAAATTATGTACTTTGATTATTATATAAGATAACTAAAACCTTAAAATTTGGGGTTTGTTCGTAAAGATACCATTTTCTCATAAGCCACTGCAATTTACAGGTATCATTTTATTATTCAAGAACAAGTTTAACTCATACAAAACGAAATGAGAAACTGAATTACATTTGAAACCCGCTAACAACAGCCAGTTTTACAATACATTTATGAAAAAGTAGCTCATTTCTACTGGATTCTTCAGAGTAAGCCCTCCTTGTGTATCCATGGTTGCAGCCGTTAAGCCTTCACATCTCGGCTCCCTCTTAGAGAAAGCAGGCTATATACCAATTACTGAAAAACAGAAAACTCACACAGTGATCTTCTCATTGAGTTTAGATGAACAAAAGAGCATTCAATTGACAATAAATAAAGGACTCTAAATATGAGTGGTGATATGTCAGGATGGCCGGTTAGTACGCCGTTACGACGAAATTGAATTCCGAAATTCATTTCAAGAGTATCTTTTTATTAAAAGCCTGTTAATTTAGTTCTTGTTAAGGCCTTCATAGAGACATCCGATTTCATATGTCAACACGAAAATTTCAGACATATGCTTGTCTATATATCAATTATTAATCATCGGCCACAGAATTTAGAAAATAAAATTGTTTTAACCAATAAATAGAAGATTTTCATTTTCAAAGGAAAAACAAAATTTAATAAAGATCACAAGAAATCAACGGTAGATGATAAAGGGTCATCAGATAGGAGCGAAAGACTAGAAGTTTAAATAATCACAGATTAATCATATGAACTATGCTGAAAATATCATCACTGACCCTTCATCAATAAAATATACCCCCCCCCCCCAAAAAGAGAATTTAGATTACAAAATTTAATACCTCAGAAGGAAGGCAGTAGTGGTATTGTAATCACGAATTTTCATATGTTACAAAAATCACTATATCATTCGTCATTGGCATTTGAAAATTAATTAGAAATCTGTTTTCCATTTTCTCAGCAACCAAACAACGATACAAGAAAGAAAATTGAGAGATCAGCCTCATAGAGAAGATTAGTCGGATCCACATGGATTGATTCAGACATATGCTTGTCTAAATTTTAGTTTATAATCATTGGCAGATCCGGTAAGCAAATTCAACTTCAAAACAAAATGCAAACCCTAATTTTGAAATTTGAAAAAGAAAAAGAGTAAAAACTTTGATGAGTGAAAGAAAAGAAATTAGGGACTCAGAATATGGGTGGTGATATAACAGGATGGTCGGCAAGGCTAATTCCTTAGCCAGTTACGACGAACGAGACCTTTCACTGCGGAATCTTCACCGTCCCATACATCAATCAATCATAAAATTTCAAAGAACACAAAATTAAAAAAAAAAATTAAAGAATCGCCAGTGGATTAGAAATCCCAACCAGCTTAACTGCAAGCGAATTTGACAGACACTACCTCATCTTCTGATTCTTGTTTCGTTACCTGATACTTATATAGAGACGCGAAGGAGGGGAGGCGGGGAGCTAGGGTTTCTTTGGCGTTAAAAATTTGTAGGGTTTATCTAGGTACTTAAGAGTATTAGCAGGTGTATGGTTATTGGGTTGTGTCGCTCGTGGACTTGCGTGGATGGTCTTTGCCTAATTAGCCTTAAGCTTTGAACCCAAGACACATGTGAGCCCACGCACCAACAGATGGGCACAAGTTTTGATGTGGGCTTATCCTCATACAGCGTCACATACACTAGATAATTCAGAAAAGCTTTGTCCGTGAAAGATGTGATCAAGTTTCAAATCCTGTTTTACAGCTTGTTTCTATTATTTTAGGGAATCTATCATCATTACTCCTCGGTACGGGGCGTGTATATATCATCACTATGTGAAATTAGAACAAATTCAGTACCTATCTGGAAAGTGAAACCCATTTCAACTCAAAGCAGGATTATCAACCAAGCTATATTTTCATGAAAACGCTCTAGATTCATTCTATATTCTACAGAAACTTCAATGTTACAAAAGCTATCATTAGATTGATCAAAAGAAGTCTCTACTACAACAACAAATCCTTTTTTTTTTTTTTCCTTTACCAACAGATTGACTTGCATCGCCATTCTGATAACACAATGATATCAAACTCAAAAAGGGAAAAAAAATTAAACGACCTCCTCTATTACTATTCTCTTCAATCTCATCTTCTGTCGGGTCTACTTCCATCCAGTGGCATGCGGGTTTCCAGAGTTGACAGGATCTGGGGCATTGACATGCCGCCAGAAACAACAATTTCTGCAATTAGGGAACACATGAATCTTAGAAACCAATATATGATGATAAGATAGAACATAAATGGACATCCTGCTATCTCCTTCTCTTGTTTTGACAGGATCACATGTTGTTTCTATACCAACTAGCAGAAATAAAAGCTCAGTCCTTACCAATTCCTTCTCGGACTGATAGATTTGGTCTGATCACATCCTTGGTATTAATGAGGAAGATATCGCCAATATACAGATGGTTCGTGGGAACATAGACACAACATAATTCCTCCTCTCCAGAATAGTTCTGCATTTAAACAGGGAAAACACAGGAATGTTGATATAAAATCATTCTCACCATAAATCTCAATGAAACAGAAGAAAGGCTCAACTTCAAACTATAGCTACACAACAGCCAACACAGAAAGAATTTCCATAGGAGACAAGTACAAAATTTTAGAGAGAAAAAAGAATGAGAAATGAAGTTTCCGAGGCTGCAAAAGCATTATGTAATTATGCTGACAAAAATTTCAACAGCAGCAGCAGCAACAAAATTAATGTCCCATTTTGGTCTCACATGCCAAGGGTCATCATACAACAAGCATGTCAAAACTATCTCACAAATCATGAATTGGAAGAAAAATGATTAATTAAAATGCAGGTAACAAATATAACCAAGTGAGGCAAAAGGTCATTTTGCAGACCTGGAGAACAACGGATGACGTGATGAACCCAAATGCATATTCACCAATACGTGGATGCCTTATAATTGCTACTTCCTTAAAGGCCTGTGTGTTTTGATCTGTGGTAACAAAAGTGATGCAGAATATGAATTGTCTGCCCACTGAAATATAATAGGGAAGATTAAAAACTGAATGCATACCTGGTGATATGGCAGCACTAATTTGCTTAGAGGCATTGTAGATATGACGAACAAATGGCATCCGTTTGATAAACCACTCACCAAGACTGAGGACAGATGCTCCCAACCATGATGACATGAACACCCCAATCAAGAAGATGAATGTCACTGAAGTTATAAACCCAAGACCTTACAAGAAGTAAAAGCAAGCCAAAACATCAATAAGACATGTAGTGAACCAAGTCATTCAGCAGCTCAAACCAGAATAAAACGTGAACAGTAAACCAAATCAAGAACATTGTCCAATGGAGGAGTACTAAAATAAAAGCCATGCTTAAGGAATATCTCTAATCTGCATTAGGTAATTTAAATGCTAGATAGAACATTTTCACTTTCTTCTTTTCATAGTGATCATAACAAAGGTTGATGTGCCATGCATGTCAAAGTTCTTGAAAATAATAATAATAATAATAATAGTAACAGAATTGTTACACCTAAGCCCTACAACATCATCTGCTAACTAATAAATTATTAAAATATATTTTTCACAAAGATAATCAAAGAATGATTGGTAATTCATAAATTATTGATATTCTATGGTAACAGAAAGATAATCGAGTCTTCGTAGGCAATCTGCACCAGCCAAGTGAAGTATCTAAAATTCTAAATACTACCTCAAAGATGATCAATCTATACATGTCAAACATTAACAATATATGGAATGGTGATAAGAGATTAATGCTTACCGAATATATCAATTCCAAGTTGAGCATAAATTGGAGAGAAGAATCCATCCACAAAGTGAATAAACCACCAAGTTATATAAAAAGTAACTGCTATTGGAAACAGGATGACACTGCAAATAAACCGAGAGTGAGAAACTGCTGCATTGAGCAGAATAAGCACGTAAGCACTAAGACAGCCTACAGTTACAAATTGCAAATCCAAGCTCATTTGGCCACATACTTAGACCAGCTACAAAGGAACAACGCCAGTTTTCCAAGTAGAACTTTATGCATTCTTATATATTATTGAAACAATTTCTTATGGATACAGTATCTATGTATTTTGCTCTCATGATTCTTCATTATATGTCTGAACTTCTTCCCTAATTGCTCACTTTACATAGGCTTTTAGTCCAGCGTTTGTATCCATTGGGTATGGTTAATTGAGAATGCTATCAATTCAATTATCTAGCCTTGTAAAAAGAAAAAAGGTAGCTCCTGCTACTCCACCTACAGCTCTATGCAATATAAAAATGAAGCTGAGGGGAGCAACACCTGCATTCTGCATGAATTGCCACAAGACAGGCATACTACTTTGAAATGACCAGTACAATAGGGTAATCCTCCATTCCAGCCTTAGCTACGAAGGTTTAGCCAAAATTGAGAACAGGATCACCTACTTCCCATCACAACTGCTGTGAAGTTCCTAAATCCATCATAGAAAATGAAGCGATGCATCTTGATGGAAACAGCTGCTACTATTTCTTCTCAGGGTAGCAATTCAGAGATGAGAAACCTATGCATCTCAGCAGTTCAGCGGAAACATTTAGATTTGGGAAAATTTTGGATGAGCAATCATCTTGTGAAGGCAATCAATTGTCCATAGGTGGAATAAGGAAAGAGTTAAGTAAAGAATACGCAAATGGTATATTTCCAGTCACCATGCCTTAAGAAAAGAAACACAGGATAAAAACGTGCCAATAGCCTGGATAAGCGACTAAGTACACATTCAATTTCATATGGATTTGTTCAAAGATCAGGATTCTAAGATAATTCTTTTCAAGCTTTATGATCTCCCTACTAGAAGAATGAGACTCTCAGACATCCCAGGAGCTCTAGTTTCCACTTCCCAACAATCCTTTTGTGTGCCAAAGATTGTTGAATACATTCAGAAACCTCTTAAAGCACTATGATCAATATGAGAACATGTAACAATTAAAATCCCAAAGCATAAAACTTCTATAGTACATTGAGCAGCAGGTGGAGAAAATTTCCATGATCAGAATCTGAGGATTAAACAATAGGAAAAACAATCATGCAAAGACCAAATTCTTTTAAAGAACCGATATCTTAACCATTAAAAAAAATGTGCAAAGAGGTAGATTATGCATATATCTTAATTGAAATACAGGAGACAGAAGAAAGTACTGCTCACCATCCTGTCATGAACTTTTTCGAAGCCCAACTCCTAACAACTTTGGAAAATGTCTACATAGTGAAAACACAACATTCAACAATTTGTCAGGCATAAGTGGAAAAGAAGCCTAAAAAATGAGAACACTGTGATCATATTTTTCATAACAAACTCAGCAACTAGAAAACATGAATCTTTATCTTCATACAAGGAATTTCCATCAAAACAACACTTAGTAACAGTTAGTGACAGTTTGAATGGTCTTCCTTCTTTCTTCATTCATTTTCTTATTTTTATAAGTTCTTAGCTTATAGAATTTAGTTAGACAAAACATACACATATACATCTGTTATTATCTAATCAAAATTTATACTGCATGCAGAGTACAGGGCTGTTAATCAAAACATACACGAAGCAGCTTATGCTCTACAGCATTTCAAGAAATTATACCAAAATTAGTAACAAAAGTAATTAAAAAGAACAAACAATTTTTTATTGAAAAAGAAAAAGGCAAGAAACAAGAGCGCTGACCTCGCGTCCAGCATGATGTGAAGAGGACGAAGAGGATGACGGTTTGGAAGATTCGTCCCCAGCGTCAGCTACCGGAATTAGCAATTCTCGATCTCTATCTCTCTCCCTACTAGCCATCACGATCGTCGATTTGTCATCGCCCATCAGCAACAATGAAACGACACCGTTGCTTCGAAAAATACAGATTCAAAACCCTACCTATGACCTTTCCTCCGTTTTTATCTCCCACAACACACACAGCGTCTAGGAGCACCACGAGCCTAAGACTTTGAAATCTCCTTCCTTGGCTAGCTAATCTGGTCGCTTTCTATTCTCTGTTTTTGATTTTTTTTTCCAAAAAAAATGAAATGAAAAATTTAGTACTTTACTTTGTTGTGTGACGAACGATTTGGTTTTGGAGTCTTTTGATTATTATTATTATTATTATTATTTTGATGGGGAGTCTTTTAATTATTAAGAAGGAAAATAATTAAAAAAAAAGGGGGAACGGGTGATGAGAGATAAAAGGAACATGGGAGTAGTTCGAGGTAATATATATGTCTTGCTATGTGCTATGCCGTTGAATTTAATTGCGGGTTATGCGAGGTTTTAATTTTTTTTAAATATAATCTCTTTCATTTCGGCCTTCGGGATTGGCTTTCGATCTGCTGTTTTCAGCTGTTGTTGGTGATCTGTATCCAATCATTGCGTGACAGCTGCTTGTTACTCGTGGATACAGTATCCACCGCCCTGGCTGGGCCCTTAGTGAGTTTCTTCATTGTTATTTTTTTTCTCAATTATTTAGCGAAATAAGAAAAATAGTACTTATAAAAAAAATTAAAATGAAAAGGAAATGAAGCTAAGCTCGTCAAAATTACCATTTACTCATTTTTTTTAAAGCGTCACATGTCATAATCTTCCTCTTTCAAGAGACTATTTCAATTTCTTTTAGATTAGCAAATATAATTGAATAGTCTAACTTTGCCAAATACATCAAGTCCCGTTAGGTTAGAAAATGCCTAAGATCAAGTATCGGTTAGGATAACGCCTAACAATAAAATCACTAACTTTGTGCACTACAAAATTCATAAAATCATAAAGATAAAAAATGGCTCAATCCACTAAGTTCTAATGAGATACAAGGGGAATTTTATGAGACTGATATAAGGTGCATTTGAAATTAAATTTGGCAGTTGTGATTTAAAAGTTACAATACTAAAATATTTGATAAATATTAGTTGTTATAGTTTAAAAGCTATGTTGATATGATTTTTTCTTATACGATGGAAAATCTATTATATCTTTAATAATTTTATCAAAATTATTATTTTAAATTTATATTTATTTCATATTATTAACTTTTGTTTCATAATTACAGTTTTTTTTCCACAGCAGTTGTAATTAAAAAGTCACAGCACCTCAATTCCAAACAGAACCTTACACTACCATAGATGAGGTTAGCAGCGGAAACAATGATGTATCCTTATGTGCAAAGGGTTGATCATGCAGGATGAAGGAGACATAGCGAGTGAAGCAAGTATAATGATATACGAAAATATGCAAACTTTCACAACAATGGTGATAAGCAACAGGGTTCAACCTTCACTCACATGAAAAGACCAATCGATTTTCAGATTTCTTTGAGTGGAGAATACAGAGAGATACATATAGGATTTTGCCTATATGTTTTAGTGCTTGTGATGCTAAGAGATGTGATATTTATGTGAATTTGTTAAATTTTGGGCTCGGGCCTCACGAAGGGAAACGGGATAAAATCCAATTATCCTCCTAGATGTTAAGAGAAGACAAAAATAAAATTAAAAAAAATAATGAAAAGTTTCTATGTTCTCAGAAAGATGAATAAGTAATTGTAGAATAGTGATTTAGTGAACAATAATACTTATCTTATAATGAGCGACAAAATCACATGAAGTTGTATGATTAATCTATGGTTTAAATACTATTCATAAAAAATTACATAATTATATTTCTACAACGTATCTAAGTATTTACCATATAATAAGCACTTAAACTCATTAAATCATTTTAAGTAGCTACAATATGCAAATTGCACATAAACAAAGAGTAAACGCGAATGGTGATATGAGATGAATTGCTTCTATCTATTGGAGGCTATATAATTACTGCCCTTTTTTACAATCATAGTGATGGAATGATGTTTTGATATATTCAATGGTGATAATTAAACTTGTATTTCATTTTATTTTTAAAAAAGCACTTTTCGTCATTAGAGGAGTTATATAAAACATGTACTAAAAGCGGGGTATAAGTTATGCATGAGAATTACTTTCTTTCTTCTTTATCCATTTGTTTTTAATATATATCAATTTTTTTAAAACAAATTCAAAAGTTATTATTTTTTTATTATTTTTCTTTATTATCCTACTTACTTTGAGAAACACCCTCTTCTAATGGATAAATTTCAACTGATAATAGAATGAAGAACGCATATATCTTTGGCAACTGAGTCACTCTTTCTTTTTTCATTTGACATCTGCCTATTATATTTTTTATTTATATATTAAACCTTATTTTTGTCTCTTTTCTCTCCCACTTTAGAATAGGAAAAAGCTACTTCCCCCAACTTAAACCCTGACTCGCGCTCCGAATTGAAACTCACTGTTTTGATTAAATTGAAAACACATCGTTAACACATTTTTCCTTTCGTTTTGATGAACCCCAAACGAACCATTTTAAAATCAACCCTCTTACTCTCACACTTACAAAATCTGCAATCACAGTGCTCCTCAAGTTATTCAACCACAATTGCCATCGCTCACAACTCATAGCTATCACGTGAGCCACAAACGACGGATCACAACCATCATGTAATCGAGGTCTCTGTTGCCATCACCAACAGTCACGCAACAACCAGCACTCACAAAGCTAATACGAACGGCCCTCCTCATCCACTCATAAAGTGCCAGACCCGGCTCCCCTCAGCCATCAAGTAACACTAGGGATGACAGTTTAACCCAGACCCGGCCCGCACTCGGACGAACCCGAAAAATTCGGGCCGGGTTAAACCTGTATCGAACTGTAAAAAATTCGATATTCAAAATGAATTTTAGTAACCCAGATATATCCGGGTCCGGTTCCGAATTTAAGTTAACCCGTATATCCGAATATAAATACAAACAACAAAAAAAGAAACCTAATTTTATCTATTCCTCTTTCTCGTATCGCAGCTGCAGCTTACTGTAGAAAAAGTGCCTATTCATCATCATCGGTCCAGGCTGCTGCTGTCATAAGCTTGGGTTCGCCACCGTCACCGACGTCGTGCGTCTTTTCTCTTCCTTCAAATCGCTCGCAATTCGACCTCAACGCCGCTCCTTCATTTGGTTTGCCCCGCTCTCTGTCTCTCTTAAACTCATTCGTTTACATCTTTGATTTGGCCGCAGGAGACCAAATGGCTTGATTAATCTTTAACTAATCCATGGATCTTCCTTCACTTCCTTCGCAACCAAACAAGGGCTTTACCTTGGATTAACATGCTAATTATTTTTGCTTTGAGACATCATGTAGGACAAGAAAGTCGTCGCTTTCAAGAAATCAAGCACGTTGCTTGCAGGTTTCATAGAAAATGGAGAAATATTTATAGTTGTTTTATTAATTGAATATTGAAATTTATAGATTTATATTATTAGATGTGTTATTGCTTAGAATTTTGTATTGTTTATGGATGATTTATAATCCGGATGTGTTATTGATTGGAAATGTATTAAGATTTTATTTTCAGAATTTTAGAAACTGATTCATTGATCCGAGTTCAAAACTCGGATTTTTTCGAGTTGAACCCGTCCTGGACCCGAATGAAAAAAATTGGGTTTTAATCCGGGTCCGAGAAGAAGAAAATGGTATCCGGGTCCAGAACCGGAAAGGCTAAACCCGAACCCGGACCCGGATTTTGCCATCCCTACGTAACACCCAACAGCCACAACAAACAAGATAGTTCTGCACCTGAGGTAATGGAATGATTATTTTAGAGTTGTAAAATTAACTGATTGAGATTTTGGCTAATTAGGAAATGATTGTTTTAGAGTTGTAAAATTAACTGATTGAGATTTTGGCTAATTAGGAAATGATTGTTTTAGAGTTGTAAAATTGCAACAATTAGGGTAATATTTGTTAATTTAGTAATATTATTAGGAAGACAAAGGCAATTGAGTTCATATTTGTGTGTAGATACTCCCGATTATGTTTGTGTGTTTATGGTGCTGGAATTGTCTCAACTGCATGATTTTTTTGTGTTTGTGTGTGTCATATTGCCGACTGTTTTTTTTTGTCTCTGTTTCTGTCTCAGCTGCATTATAACTAACTTGTCTATGTCAACTCCGAGCTTTTATAATCGAAATAAAAAACAGAAGATTTCAGAATTAAGAAATCATAACAAGTCTTACTGCTGGAATTGTTGCTGCTGTTAGTGTTACTGGTGCTGGAATTGTCTCAACTACATGGTTTTCTGCGTTTGTGTGTGTTATACTGCCGATTGTTTTTGTTTGTCACTGTTTCTGTTTCTGTCTTAGTTGCATTATAAATGACTTTTCTATGTTAACTCTGAGCTTCTGTAATCCAAATCGAAAATAGAAGATTTCAAAATTAAAAAATCGTAACTAGTCTTGTTGCTGAATTTATTGTTGCTGTTAGTGTTACTGATGCTGGAATTGTCTCAGCTGGATGATTTTTTTGTGTTTGTGTATGTGAACTCCCGATTGTGTTTGTTTGTCTCTATTCTTCCTAGCTACATTAACATAAGATTTCTTATTTTTTCCAAGATCCAAAATAGTTTAGCTATAATATATATGATTAAAATTAGAACTTTAAAGTTTAGAACCTTACTTGTTCAAGTGTATATTGAGCAAAATCAATTATTGATACTCTAGCAATGAAGGAACCCAAATCAAGGCTTATCACTATACAGAATTTATCATTGCATTGAATTTTATTCCCACATGTTAGTGTTTGGCCTGGGTACAAAAATTATTTTTATTCTGATTTATTTTTGAATTGTTGTAGAGCGCTCTTGTTTTAATGCTCTTTTTTTTAATCTTTTTTTAATTTTTTATTTTGTAGTTTCAGCATTCAATTAAACACAATGCCATCTAGCACAAGTGAAATTCAAAACTCACTACAACTATGTAACGGATGCAGTAATCAGATGAAGTTATTAACGTCACGTACAACAAAGAATTTAAATCATAAATTTTGGCTTTGTAAATGATTTAAGAATTTTTAATGAGCAGAAGATCGTAAACCAAGCGAAGAGAAAATTGACTTGTTAGTAGAGGAGGTTAGGAAGTTAGCATTGGAGATTGAGTGTTTGTCCATTAAATTTCAATTATTTTATAAACAACTCGAGCATATGCAAGAATGTGAAATGCAAAGGCGATTGTATGACGACGAACTTCGAAAGAGACAAACACCAAGATTTTATTTTATTAAAATACCTGTGATTATTGTGATATATTATCTATTCAAGTGTTATTTTTAAGTTGTTTTAATTTGTACTATGTAACAAGAAAAGACTAGTAGACATGTAATAACGTTTTCTTTCGAAATATAAGTTTCTGAGTTATTTCATTTTATTATGTTAGAAATTATATTTATTTCAATTGTTTCCGCAATAACATAAATATGAAATGCATTTATAGATGTTAATTAACTTAGCAATTTGTAACATATGTGAATTAAAAATGAATAAGTTTGAGGCGGTTAAGAAGTTAGTAAAAGAAAAAGAGAAAAGAGCTAGAAAATAGAGGGAAGATACACATGTGAGAGAGTGAGAGAGAAGCTACCAAACCACCCCAACTACAAACCCGAAAACCCGACCCGATCCAAGTATGTGACCCAGCCATATCTTCCATTTCCGGCCACCATTCCAGTCAAGCTTGGTACCAATATGAAGCTTAGAAGATGCATGTTGTTCCCCTACCATCCTTGCCGTCGAAAAACAACCAAAACGCCGGCGATCGAAGCTTGAAAACCCACAACTGTTTTGCTTTGTTCCACTAGGATTTTCACCGGTTTTAGGTGACATCACTGGTTGGAGTTTGTTCCTCATGATCCCTCTTCCATTTCAGATCATCCATAGGCACTAGGAGTTACTGTTTGTTGTCAGTAAATTATTGGAATTCACGGCTGACGAGCTAGATTTCGGCGTCGTTGTCGGGCGTTGCAGCTCACCGCCGGTACCATTGAACTCAGCATGATTGGAATTTTTGGACCTATGCTTCCCAGCCAGCGTTGACCAAATTTCGGTGACTGTTGACCGGCAAGGGCATTTTGGTAATTTCACACTCCAAGAGTAATTTCTGAGCTTGTGGATATTTTAGTAATTCTTGGAATTGAGGATTGGGTGTAATTATGATTCCGAGGATAATTCGGTGATTTATGATTTCAGAGTATTTTAATGATTTACGGACTCGAGGGGATTTTAGTAATTTTATCGATACAGGAGTTGTAAATTATAGATAGATGTTCATTTTGAGTTTATTACATAAATTTAGTCATAATTCCAATTTATAGAAAATAATTATGTCGTTTCCTTGATTTAGGAGGATTCGCAAGCGAAAACCGATCCGCGGATGTGGACGATAACCGAGCGTGAATACCATCACTGTTAGTGGAATATACAAAATCTATTTTCATAGTTAATTATGATAGTAAAACATGATTGTGAAATAAGTGTTTTAAATATTCTGATTTAATGATTTCCTTGAAATTGACTTTATTCACGCATTGATATTTTATTAAAATGTTTGGTTAATGATTTTGCATGTCGACTTTGAATGAAATATGATAATATTTTAAAGATGAGAAAAGTGGATGTGTTAATGAAAAGAAATGTATGATTTAAAGTATGATTAGAATATACATGAATATGAGTATAGAGATTGTTTTTAACATCATTGGACAATACCCTTCCCTCCAAATACAGTGATACAAATGATATGAGATAAGAGGCATTTTGGGCCCGTCTGAACACACATAAAGACTTTGGGCCATGTGTTTGAGGGCTTTTGCCTTTTGGGGGCATATGCATGCAGTAGGATAATTACAGAGATATAGACATGCGATATAGACAAATATTGAGATACATATAATACAGATGAGTTACAGGCTTTTGGGGCCTGTCTGAGTACACACAGAGGTTTTGGGTCGTGTGCTTGAGTGCTTTTGTCCTTTGGGGACTAAATTATGCATGCACAAATATGATGAGATATGAGATGGTATTTTCCTGTCTACCCATGTATCTCCAGGGCGTGACGGTACCCAGATAATACGTGATTGCCCATCTGTTGAGGTCCGGATATGACGAGATTATTTTCCTGGGTACTTGTTTAGTGATGATTTTCATTCTTGTGTATTCGATATGATATTGTGATATGATTTCCATAATTATTACGTATGATCTTTATATATGCTTTTCATGATTAGTAATATGTTTAAATGTTAAATGATTTTTTTTGGGTTTCTCGCTTAGGGTTTGATGAAATCATGTTTGGAAATTATATGATTATTTCTTGTAAAAGTAAGAATTAATTTTTAAAACTACTATCTATTTACTGAGTTTTAAACTCTCACCATTTTTATTATATTTCCCCCCTCACCAGGAGGTTGTAGGCACACCAGATCGACCCAACAACTGTAAATATATTTTGAATCTTGACCACGTGATGGTGTTAGAAGATATAGATGTTTTCGTTAGGACATCTTAGTTATCTTGTTCTTTTGGGATTATATAATTTTGTTATATTATTCTTTTGGGATTTAGAATAAATTGAGATATTAATATTAGTTATAATATTATCTTTTGAGATTTTAGAGATATAAAATTCAGCATTTTGGTTGAGGATGTTGATCACCGAAGTTTGTTGTATATTGAATTATATTGGGAGTACTTGTCTTACATATTTGTAGATTGGGTGCGATATATATATAAAGGAGACTCTGCCGAATTTTCAGCAGAATTATTATCAAGTCCGTTTTGATGAGACTAGATTGACTCACCCTGGGGGATTTGGGACGGGTTCTTTCATAACTACATTCAACAACTGAATATCTCGTTTGAATTCAAACAATGACAAAAACAAAATAATATATCAAAACACAAGCTAGCTTTGATCATGTTCTGGGATCATTAGTCGAGAACTCTATCCGATTGGTATCCTTGAAATCTTTTGATATGATTTCCATAATTATTATGTATGATCGTTATATATGCTTTTCGGGCACCTTCTTCAGAATATGCCACAAACATCATCGATGGCTAGTATTTGGAAAAATAATCTCAATTGCATTTTTCATCGCTTTGTCTTGGTCTGTGATGATTCCAATGGGAGGAGAACCGGACATACATGATAGTCATGTGTCATATAACCACGTAAATGTCTCCGTGTCCTCATCCGAAATCAACCATCATCCTAACAAAATAGAATGACTGTGATGATTAACTCCAACAAAATGAGCAAATGACATGTCATATTTATTCGTAAGGTATGTGGTATTAAATATAACAACATCTTCAATGTTTTTGTAGGCTACTCTGCTTCTTGGATCTACCCAAAATACCCTTCTCGTCCAAGTCAAGACTGAAGAAAAATCCATTATTTTTTGCTTGCATTTTTTAAAAATATTTTTTAGTTGCAGCTGCATCCCTTTCTCCAACCCTTAATTGACTTGCTTTGTCAACATGATTTCTATCGTCTTTTTTTTTTCTAAAAATAAGACATTTTCATAACTACCAGCCTCAACAACAATAGACTTAAAACTTTGAGCCATTTTAATTCTTGCTTCTTCATTTATTTCAAGCAGTTTTTTAACATAAGGACTAATGGTACGGTTGCATCAATAATATCTACTCTTGCTCGGACTTACGTCATGGTTGTGTTCAAGGAACAAATTTTTAATTACCCATTTTCCACTAACAAAATCCAAACGTCCTCCAATTTTAGCATTGCATCCAATTTTCTGGTTAATTTGAAGCCGTAAAACATGATGAGATTTTCTTTTTGACTTGCCCTTTCGCCAGTAAGTAAATGTCATGTATCTCATACTCTCGTCATCCCTTTTTTACAAGATCTTTGCATAATTGGAAATCCCTCTTGTTAGCCATAAGTTTTGTAATATTCAATCATTTCATTTGCACTATTAAAACACAACCCAACCTTAGGTTCATCAACTTTTTCCAACAATTTTTTATTATTTCCTTCAAAATTAACCTCTTGTAAATCTTGCAATTCCTTCACTTCATCAACCTTGTCCATTATTGCTGCAAATTATAATAGTTCATAATATTATTAATTAATTATCCCAAATTCATTAAGTTTAGAAAAAAAACTAAATATTATTAATTAATTGTCCCAAATTCATTAAGTTTATAAACAAATAAAAATATAAATTGAATATTATTAATTAATTATCCCAAATTCATTAAGTTTAGAAACAAATTAAAATATTAATTGAACATTATTAATTAATTGTCCCAAATTCATTAAATTTAGAAACAATAATTTAGATACAAATGCTCACAGTTCAACAAATTTAGACACAAAGGCCCATGGTTCAGCTCACAAATCAAAATGAAATAGCTCGAGGTTTGTTAAATTTATAATCAAACAGCTCACGATTCAGCTCATAATCATTAAATTTAGGAATAATAATATACAAACAAATGCTTATGGTTCAAGATCCAATTCAAAACGAACCAGCAAAAGGTTCAAGGAAAGTAAACGTTGAGGAACTGTTGACTGCCTTATGCCAAAGCCCACATACAAATTGAAACTAATTTTGAAGAACTATTTAGGGTTTTGCAATGTAGAGGTTCCGCACTCGACTTTCAAAAACCAGTTGGGGTTTTGTAATTTAGAAGCTCTGTACTTAGGGTTTTGTAACCAATAGAGTGTTGTGTTTGAAAGCAAATAGAAGGACAAAGCATATGCTCACGATGTCGTTTGGTTTGAAATCAATTGAAGGAGAGCGACGACTTTTGATTTCACACGAATTGTTCACATAGCACTCTGCCAGCTGAAATTAAAAGGACAAGGATCAAAGCGAAACGACGTTGTTTTTGTGAGACTTTTGGGGTTTGGCTCGGGCTTTAATTTGGGGGAAATAGCAGCATCGTTCAGAAAATATTCGCAAGTAATGAGTAATCATTAACCATGTTGAGTATTGAAAAGGGAAGAGAAAAAAACTACTATTTATTGTACGAATAATAATATAATGGAGCAGTTCAATGGGAAAGAGAGAGTGAGGAGGTACTTATTTTTTAATTTAATAATTTAATTGAGTCTTATACTTAATTTTTAACTTAATAAAAATTTTTAATTTTTCTGTTGTTAAGTCATTAAGTTAATTTTTTTAAAATTTTTTACTTAATATAAAAAGTGTGAATAGTATTATTAAAAGATATTCTCTAAAATTGTCTTATTACTTATCATTCTTACTCAAATAAAACTTACTAATTAGCAGTATTATTTATCTCCCTAACTTGATAGTAGATTATTATTATTTTTATCTTTTATATTCTTCAAATTAGCATTATTTATCGTTACAATTTTTTATGAATATTTTCATATAATACATCATAAACTACAATATATTGATTAACATGTTCCTGGTTTAGAATATTAAAAAGTTGTATTCACTTGAAATGATTTATATTATAATAAAATATTACCTTATTCATGTTCGTTGAGATACTTGTAATTTATTCAACATTTAAAATTTATAATGGTACAAATGTAAATGTATTTGGTTTTCAGTCATTTTAAGTTAAAGAAAAAAAGCAACTTAATACTTATTATCATAAATTCAGACAAAAAAATCTTTCAAATTTAGTTTTTTAACTCTATTTAGAATTCAGAATAATTTAAGTCTATTTAGATTTCAAATAAAAAGGTAAATGTACATTGAAACACTTTGCTTATACAAAATAATATGTCATTCAAAATTATTAAGTATGATTTATTTACGGAAATAGTTTTAAATTGGAGAAGAAGAAGTCAACTCGATTCATTTTTGTGTTTATTTTGTATTTTTTAAAAGTTTTCCATAGAAACACCTAATGCATTTTCTAAGAAAGTGTGTTAGACAACTTTTCTGGGGTTTTGGTCGGTCAAAGTTGGGTAGCTCGGCCTTCAGCTCGGACAGAGTCAGACCCATTCTCCCTTGGGACAAGTCATCGCGTGGACAGAAATGAAAGTCTAATGGGCTAGGCCCATAGAGGATAGTCGCCCCTCTCATATCGGGCTCATGTCGGTCCATATTTGTTCGATTTGCAAAAGAGTTTTTAATGGTATTTCACAGGGGTTGGAAAATTTATCGTATTATTTTCCAACTCTCACGAAACTAAAGGGAGCAAAGTAATCTTAAATCATGTCAAGGTCGAGCCACACACATATTAGGAGTAAAATACTTTCAAATTTAGAGGTAGTTCATTTCTTAAACTTGATTTTCTGGTAGAACTTATGATAATCTACATCAAAATCATTCATAGTAAATTTATATTTATATTATTAATAGAATTGTGATGTAATTTAAGAAAAAAATAAAGTGACCTCGAATGCCATAATTAATATTCATGTGTAATTTCTGTCAAATTTAAAGTTTTTGACATATATTATGCCCAAAAGAAAAAAAAAACCATTTGATTAAACATTGCCTTGACTAGTTTATAATTAATAAACCCACGACAGACTACAATGATGAAAACTTTTTATTCTTGAGCAAAGCAGGGGTAGTGCATTTTTTTTCCCTCAATGGACTGATTTTTTTTAAATTTCTGAACAGGTATAAATAAAAATATTTAAATCATATATTTATTGTTTTAATATCTGAATATAAACGTTTATTTTTATAGATAAAAAAATTTAATATAGTTATTTAATATTTATATTCTTATAAATTAAAATAAAAAGATTAGTATTTATTGTTTAAATTATAAATATTTTAATAAAAATATTTATAAAATATAACATTTACTTCTCATTTAAATTTTTTTCATTTATATAAAAATTTACTAAAGTTAACTTTTTTTTAATTCATATATAAATCTCGAAAATCAAACAGTAAGTTACCAAATAAAATTTTTTAAAAGATATAATTTCATACATTTAACAAACAAGCCTAAACTTCTTGTTTTCGAAAATTTATTTATATTATAATTCATTACTTATTTTTAATACAAATGATTTTAGTTCAGAAATGGAGAATTTGGATCAAATAGGTGAAATTGAAGAATAAGACAAAACGATTCGTATCAACCAAGTCGGGGTTTGACTCGGACAAAATATCATTTTCACATTGCAACCCGTCCGAGGTCCGTTCGATTTTTCACACGCCAGGTGGCGAAAATCCACGACAAAAATTCTAACATGTCGTAAAAGCCAACGGTCAGATGATTAGTCCGGTAACCGTTCATTCAACAAACGCCACGTAGTTGGTACTCAGAAACGCTCTGGCCTCGACCCCTTATGCTTTACTCCAATGCACTTTTGGCCAAATTTCCCATAATTATGCTCCAAATTTCAAAATCATCAAGATAAATACAGTTCAATGAAAACAAATAAACAAAATATAGACATAATTTTGTTTGCTTTATTTACTAAAATTAAAAACTTATATTAGACTAGGTACCAACAAGCAAAAATGTTAATAACAGACCAAAAAAAAAAAAAAAAGGTACCAAAAAGGTGTAAAGTTCCCCCACGCAAGAATCAACCATTCATTTTTTTTTTATTTTGCCGGATATAAATCCTGAATTTGAAGCTTCTGGGCATTTTCATATTCTTATTAAAAGCTTGTGTCTCCAGCTCCAATATTATTATATATTCACTAAGGTCACAGTCACAGATTCATAATCTCACTGAGAGATTCCAGAGAGAGAGAGAGAGAGAGAGTAAAACAAAGATGTTGGAGGGAAAAGCTTCGATAAAAGAGACAGACATGCCCGTGAAGATGCAGGTCCAAGCCATGGCCTCAGCTTCGCAAGCACTTGATCTCTACGATGTTGTTGATTCTATTTCCATTGCTACCCACATCAAAAAGGTCACTTTTTTTTTTCTTTTAAAATCTTAAAAACGTTACAGACTTTTCTGGGTATTTGTGGAGTTAACGTTTAGGATTAGTTGTTTTTAAATAAAATTATGAACAAATTAAAAACTATTTATTTGCAGGAATTTGACAAGATATATGGAGGTGGATGGCAATGTGTGGTGGGTTCCAACTTCGGTTGTTATTTCACTCATAAGCACGGCACTTTCATCTATTTCTCTCTCGAGACTCTCAATTTCCTCATCTTCAAGGCCGCCATAACCCCTTCTTCTTGATCGATCAAAGTGACTACAAATGAAATGAAACGATGATGCTATTAATTATTGCTACCGGTGACTAGTAAGAGCTTTTGTTGTCATCTTTCTTGTACAAAAAACGTAGAATTAGCTTGTAGTTAAGAGGGTCCTTGAGGCTCAAAATGCATGTAATCCTTTCTCTGAAATTTAGCAACAGTTCTTCAGGAATAGATGCCATTTGTTAATTATCTGTATGTCGTCATCGCTATCACAATGAGGTGAGCTTGAATTTGATCGTCATCGTTATCAAGAATCTTTTGTTTCATGTGGGGGCAGGGCAAGTGTTACTCTCTCACTCAGTCTTGAGTAAGCTTGCATCGCTTGCTCATTGTTTATTTTATTTTATTTTATTTCATTTATTTTATTTAATTGAGCTAACAGCTGTCGCTTCCAAGACCGAGCTGAGTAATGGCAATTACGTTATTTTAGGCTTTTTCGCTGCATTGCTCTTTGGAGGCCAACTCCGGGCCTACGTGGAGATTCAATCCTGAAGTTATAATTGATGATTATCTTTCGTAAAATCGCCGAAAGTATTTTTGACTGTAAGCATCGTTTCTCTCTCCTATTTGGAAGTCATTGATCTATCAAAAGAAACAATCAAAAGTTAAAGATTGGTGTGAATGGTTTGGTAATTTTATTTTTTTATTGAGAAGAGAGTTTCGCTTTTATATAGAATTATTATTTTAATTAATATTTTAGTTTTTATGAATTAACTTAATACAGTAAGATTAATTTAAATTATAATATAAATTTAAAGATATCTTTTATAATTAAGGTCCGTAAAGGCCCATCTCATAGCTCAAGAAAAAAAAAAAAAAGATCAATCTAAGTTTCCTGCACTTTCTGAATATTGGGCACTCATTTAAAGCATGCACAAAATTGTATTAACTATTAAGTGACGTCTGTCCACATACATAATTACTTCGACCCTTGGGTTTTTGAAGTAAAATAGTTCCTTGAATTAGTCATTTTAGTTCCTTCTGGTAGAGAACTAGAATAATTCAGGTGTGTTGAATGAAAAAAAAAATCAATTCAAAGTCGTTCCTCCACTAGCAGTGATTTTGGTTTCTTCAACAGGTGGATTATAGTTGAACAATTCAGATGTGTTGGGCACAGGGTCAGCGTCGTCCATTACCTATTGTTTTAGGTCCCTCCACCCATGGGATTTTAACGGAGGATGTCACATTTGGAGCCTAAACTTTGAATTCTATGCATTCATCAGACATTTTCGGCTATGATTTACGTTGTTCTCGCAGTACTCGGAATTCAATTCCTCCTGTCTTTAAACAAATTTTGCTTATTTACAGAGGAATACAACAACAATCTTTTTGTATCCTGTATATCTAAAACAGACTTATTGGAATGACTAAAGCACAGTTACGTAAAAATTTCATCAATCAACCTACTGAAGAGTTGCTTCTCTATGTCAATCACAACTTGTTCGGAGTTGTGCGCTGAAAATCCATTCCTCCAACCCAAATCCCACACCCCACTCACTACTGCTTTGCAGCTTATATCTTTCTCCAATATTGCATAAAGACTATCGGAAGAAAGGTTCTCGCCAGAAAGTTTACTGAAGCTTTTCAGAATCTCGACTCCATTGTATACTTCCTCCAACAGCTGGTCTAAAGAGATGCAGACTCTTGGATTTTTCAGCCAGGTTAATAACAGAGGGTGAACCATTTTTGAATCTGGAAGGCTCATTCGCTTAACAAGTTCATTTGCACAATCCACGTAGAGTCTCTCGTCAGTACCAACAAAATCATTGATCCTTGATGTTTGTAAACTGGAGGGACAGTTAACATTGAGATCAAAAAGCACTTCTGCTTGACTGAGAAATGCTGGATGGGTTGAAAGCAACAATTTCAGATCAATTCCACCCTTCAAACTTTTGCTCTCCTCATCAACTTCTTCACCGGTCACCCATTTGGGTGTCAGCAGGATAGCATCATCAGAAAGAGAAGTCTGGCTGGTACTGCAAGGCTCTGAAATGAAAAACAAATAGCAACTTAGCTTAACATCTTTTGTGATTGAAAATGAAAAAGTTTATTATGCAAAATCAAACAACAAACTTTGTTCATCTAACTACAAGTACATTGCACCATTATATCCATACTCAAATGACAATTAACATGACTATATTGAAGCTTTTTCAGTTTCTTGTTTTGCTCCATCAAGGGTAATGACTATAGTAATTTCTTTCAAGATATTGCCGAGAGATTTTTGAGAATTGTGTATGAGCTTCCCCATTACAGCACTCGTTAGCTCTCCTGAATGCCTTTTGCTCCATTAATGAGAAGACTCCTCTCTCTCTCTCTCTCTCTTTTCAGAGATTAAAAGTTTGGACTTTATTTTCCACCACATTAAAGAATCCTTCTTGAACGATGCCTTTCCTCTAAGGCTGATAATGTGAACTTATAAGTAGCCTTAACATTGAGTGATATTGTCGTCTGATTCTTGTCGGATCTTAGAAGAAAATACCAGTGATAAACAAATAGATCAGTTCAGGAATGTCTGCATGCCTATGATTAAAACGTTAAATGCAAATCAAAATGCACATAGATCTTAAGATGCATGATTGTCAACAGCATGTAAATGTAAACACCCTGAATATCAACAGCATCACCATGATTAGTTGATAGACTTTGCTTATTGCACAATCAAGTTAGGAAATTCTACCTCCAATCTGCAACTCAGAGGCGTCTATTTCTTGCTCTGCCTGTGGTTGATCAGCACTTCTATCATTATTTTTAATCGGACCAGAGTCAACATCACTTGCAAAATCCACCCTCTTTTCATCTTCTTTGCACCCTACATTCTCTGTCTGCATAAATACAGACTATGTTAGTCTTCCCAGAATTTTTTTTAAAAAAAAAAATTCTTTCCTATTTCAGTTCTGTGGAAAACTCTAGCAAGTAAACATTTGAATCGTCATGCTCATGAATTCCCCATAATTAAAAATCTCAAAAGAGGGTGGGAATCATTTAAAACTATTAGAAAGAAAACTCACCTTTAATTTAGCTGCTGTAGGCTCATCAGCTCGCTTTTCCCTCTTTATTAGGTTCCTTTCCCGATCACTCAAAATATGTGCTGCTGAACCAGTATGATTTATAGTTTGTTTCGTGTGATTTGACATGGTATTCTGGGTACTGTTTTGTTGCTGGTGAGTGCGATTCTTTGTAACATTTGATCCATTATCAGGCTTTCTGACCTTTTTTGCAGATGCCTTGGTCTGATCTTGAGTCCTTGACACATTTTTAGATTTCTCAATCTCCTTTTTTATCGACTTCCTGATTGTGACTACTGTCTTTGAATTCTTACCCGCTTTCTTCTCTATTACCTCTTTTTTTGGTGACAGATGAGTAACATGAACAGAAACATTCTTCTTGTTACCACCCTTTTCTTTGATCTTGACTTCTTCTGGTTTCTCAGCTACTTTCGTCCTTTCCTTCGCTTCTTCTTCCTTGCTAAACCTCTTGATTGGACTCTCTTCTGCGTCTGCATTTCTACTCATTTTGCCAGGCATTGAAACTTTTTCTTTCGGATCAGCTGTTTCGGACAGAAAATCCTCTTTTACTTTCAGTTTTCTTAGCATTTTTGTGTTTTGGACATCCTTTTCCTCAAAGACTGGTGCAAAAGGCTCTCGTGCTTCACGGAATTGACCACGTAGAGGTTTGATGAGTACAATAGGTGGGGTATTGCTACTCAATCTCTGCTTTGTAGGGGAATCACTGGAATGATGCGGGTAAGAATTAAACTCTTTAACAGATTTGCTTTTCATAAGTCCTGTAAAATGCATGGTGTCAAGAATCTCCTTCATTGTCCTCTGCTCTGGCTTTTCATACTGGCCAACTGGTTGAGGCCTTCTTATCTTTCGCATATCCATGTCAAACATAGGTCTCTGCGGACTCGAAATTTTCTCATTCTTCAACTGATTCTGCAATGGCTTTGAGGGAATTTCCTCTAGACCCATGAGCTTGGCAATCAAATTTGGGCCTTTTGCCTTCTTCTCAGAAGTTGTTGATGAAAGAGGGGAGTCAGTGGAACTATAGTTGTTGGTATGACTAAAAGAAGATTGGCTTGAGCTTGTGGAGGCAATTTCTGAAGCTGAGTCTGAGTACCTTTGATGAAAGCCTATCTTTTCCTTAGTATGTTGTTTTGGCAGTAGATTCTGCCTAGCAAGTCCATCTCTGATACAGTTCCTAAGCTCATCATAGCAATCCCCCGATGACCCATCAGCAGAAAACCGAGGCTTTTGAAATCCCGTCTGATAACTCCGTTCCTCAAATGGACATGAATTTGTCCGCTGAATACCCACTTCTTCACTCCTCCCTCTGTCAGACTGCTCCCTATTCTGTTTCTTCTTCAAGCACGCCTTATACTTGGAAGCTTCTTGCAACTTGCTGAACATCATTAGAGACTCCTGCAGATCAAGTGCTCCTTTGAGCAAATCCTGTGCCTGTGCAACATCTTTAGACCGTCCATCATAGCTTTTCCTTGTGGAAAATGAATCAATCGTGTGATTTAGCTTCTGAGCTCCTCTCGAGACCTCCAAAAGCTGAAGAGATGACGGGCTTTGAAACTGCTCTGTGATTCCTTTAGACACCATCTTTTCCTTCTTCTCTGCCTTAGATGTGCAAGATGAATCTGACATCCTCTTTGCCCTTTGGCTTTTGATCTTATGCTCCAATTTTTGGGAGCTGCTTTTGGATTTTCTGATTGTCCCACATTCTACAACGCCTTTGGGATCATCACAAGTGACAAATGATCTGTAGACAACCGATCTCAAACTGTCTTGATACATATTCTGTGAAAAGAAAATTAAACATTTGACAAAGTCAGATGCTTCTAAGACTGTCAAGAATGAAAACAACTCATAACTATAAAATTCTCAGTATAAATTATACCTGCATGGTGTCTATTCTATTCAAAACTTCTGTCTGGAATTGAACAAAACAATACTTGTTCGGCTCTGTCTCATCGAAAACAAGACCATTAAAAAAAAAAGGGGTAGCCGCCAACAATAAACAAATAAATAATGTCAATAAAACAAAAAACAAATATTAATAAACAAAAAAAGAACAAAGAAAAATGTCATACCCCTATCAAGATTTCAAGAACAAACAAGCTAATAGAAACACCTTCTTCTAAATGATCTCATAAACAACTGATCAATCAAGGATCTCTCAGCAATTAATTAAGCACATAAATAGTTATGAAAAACACACTCAATTATAAGAATGAAAGCACAAGTAGGCTCATTTTATAAGCAAAGATTAAAGATTATGATGCGTTCGTTATATAAAATTTGATACCTGTAATTCTAGCTTGTCGTTTCTCAGCATTGATCCAAGAAAGCTGACAAGAAAAAGAGAAACAAAATGTGAGGAAATGAAAAAAGAAGAAGAAGAAGAAAACAAAACAAAACGAACCCAGATGAGAAAATGCAACAAAATTCAACAACCATGGAAATATTCTTGGAGAAGTAAGAGACAATGTTACGCCAGCTTCACCTAGAAATGGGAAAGCAGGGAGGCCAGATCCACAAAATGAAAGGAGTCGGTGCATTTGACTTTTTGTGGATGTGAACAGGCGGTGGTAGTGAATGAAGAAGAGAAAGCAAATGGGGAACGTGAGTGTTAAAAGGTTTGATGATGAGATTAATCGGGTTTAAGACAAAAGAGGAATGGATCATTAACACATTATAACGGGGCCTCGTGGTAATGAGAAGCTCCAAAATGCATGAATTGACGAGGGAACTCGGGGAAGCTCCATGGAAAAAGTGCTTCCATGTGTCGAACGAAGCGTCAACTTTCCGTTTTCACGAAATAACTAGCGCTCCAGTCATGGTTGCTTTTATAATTTATTTTCTTTCCTTTTTTGTTTACTTTTTATTATTTAGTAAAAAAATTCAATGAATATTTCACTATGATATATGCAATGATGAACCAAGTTAAAAAATAATAATTATATAAATTTTAACATACTGACGTCAATATAAAGTTACAGTTTCTGTAATTAACAAATCTAACTTTAATACTGAATGTCAATTTATACCTGTATACTTTTCTTCTCTATTTCAAGATATGTGTAAGTTTGAAATCAAATTAGACACAAATCCTTAGACAAAATAAACATGAATGCAAATTCAACAAAGAATAATTGTCAAGCAGAACTAATTAAGGCCACATTTGGAACTGAAATTAAAATATTATAAGTAATTTATTTCATAAGTTTTGGCAAAAATAATATTCAGTTAATTTTTTAAAGTTGCATGTTTTATAAATTTCTTTATTTTGACATCAATTTTTATTGGTTAGTAAGGAGTTATTTTTTATAAGCAAATTATTAAAGAGTAATGATACAACCACAAACTCTTGTACAAACTTATTTTGTACAAATTGATGTGACATGATAAAATTGGTTGAATTAAATATCACTTGGCCCACATGATTTGTTTTTATTAATTTATATTTTTATTCAACCAATAAATTAATACCATATCAGTTTGTACAAAATAAATTTATACAAGAGTTTGTGGTTGTATCATTACTCATTATTAAATAACCACCATACTTCTTTTAAAGTTCTTATTATAATTTTAATATTTTAATAAAAAGAAAAACACGTCCTATATTTCCATAAACCTTAATATATAAGTAAAAAGTAACTTAAACTTTGTCTATTTTGATCATTATATAATAAAAAAAAATTCATAATAAACTTTAGGAAATGCACATATTCTGCTTTTCGAACTTAAAACAACTGCAACAACATCGTTTACCAAATACTAAGTTATTTTTTCAATTAATAACTTATTTTATCCCACATTCAGAGGAGCATCCACAAGCGGAAATCGACAAACTGAGAGCCGAATTTAGCTAACATATCAGCTACTTTGTTTCCCTTCCTAAAAAATCTGAGAAAAATGAACCAGAAAAACTAATTCTCGTTGGAAATTTTTAAGTTATTTAGTAGACACTCTTCAAAAGAAAAATAATAATCATAGCAAAATAAAAAAAAAGGAAACGAAATTTGGTAAATACATCATCCATTTGCATTTTCACCAAAACTATAAAAACTTTAAATTTACTTCAAATTTTTTAATCTTAATTATTTTTATTTTTGGAAATGGACTGCATTGGGATGCCAAGAATTACAAATAGAGTAACCTTCTGCTTCGATTATTATATTTTCTAGTTTCTACACAAGAAACTTATTACATTAATGGGATGAATTATTTGGGCAGCGTATTCATATTTAGTTGGCATAAAGAAGTTGCTGTGCTTTCTTTGCAAGCTGTAAATATCGTTATATCAATTATATATAAAGTCATTTACCCAACACTTGTCAAAGTAGAAGTTTTTGGCAGGCTTTTAAATTTGATAAAGAAACAAATTCCCAGATGTCAGTTTGGGTAAAGCAATCAAACTCTAGCTCAATTATTTTCCTTTTCGAAAGTGCCCTAAAATTTTTATAACATTTGTATTGTGTATATGCACAAGTTATGATTTGTTAATTATGAAAGAATCTTTCATCTCACGTTCTAAAACGATTCGGATAACATCATCATCATCATACACTAATGATCACTTGATTACCCGGCCAAAAAAAACCTACTTTTAAAATAATTGATAGAGAAACACAAACTTTAAGCTTTAGGTGTTTGTCTTGGATTTAATGCTTTAACTTTACAAGGATGGTGGGGAAGAAGAAAAAAAAAACAATGGTAAAATTTTTGAAATTTTGGCCTCAATAAATGGTGGGAGGGGAGGCACGCTTTGTTGTTCACCCATGCCCCCCATAATGTTGTTAACACACGGCTCACAACAATCACTTTCTTGTCAAATGTGGTAAAGTTACGGAAATGAAACAATGCGGTTTAAATGCAGTCACAGGACTCTTGTTGCGGTTGCTTTTTGTGTGCAAGTAAAAACTTTTGGTGCCTATCATAAATGTAAAATTAATTTCTCTCTTTTTTTCTTTTTTTTTCTTCCCCCCCCCCCCTCCTTTTCTTTCGGCGGTTCGCATAAATAAAAATCATAATGGCCTGATTCAATAAGTTTGAATTTCAAGTTCTTTTACTGAAAATTTATAGATTCATTTCGTAGTAGGCGTAATAGCCATGGTCGAGTGATGAGCAGTAGTAGTTTGAGTCCTCATATTTATAATATGAAGATTTAGTTTTTCTCTCAATTAAAAAATAATTGAGTGGATACAATTTATAATTTTTTTCTTTTATGAAACGTGAGTAGAGTAAAAATTTCTTAAATATTAATGTGCGTAAAAAATTCTAAAAAAGTACTTTAAAAAATTTGATCTGAACTAATGATTTCAATTAATAGTTTTGATAGTTATCTTATTGTATTACCAATAAAAAAAATATTGATAGACGTAATATACAATTGAGCCTTGAGAATTTCGAAGTTAAGCTAATAAAAAAAATAAAAACTCTAATATATTTGGACACAAAAGCCTCAGCCCTTAGTTTACGTATTTATGATATATTTTCAAAGAAAGAATTTTTCATATACATATTGAAACGGTTTTCTACGGCGGTCCAGTCATATCTATTACTCAACTCCTAAGTGGTCAAAATAATGTACTAATTACGAGTCATATCTAATATTAAGAGTCCGTTTGAAATTAAAGTTGAGCAGTTATAACTTAAAAGTTATAATACTAAAATATTTAGTAAACTCTAACTATTGTGACTTAAAACTATATTAATATATTTTTTATTTGTATGATGAAAAATTTATTATATCTTAAATAATTTTATTAAAATTATTATTTAAAATTTATATTTACTACATACTATTAATATTTATTTCGTAATTATAACTTTTTTCATAACCGTTGTAATTTAAAAAATATAACATTGTAATTCCAAACCGAATCTAATAACTAACTAACTAAGTGAAAGATTTGTTCCTGGGGCTGCAAAAAAACATTAGCTTTGCTTTGGGGAACACAAAGCATTTTGGTCTCCTTAATCCATAATCTTTTTTTTAACTTTTTAAAAATAATTCTTTCATTCATTCAATAGTTTTTACCAACTACTTTTTTTTTCTTTTTTTTTCCTTTTGTTGTATTTATTCTTCCTATGTTGTCAGCTTAAATTTGTGTGAAACCATCACACTTAGCATGACCAGGACCATCTTAATTACTCAACTTGTTCCCTTTAATTACTCATCCTATAAATACGCCTATCCATAGGGGTGAGCAGAAGCCTACAACCCACGATCCAACCCAATCCCAAATCAAAACTATATGTATATAAACTTGTAAAGTTTGGGTTGGGTGCGTCCAACACATTTCAAAAGCTGATTATTTAATAATCACATTTTATATAATATAATATCAGATTATCAGCATACTAGATAAAATTATCCATTTTCAAAAATACCCTCACAATTAATTCGTTAAAGTTAAGTACAAATACGTCCTTATAAATTAATTTATTTTTATTTAATAAATATAAATTTAATTTTAATATTTATGCAACGCGATTCGGGCATCTCTACTACTCTTTTGATGCCAATGACGTCACCATCATATAGGTAACGAGAAATGGAATTCAATGATATCGGTTGTTTTGTCAATGACTGCCTTTTTTAATTTTGCCTACGACAGTAGCCACTTGTCGGAGACTTTTTTTATTTGTTGCTTTAATTTGTTTTTAAAATGACAGTAATTATCTTACTAAACATTAATGAAATTTTTTAAAAGCTAAAAAAAGGAAATAAAAAGTCAATAAATTTTTGTATTAAATAAGTGTGAAATAAAATTTAAGTGTTATTTATTAAAAAAGACATAAATCATTCATTTTCGTCATTTCCATAGGCGTCGTGTTTAGATGAATAATTTACTAAACATGTCTTGAAAATCATTTGGTTAGTGATTCTTCATAATCTAATTTTTTTTTAAATATATAGTTACATTATTTTCAAAATTAATTATTTCAAACACACCCTAAGGTAGCATTTACATATTTGTTTGAAATCCAAATAAGTCAAAATTTAGCCAAAGTTTGAATGGTTCTAAATACAAATGTCTGGATGACACGTTTGTTTTTGTACTTCAATTATTTAATATCAATGACATCTTGTTTCTTTTTATTTAAAAAAAATATAGATATAGTTATTTGATCTTTATATCCTTGTAAATCAAAATGAATAAAGAGATTAGGTTTTATATTTTAGTAAATAAGCATATCTAATATAAATATTTTTGGAATATAATATTTATTTTCCATTCATACCTTTTTCTATTTAAATAAAAGTAACATTTACTATTTTTGTTTGGAATCTAAATGTGTCTGAATATAAAATTTTGAATGACATGTTTATTTATTTTTTGTGTAAATATTTAAATCTAATGGTATCTTATTTGTTTCTATAAATAGCAAATATCTTAAAAGTTAAAGTTGACTTTAAACTCAACCCAATCCAAATCATGCACGCCCTAACCTAAAATCTGAATTCATTTAAAAATCAAAGACATAGATTTAAGTTTTTCAATCTTAAATCTTGACATTCACGGTCACATACCATTGAAGTTTATAAATTATTCTTAATTGAATTGCTAACAATTTTAGCTGAAAACAATAAAGAAAGTCCAAATAAAAAATGTGTACCCTTTTGTTATTTTTAATTATAATTGTCATATATACAAACCGCATCAAATGTTAATATATTTTCTTTAGATAATTTAATTCTAATTCGATTTGATAAATTATGCATTTTGATTGGTGTGTGTATACATATGTTCAATTTCCGATATGGTATATCCGGTTCGTTGATAAAGTGCTGTAATATTCGGGAAATTGAAATACAACTTTTATGGGATCAAAGACTCCTTCTTAAACAATACAATGACCTTCCTGAACATATTTCTTAAGCTAACTCGATTAAAGAAAAATCAATCGTAATCAGATTACGTTGAGTGACACATTCCAAATATGATCCTAATTATTAAAATAATTAGTCATCTAATTTGACTCAACACAGAAAATAATTAACCAAATGTAGGATGTTAGTATTAATTAGTATTTATGATTAATTGATCGAGTAAGAAATGTTGACACATTCTGGATACTTAATAATAAACAAAAACTGTGCCCTCTTAATTAAAAGTCTTTGTTATTTTTGAAACTCTTTATCTAAATTTGATAACTTTGATTAACTTTAGTATATGTTGAAGCCCTGAGAGAAAAAGGGGAGGGCGGCAGAGGTAAATTCAAAAGAAACACACAAAGTTAGTTATTATTATTATTATTATGTTTTTAATGTATTTCCCGGGTTTTTTGCCAGCTTCACCTCTCCACCATCCATTTCACAGAACAAACCCAATTATTATTCTTTGTTTTTATAAGTTAAATTTCATCCTGAGACCGCCCCCAAAATTTAATTTTCTCAAAACATGCGCCCCACATTCTCCTGGAGGGAAATAAGGAAACTGCAGTAACCACTTAAGGCTTCTGTTTCCTTCTTGAATCTTCTTCAGCTTTCCTCTCTGAAGGAATTCCAAACTTTGTGATTTTAGATTCTTATTTAGGAGAGAAAAGCTGCTTCTCTATCTCCTATTTTGTCTCAAATCACAACATCATATTTGTTGTAACCAAACAAAAGAGAAGCAGATAATAAAAGGGTTCTTTTTTTTTTTTTTAATTGTTCTTATCTTTTTTGTGCTATGTCCATTTCTTCCTTGTTTAGTTGCTGAACAAAGAAGAAATTCAACGGACAGTTTTCGTTTACAATGGTTCGAGCATTGGACCGTGGACATAGCATTGAGAAATCGAGATCTTTTAAGTTGAAAAAGATGTGTGAGATTCCAGGGAGACAAGTGCACAGCGTGACCTTTGAAAGTGGTAATGATGGAGGGAGTGCTGATGATAAGACGTTACCTGCGAGCCAGGACTCGAAGCCTGCAGGGGGAGAACGGTCGTTGGAGGCTCAGAGGCTAAGCTTTGCTTTGTCTCGGGAGAGAGGTCCTGTTTCGCGTAGAATAGATTCTCTTGACGGCCCTCCTTATTGCCTTCTTCCAAGTACTCCTCGGGACAGGCATGAAGCTCCTCCTTTGCCTCTTCCAAGTCCTCGCGACAGGCAACCCTCAGGTTCGAATCATAAACATCATACCCTTTAGTCAAGAACACGAACACGAACACGAAGACACAGGTGAAAATGTTATTTGGTTGGTCTTAATGAAGGTTTCAATTGATTTTTCATCTTGCGCTTTTGGTGCAGATATGGAATTGATGAAGGAAAGGTTTGCAAAGCTGCTTTTAGGTGAAGACATGTCAGGTGGTGGAAAGGGTGTTTCTTCGGCTTTGGCTTTGTCAAATGCCATCACAAACCTTGCCGGTATTTAAAATGGAAAACGCATTGCTGTTGCTAAAATAAAATGTTTAATGATAAAAATTCTGACTCTTGTTGTTTCATCTGTCCTGCGTGTTCCAATATAAATGCAGCATCTATTTTCGGAGAACAAAGGAAACTAGAGCCGATGCCCCCGGAGAGAAAAGCAAGATGGAGGAAAGAAATCAATTGGCTGTTATCGGTAACTGATCACATTGTTGAATTTGTTCCTTCACAACAGAAATCCAAGGAAGGAGTAAGTATGGAGGTAATACATCTCTTTCACAGCTTATGAGTCGTATTTATAAACATATTTCCGCCTTTCGCATTAAGGAATGGATTGAAATTATGAGACTCTAGCTTAATAACTTGTCATGATTTGACAGATTATGGTGACAAGGCAAAGAAATGATCTACACATGGATATCCCCGCCCTTCGCAAACTTGATGCCATGCTTATTGTAAGTATCTGCATTTGCTGTGATTAGAGAGAGTTTCTGTTGTACATGAACTTGTTTTCCTTTATATATGGCTAACTCTCACCTCTGTTGAAATTAAAATGAATAGGAATCTCTAGATAACTTCGGATACCAAAATGAATTCTGGTATCCGTCTGGGAAATCCGATGACTCCGAAAAAAATGCCACAAGGCATGAGGACAAATGGTGGATTCCCACTGTTAAGGTTCCCGAAAATGGGCTATCAGAAGAGGGTAGAAGATGGATACAGTCTCAGAAGGAATCCGTGAATCAAGTTCTGAAAGCAGCCATGGCCATAAATGCTCAAGTACTATCCGAAATGGAGATCCCTGAAAGCTACATTGAGTCACTCCCAAAGGTATATATACAAATAAAAAAAAAAAATTCCATTTCCGAGATCTTTAAGATAGTCCTATATATTTGGTTAGTCATATTTTATATGTTTTAAACCTTTTGGTAGAATGGGAGAGCAAGCCTCGGTGATTCAATTTACAAGAGCATAACTGTAGAGCACTTTGATCCTGAACAATTCCTTGCAACCATGGACTTGTCGAATGAGCATGCTGTGCTTGATCTTAAGAACAGAATAGAGGCGTCTATCGTGATTTGGAAGAGGAAGATGCATCATAAGGACAGCAAATCTTCCTGGGGTTCAGCTGTGAGCTTGGAGAAGAGAGAGCTCTTTGAGGAGAGAGCAGAAACCATCCTGCTCTTACTCAAACAGCGGTTCCCAGGCATTTCGCAATCTACTCTTGACATAAGTAAGATCCAATACAACAGGGTAAGAACTGAGAACAACATTCAAAGTAATCTTGTTTCTCTTTTATTTTAACCACCAGTTTAAAATGACTTAAAAAAAGTATGTTCTTGTGCAATTACACAGGACGTTGGACAGGCTATTCTGGAGAGCTATTCCAGGATAATAGAGAGCTTGGCGCACACGGTGATGTCTAGAATTGACGACGTCCTTTACGCTGACTCCCTCGCTCAAAATAAAGAACCCGTCCCTGATTCCCCGAAATTAGAAGGCGAAGACATGTCAGACACACCAAATTCAAAGACGCTCTCAGATTTTATGGGTTGGGATGCGGAAGAATCCGACAACAGTGATAATCTCTTTTCCACAGACAACACGGAGAAGTATGTAAAAAGTGAACATGAAACTACAAATGTCATGTCGAAGCATATGCTTTCGTCAGCCCCAACAAAGAAGTTTTCCTATCTAGAGAAGCTTGAAAACTTGAGTGGCCTAAGAAGTCCAACAGCTCGTCATTGATATCAAAAACTCCCAAGAGCTAAAAAGGCGAGGAAACACTAACAGATGAACTGAGACAAGTTAGAAAGCTTGCAAAGTGTAGATATCAACTTACTTGTATTTGTATGTAGGATTCTTTTGGGTTAGTAGTGACTTGTAGTTTCTTCTGTAATTCTTCCGTCCACCTCTGGACAGGGAAGTCTAGAGTTGTATTCATTGGATTTACAATTCTTTTGGGACGTGAAATGAAATCTCTGGCTTTGTTGATTGTTTAGTTACTCTTCACATGCTATTTTATTTCTTCTTTTTTTCCCCCCACCATGATAAATTTATTTGCCTTCCACATACAATACTTATTTACAGTATAATCTCTCTACCATGATAATGCATGTTGGGACCAAATTAATTTTTATTCGTTTTAATTTAGTAGAGATATAATTACAAAAATTATTGATTTGACTTAATTATTTTTAGTCTCAGTGATCCAGATAAAGTATCCATTACATTAATCTTATACGATTGGAAATATACAAAATCATCTTAAAAGTTTAAACATTTGTATTCTCTTTAATTTTTTTTTCTCTCAATGTAAATTCTATAAATATTATGGGACAATTTAGTAAAACTCTAAAGAATAAGTTATTGCTCCAAGGAGATTTAAAGAAATATTTTATTTTATCTTAAACCTTTAATGTAACATATCATTTTTTTTATAATTTATATATAATTATTATTATGTTAAACAAATTTCTTAAGACGAATTTAAAAAAAATTATAAATTATTTCATTCTTATTTATAATTTATCCTAATTAAAAATATATTTTTTTTATAACTATATAGGAGTTATTTATCACTATAAACAGATTTCACTCTGTGTGCAGTAGCATTTGAAATTGTTTTACTCCTGTATCATAATAATAATCGAATCATCAAGATCGCAGAATGACAGTCAACCAAGTAAAGGATTGAAAATTAGTTTCTAATTCATTTAAGGGTTCCTCTATGATGCTGTAATTTTTTACAGCATCAATAATGTTTTTAATTGTGTACTATTGGATTTAATCAATGGTACACAATATTTGTAGTAAAAAAATAACGGTAAACAGTTAACGAATGTGTAAGGGTGGAGAATTTTGTAAAATAATTATGACCATCCTTAGAGTTTGAAACAATTTCACTTAAATAGCATATTTTATTTTAAAATTATTTTTCAATCCTCCTTTAAATTTGAAATGTGATAATTTTTTTAAATAAAATTTTCAAAATCTATTGCCATTAAGTATAAAATATAATGGTATCTTTTTTAACACAAATCAAATAAATAAGTGCAATTGCAAAATTTATATATGATATAATAATAATAAATAACACAACTAAGTATATATAATTAAGTAAATGTCATAATTACATCAATAAACTCATTGTTGAGATTGCTTGTAACATAAAAATTACTTGATCACACATGTTTTAATAAAATTTAATATCGTATATAAAAATACTCATTATTTTATATAATATTAAGGGTCATTATATAATTGATCATGAAGTATATATTATTTTTAACACCCATTTAATATACTTATTCTCTGAACTTTATATTTATCTTACAATTAATATCCTTACATGATAGGAATTTTAAGTTTTATAAGCCTATATATTTTCATTTTATTTTCAAATATCACTTTGTTAATTTCATAAAAGTTAAATCTAATATATATTCCTAATAAGCTTTAGTTTATAAATCGTGAAAGATTATTTTATTGATATCCTTTGATTGTAATTATAAAATTTTATGTTATTAAGAGTCATTACTTTTCTTATGATAATTAATAGTGACAATAAATAAAAGATTGCCTCCAATAATATTTATGTGGGAAAAAAATGAAAGAAAATCATTTATATTTTTAGATTTTTATTGACCTAGTAGGAAATTATCTCACCCTTATAAAATTTAACTTTCACAAGCTTGTTTTCATTTCATTTTCAAATGTCACTTTGTTAATTTCATAAAAGTTAAATCTAACACATATTCGTAATTAACTTTAGTTTATGAATCATGAAAGATTATTTTATTGTTATTCTTTTATAGTAATTATAAATTTTTTATGCTACGAAGAGTTGTTACTTTTATTATGATAATTATTAGTGACAATAAATAAAATATTACATCAAATAATATTTAATGGACAAAATGAGGAAAAAAATCATTGTATGTTTTATATTTTCATTATAAAGATATGGTTTGGGATACTTTAACTTATAATTTTGGCACAATATTTGAACTACTAATATCTAATAGTCTAATGATTGATATTGAAAGTCAAAACAACATTTCATAATGTTATATCCTTCACCATTGAATTGCATGAAATAAATAGTTTTATTTTTTGATAAAAATTTAAATCAAAATATTTTTTTCACTCTACAGTTATATAGACATATATATTTTTCAATAATAATTGGTGAATAAAATATTTCTCATTTGTTGTGACTCATATAGTATTATTAATAAAACATATATAAAATAGTTTATTGCAATGCTTTCTATTATCATTATTGTTTAGGTATTTATGGTTTGTAATTAAATTCATACAATACAAATTATTACAAGACTTTGTGTTAAATAACCTACTTGATATTATATTTTATACTTAATGGTAACTGATTTTGGAAGATTTATTTAAAAGAGATTATCATATTACAAATTTAAAGGAGGGCTAAAAAATAATTTTAAATAAAATATACTATTTAAGTGAAATTGTTTCAAATTCTAAGGGCGGTCACAATTATTTTATAAAAATTATCCACCACTTGAATGGTTATCATTATTTTTAAATTATTTTTTAGTACAAATATTGCATACCATTTATTAGATCTAATGGTTCACAATTAATACATTATTGATGTTGTAAAAAAAATTACAGGAGGAACCCTTCATTTAATCTGTCATCTAAATTTTTCAATTTGTTATAAATTTTAATTAATAATTTAATAATAATTTTAGTTTGCGCTTGTTGAAAGGGCGTTTTTAAGCGTGAGTGAGGAGTTAAAAAGTATTTTTAATAACATATTCTCAGAATCAGTTTTACAAAACTTCAAAAGATCAGTTTTTGCCAAGACAACCTCTAGATGCATACATATGTAAGTAATCATCCTAAGCTGTGAATGACAACTTGGAAGGATTTCTAATCTACAAAAATAATGAGTAAAATACATCATACATTTGGATTGAAATGCTGTTATATTATAATAAAGGTTTTTGGGGAAGATAACTAAAACTCCAGCTATAAAATAGTCACCAAACGTTTCAACGAGAGTTAAAAATGTGAATGGCATCTACCCAAAGATAAATGCAAAAATAAATAACATCGCAACTTTCGTTTTTCTTCTGCTTAATAAACATGTCAAGTTTTGGTGGAAAGACAAGAATACAACACCAAAACCAAAAGAACAAAATTTTCTCAATGTAAAACCTTTATTTATGCATTTTCTAGTTCTACAAACTCATTTTTGCATTGCTGAGGGTGACTGAAAACCAAACAATTCTTACGGCATGAATTCTTGTCTGATTAATCTTAGCCCATTTGGGTTACAGCAGCATGTATAGCATCTGTAAGATGAGGAACTGTCTTTGAACTAAGACCTGCCATGCTAATCCTCCTGCAAAGAAGGAAGTAAAGAAAATCCCATAAGAAATAAACAAAGTAAATGACGATCAGAGACAGAGAAAATAGATGGATTGGAAAATAGGGGGATGTGGGGAATTAGATGGGAGAATTATAGAATACAATTATAAACAAGTGCTCGAACTGCAAGTAGTACTATTGGAACTCAATTTTCTCTCAGCTCCATTTAGATAGCAATAAAGTTGACCTCAAGCAGAAGCTTGTTGCTAAAGCAGTTAACATGTTCTCTTTGGATGAAAAAAAAGTTTTTTTCCCCCATACTGATTTGAAACTGCTTTAGCAAAACTGAGCAGAAACAGATGAAAATAGAACTTTCTCACAGCAAAATTTCTATCCAGTAAATAACTCCCGAGACAATAAACAAACCTAACAGAAAGAATAAGATACAATACTCCCCCTTCATCCCCATGCCCTTTTAGAATGAATAACACAGGCCTTCTTTAGCACTAATTATTCAGGAAAGATTTTCTTACCCATCAGATGTCATATAAATGTGATACTCCTTGGTCATGAAGGCAACTTGTTCACTGTTCAGCCCTGTGAATGTAAACATTCCTATTTGCTTGATAATGTGACTCCAGTCTCCTGGAGTGCCTGCCAAACATTAATGTGAAATGCATTTAAAAAACAGATTGGATGTACCAACACATATAATACCTTCAGAAGCACACATTTATACGCAAGATAACTGCAGAGCAAGATGAAGGTGCATCAAAAAATTGAAGGAAAACTAATATTTAATGCAAATTTTAGTGAATTAAAATGGACAAAAGGATATGGTGATCAACTCCCAAGTTATTAAATAACAGTGTTATCCTAATATGACCATCATAATAATCAAATATCCTTCAGGTAACAGTATGGGTGCACCACACTATTTTGCATTGTATTAGGATGTATTTTACTGTATAGTATTAGGGTGTATTAAATTTGACACAGTAATGTAATATGAATTATATAGTATATTTTAAAATTTTAAATTATTATTTCAATTACAGTAGTATTGAATTGAATAATAAAAATATAAAATCATCATCAACAATTAACAGTTGCCTCCAGTAATTATTAAACATTTATTTAATAATACAAATAAATTTTAATTAAATAATGTAAAAAAATTCATGAGACACACTCAAACCCAACGGGTCTTGGTTATGCAATGTAGCCTTAAAATTTGACCAACCTAAGGCAACAAAATTGTGCGCCAAACATCGTGAGGAATCATTTATGCAGTGCAAACTAACCTAAAGTTGGCTGTCAAATGACATGACTCAAAAGCGGTTGATTACTCTCAAATATAAGAGAGTCTAGTTATAATATAATCCAGTAAATTTGGGATCGAATCATAGAGAAATTAAAAATCCGATAGTCAATATTTAGATAAAGAAAGAAATACAACAAATGCAAAGAGTGCTAAGGTTACAGGATCCACTTTTGGTATTTAAATCATAGATGTGATACTCTCTTATATATATATTACCGATTTTGATACTTTGGGATCTAGTGCTCATTTGCCACTCTATGAATAAATATGGGGTTAAATACATAACGTACTACAATCGTATTAGAAAGTTTAAACTACAGTATTGGTACGTCAACATTAAGTCTAAACTTTTACTTGGAAGGAAATTAAAAATAACATGTACAAAGTACAACTTATAAACATGTAACTAAAAATAATAAACTTCAAACTCACTTGAGAGAGTGATTAAATCCATAATTTGAACTCTTGAGCTTCACCTTCATCATAGCTTAAAAATAAACTAGCCACTCATGTTGGCAAGCAAAACACATATTTTATTTGATAAATTAATTTGTAAAAGTACAAATTTCACGTGAAAAAGTTCAAATTTCACTGGGTCTCCAAAATCAAAATTTCATGTCCATTTTTCAATTCGAGCATAAAAATTTCACGAATTCAAGGATTTTACAACAAAACATAAGAATCACACATTAAAACTAATTAAAATAAATTATTCCTAAAATGGATTAGGGATTTGTAAACATGAAGTAGTTCTTTGTATTCAACACTCTTAAGTGCAAAATGACAATTTTAACCTTTATTAAATGTATACATTTTAGTGTTAATCACCAAACATACCCTAAGGTAATATGATTGCATTCAACAGCAAGCATTAGACTGGTCTGCACTGCGTATCAATTGTGCACCATATTTGGCGCATTAGGTTGGTCTAATTTCAAAATTTGACCAAGCCATTTGCATAACCTACCTACTCCCTGTACATATGAGCAAGTGTAGGTAACCCTTTTTTACTATTATTTAATTTAAGTTAATAGATTAAACTAATATTTGATAATAAAGGACAGTAAATTGTTAATCGCTGCCAACTATTGACCGCTATTTTTTTTTTTTGTCAGCTGCTACCACCACTATACTCCAATAGCCTTTGATTTTAAATTTAGTATCATTGAAATCCTCAGTTGCTAGAACTCACAACAATACAAATATAAAAAATGGAAGCTCCATAGCGATGATACTTGTATCGTTATGACAACAAGAATTCTAATGATATTAAATTTAACTTAGACACTTAAAAGACTGGTTATTGGCGGCCACTGGTGATAATTTTATTTTTATAAATCCAAACATTAATATAATATTATATACAGTCTACTATTGCTATTTAATTTAATACACCCTCAAACATACATCCTAATAAACTATATTTCAATACAGTACAGTGTGGGGGCATCAAATGCATGCCAAAGGTTATAGCAGTCAAAGAAACAAGTCTTACTTTCTATCTGAAGCTAAAGGGTAGTATCAGCAGAAACAAAAAAGAGAAGTGCCTGGCTTCTGACAATGATGTTTAAGAAAGGCACCAGATCCTTGAATTCTTAAATTTAAGGCTTTGCTAAGTTGAGATATATTATGGACATTGACTAAACCAAATTACTAGCCTTGAATGCTAGAGTATAATCCAACAGAATTATAAGAAAGCATAAATTCGGATAGGTACAAAACCTCTAGCAGACAGAGCATCAAATAGTTGCTGACGCATGCTTATAATCCGGTCAGCCATCGCTTTCAGTTCAAGAGTCCACTCTTTATACATAGTGCTGCATGAAAGAATGAATCCAAGAGCAAAAAATAAAGATAGAGCCTAAAAAAGGGTCATTGTCATACTTCCAAAATCAAATAGATTGATCCAACAAATCAAACCAATACCATTTCAAAAATCAGAAAATGTACATACAGTAATTTTCTAAGTACAAGTTTGTGCAGTCACACAAACAAAGTATTTACCTGTCCTTGAGAATTGTAGCCACAATAGAGGCACCGTGAATAGGTGGATTAGAGTACATAGGCCTAATCACGAGTTTCAACTGGCTTTCAACCCTGCTTGCCACATCTTCTGTCTTGCAGACCTGTAGAATACTAGTATTAACAACTTGGACCCAGAGATCAATATTCAGTCAACACTTGGTTGACATAAAAAGAATAACAAATAATTTTAGTGATTAACATGGTGGGCATTTGTGATAACCTCTGCACCAGTTCAGCAATATTAATAATCACATCTTATGAGGTTGCAATATCAGCAAAATTCTCCCCTAAGTGTGGCCCACTTAGCATAAACAAAAAACTTCTATGCCAAAAGTTTTAGCTTCAATATGAGTTGCATGCACCAAATTCCAGACAAGAGATAAGCCATATTATGGAAACCCCAAGGGATGTTTTTACATCCTTTGAGAGGGGGGAAAAAATCACTGGATGTTTGTGATGATGATTCTCTCTTTTGAAACTTTAGTCTAACTGGATCAAATGTTCAATATTTCACTAATTCATTGTTAAAAACACATACTCTTATACTTAGAAGCTGAGTGGCTTACAATGCTGAGGGCGCCGACACGTTCCCCATAGAGTCCCATGTTTTTCGCATAACTCTGAGCTACCAGGCATTCACCACCATCTGCCACAAACATGCGAACAGATTGTGCATCTGCATCTAGGCTACCACTTGCAAAACCCTGTAATGTCCAAACTCATTTATTGGTCACTGTGCTATAACCTAGTAGTTATATATGATTGATCATACTCAATTGCCGATCCATATTCAAATTCTGAACTGTTTTGGGTTTGGACTCCACTATATTGGACTCCACCATATGCCAAATTCCAATTACCTGATAAGCACTGTCAAAGAAAGGTAACAATCCTTTTGACCTCATCAGCTGCCTGATCTGCTCCCACTGCTCAAGGGTCGGGTCAACACCAGTTGGATTATGAGCACATGCATGAAGAAGAACTATAGCTCCTGATGGTGCAGCCCTAAGATCCTCCAGCAAGCCTGATAACCACAAATATCAACAGAACTATAAAACTAAATTTTGGGAGAAAACAAAAAAAAAAGTCTCACACTGCCTATGATTTGTAGACTTAGAAACAAAATGCCAAATTCTAGCAGAAACATGAAGAGTCAGATATTGAAACTCTAAAAAGTCTACATGTGAGATAATACATATACAAGTGCATGTACATTTATAATATCAAATATGTATACTAAATGTGCTTGTTTAATCATAGAAAAACCATAGATGGCCAGACAACCATCAAGCTCATGAGCAATGCTTCAAATCTCATACCAAATTTAGCATGGGTAACCTCAAAATACAACAATTTTTTTTTAAGATTAATGAAGACATATTCTCCTGTAACTGTCTGTAAGAAAGCAGGACGTTAAAGGATACAAGTATCCAACATGCCAAACTTTTTTAGTACAGGTCTTGTGAAAGCCATGCAACACCACGCTTCACCACAATTGCTATCAGAATTTTCCGGTACTAATTATAACGAGTAACTAAAGAGATGGGGCCATAAAACAAAGAGAACTCTTAAGAATCAGAATTCAAAGCTAAAAATAATTTATTAAAAGGGAATTTTTGCTGGTACGCAGAGACGATAATATAAAGACTTTAATATCATTAATCTATTAGTTTTTCAAATAGTATAACTCTATAGGATAAATCCAAAAAAAATTGACCTGTATTGTGCACAAACAACTGAGAAAGAAATAATTGGCAAAAAGAGAGATGGTCGTTGATATTAGGGCTCACCTTGGAAGTTTAGCCCACGTGTTGCTGGATCATAATAGCGGTAGGTCTTCACAGACAATCCTGCTAAAGTGAAAACTTTGGGATGGTTTCCCCATGTTGGCTGTGGAATATATATGGTAAGCTGGGAAACAAGGTAGGCAAGTTAGCTATCTTCATGATTCAGCAATAGTAGTAGTTGCAAAGGTGAAAGAAAAAGTTAGAAAAAAATGTATAAATATCAGTACTTGGTGGTAATGCCTTGCCAGAAACTCAGCTCCAACCCTCAAAGAACCAGTGCCAGACAAGCACTGAACGGTGGTCACTCTGTTGTCTTTAATCGCAGGGCTGTACAGCATCATGAACATGTTGCAATAACTCAATTGAAAAATGTACAATATACCTAAATAACCCGACACACAATTTGAGCAGCATACAAAATACTATATAAATATCCATTGAGTCCCTGTGTCTATCCAGATCATTCCCTCACTGTTAAATCTATAAGCTCAACATATTACAAAATCATTATTACCTGTCAGCACCAAGGATGAGCTTTGCACTCAATTTATTAAAATCCACAAGTCCAACAATGGGAAGATACTCTTTGACCCGTGACCTGTAGAACACGTAAAGCAGACGTCAAAGATCACTTTCAAGTAAGTGAAATAACAAACAGAAACAACAAAAAAAAAATCCAGTAGCTTACTGGTCATTCACTAAGAGCTGCTCTGCCTTTCTCACTACATTCAGAACCAGAGGTTTCCCTTCCTGTCATACCATCAATGGATCAATATACTATATATACAACGTCAACATAGACGTAATTTACATTTGGCACTTTTTGGATAAGCAAAATAAAAGTACCTCAGTTCGGTAAGCACCAACACCCAAGTTCAACTTGACTGGGCTTGTATCCTTGTTATAAGCAACAGTGACCTAGCCGCTCAAACATTACCAATACCAGTAGTGAGAAAACAAGCAAAATCACAAACAAAGTTTCTAAAACAATCAAAATTGGCACCATCTTGTTCGTCTTTAACTGTTTGTCTTTTGCCTTTAAAAGGAAAAAAAAAATCTCTTTCAAAATCATTTTCAGGTATTAAATTCTATATTTTTGCTAGGAATATCAAATGATTATTAACTACTGACAAAAGGCCAACTAAACGACAAATAAATTAAGGACTCGACGACTAAGCTTCTTAGAAATCAAAATGCAAGCAAAACTAATACACATAACAATATGACATCACCAAGACCAGGGATCACTATACAGATTAAGCAATGAACAACAACACAGGTGATTTCGCTTATACGCTAGCAGATATTAGTGTGATCAAATCAGACATGTATGATTTGATCCGTAGAGTATACAACGCGATCGAACTTAAAATTGAAAACACGTGGCTTCATCACGAAGTATCAGAAAAATCAAATTTGATCACAGTGAATCAAAAGACGAATTTGATCAGAGGAAATAATAACAGACCCCTAGAATCGGATCTTCAGGAGCACGAACAATCTTTCCAAACACTGATTCGGAATCCATTAAATTTCTTTCAAGAAATCAATGAAATGAGAGAGTTTGTGGGGGAAAAAAATGTGAAGTGAAAATTATGTTTGGGTTTAATATAGTATTGGCCTTGGAGTGGTTTGGTTAGTTTAACTGTAGGCGGTTACAATGGGCGCATTTTAGAATCGTATTCGCGAGTATTGAGATGTTGAAGAACGTTTTAAATGTCGGGCCCCACGTGGGAGTTTTCTCTTCTTTTGACGTGAGGGCCAAGCCGAAGCAAAAGGTCGGAATGTGGGCCCCAACTTTACTTCTTCTAGATCTCCAGTCCGTGATTCAGGCGCTATTTCTGTCAAAACTCGTGTACAGAGTAGCACTGGGCAAAAAAGGGTAAGGATTACAATGAATCTACTCACACACAATTATTATTTTTATTGTGTTGTAATTATTGTTATTTTTATTTTTTTTATAATTTTTATATTTATTTAGATGGAATATTAGATTTTAAATTTATATTTTTAAATTTTAATATGTTATATTTTGTTAGTAATAATTAAAAGACATTTTGAATATTTTGTATTTATTATTACTTTGTTAATATTTATAATGAAACTATGATGAATTGATAGTTAAGAAACATTATTCTGAGGCCTAATGGTTTAAAAATTTAGAATTCAAAATAAATCCAATAAGTTTAAAAGTAAAAAAAATTGAATCGAACCGAATGGATCGGTTCATTTTCGATTCTTTATTGTATTCAATTCTTACTCGATTCTTTTTATAAAATAATTAAATTTAATCGATTTTGTTCAATCTCGTCCAAATTAAACCGATCTTTGCCCTTCCCTAATACAAAGAACAGTTTCTTGGTTTTTTATTTTTTTAATTTTTGAGAGAAATGGCTCTCATAGATTAATTAATTTAGATTATAAAATAGTACAATATACAAACCCAAAATAAACCTACTTTTGATTTTTTTTGTCTTTTTTAGTATTAAAATGCTGTAATTTTTAAACTACAATTGTTATATAAATAATTATAATAATAAAATAAAAATTAATAATATATAATAAATATAATTTTTAAATAATAAATTTGATAAAATTAGTAAAATCAAATAAACTTTATTTCTAAACTATAACCATTAGTGTTTATCAAATACTTTTGTAATATAATAACTATTAAATTACAGCTGCTCAACTTCAATTTTAAAATAGGTAGGCCAAGCCAGATTTAGAGTTATAATTTTTCAACTACGTGATTTTGGGGATCTCATTAATTATCATTAACAGAAGATAAAACTCACTAAAATCATACATATGAGATTACATTAAAAATTAACAAGAACAGCATATCATCGAAGAACCGTTCTTAAATTTTATGCAAAGAAAGCCATAAAAAGCTAGCCACGGATTAGATCAAATGGCAAAAGCTTGATTGCTTTTAAACTTTCATCTTGTTCTTTTTAGTTCTCCGAATAAGTGACATGATTTCAGTGCTCTGAAATGATCTGCGTAAGCTCCTGCGTCCAGGATTCCGATTACCCAGCTGCAAGTAAACAAACAATGATGTAATAATGAGAACAGGGAGATGCTTATTGAAAGATTGCACAACGCATGTATCTATAACACACACGAAACTGACCTGGAAATGAAAAATGGGGTTTGGACCTTTAGCCAGAATTGAGATGCCATCTCGAACAGGCAAAAGTACGCGAGCTATTATATCAAAGAAAGCAAACAATATCAGAGCATTGGTATCTCAGCATGTTTCTGGACATCAAAAACCAGATTGGAAAATATTACCTGATGCTAAATTAGGATCACATTCGTCGACAGAATTTTTGAATTTGTCGACAGAATTCTTCGATGGTAGATTCTTAATTGCAGATGACTTCTCAGCGAACGTATACATGAAAAGTGGCACATCCTGTATGTCAAATTCTTGCTTATCTGTGATTTTTGCATTACTCTGAAACCTGCAGTCCCTGCATTGGACCAAGAATTTCATCATTTTGGAAAGCCAAAACATAAATATTATGTTGATGAAATCAATTTGTGAAGCAAAGGTAAACATCCTGACTGATATAACTAACCACGATGGTGCAGAAGGTCCCTGGTATCCAGACTTCTCATTTGATCTAGCAACATCCTCGATTGCTGATCAGGATAAACAAAAGAAATAGAATTAAAAGCTCAAAAAGAAACAGGAAACTTCTAATCTTTTTAAAACAAAGAGGTGATTATGAATAATTACGTGCTGACAAATAACGCCGGTGATATCTTGGCAGAACTACAGTCCACTTAACTCTGTTCAGAGCAAGCTTGTGTGCATACAGCTCACATGATAGAAGCCTCTGAATAATACAAACACCAAGCTAAACGACATTCATACAAATGCTAAAACAAAACTATCAGGTATTATTACTCAAATTAGACGCCATAAACTAGACTGACTTGTTTGAGGGAGTTGATTCGAAGCTCCGCCTCAGAATACGCATTACTATTAGGAATGCAGTTATCAAGATTAGCGGAGACGTTTCCCAGATGATCAACAACGGTGATTAAAGCGTTGCATATGTACTTTTTTGTATTCTCCACCACACTGCCATGCACAACAATTTCGTCACTGTTTGTATAGATATTTCAAACCGACGCAGATATATATTTATATGGAAACTTACGCCGTCTTCTCTTTGGCATTCAAGAATGTTGATTCACAGTAATCAGCAGCATAATGAAGCTGCGAGCGCAAGTCTTTCAGTTCCTGGAACCAGGGGGAAGAAAAAAGGGAAAGTTTAACGCAACTGATTACTCACAAGATAAACAAAAGTTTTCAAACTAGCAAAACTAAACAGACCCGGAGAGACTTGTCGAACCGAAAAACTTCATCAGACTCGGTAGATAATTCTGAGATATGCATTCTGTATGTGCTTTCAAGTAACAGTGAAAGGATGGTACTGGTCTTCTTATCTTTCTATATCTGCCTTTTAATAAGAGATATGGGCAACTGGAGGCTCGTGATACTATCACTTTGAATAAGAGAAACAAAGCAAAGAACCAAAGCCATTTAAGTTTGAGATTCTTTCAGACAACCTCTAGCTAAGGACAATTACAAAAAGAGAAACCTGACAAAAGGCATTGTGATCCCGTGATTTTGTGTTGACCCCTGGCCCATTGCATACTGACAACATGATCTAGCGTCACACACCTGCACGTTGTATCTAACTTTCAATTCTATTCAAAATTTACTGATTACAATACACTTTCTCTCGACCTTTTTGGCCTTGTTTCTTTTTTTTAATTTATTTGATCTGTTCACTAAAGAAATTAAATTATAGAAAGCACAATTGTTACAAGCAATTCTACAAAGGGGGGCTATTCTTAAGAATAGGAACTTTTCAAGTTTAGCCTTTTTTCACTTCTCATACATGAGAGAGAAGCTTTTATCAGTAATAATAACTATAAATGTCTTTCCTTTTTGCACAATCGTTCAAAAAAAACGTAAGTTACCCACATTTCTATTTCTAGAATAAAAAGGGGAAATACATTCATATATTTTTTTTAATACAAAATGTGCTTCTTCATTTTTTCTGGCAATATAATCTGTATTATCATAGAATGAGGTTCGTTTGAAGAGACAGAAATTAAGAGCATCGCAGCACAGGGTACACAGTGACCAAGGATCCACCTGTGTGGTCACTTAAACTGAAGGACGATGAAGGAATCTTATCTACCATGTTAAATATTACAATCCGTGTCAATAATATCTGGAGTAATTTTAAGAAAAGAAAATCAGCCAAAAATTTCTATAACCGCAGGCACAAATTATCATCCAGACTTACAGGAAGAAGGTACAAATGAGGACTTCCTTTATCTCGGACAAAATTCCTACCTAGAACAATTGAACCTGTGGTTGTAATGGTAAAAAGTTTGAAACAGAAAGCAAGCTATAGGTCTTCATATCTGTACAGGAAGATTCTGACTCGGAGTTCATTTCTCTTGTTTCCTAACATCATTCAAGGACCCTAAGAACATAACCATTTATTTCATATTTCAAAATCAATAACACAGTCACCGAGTTCCTCCGCAGCCTCAATCTTTGATAGTACTGATTGATCATTTGATAACACCGATGCCGACAAAATGTTTTCTAGATTTTTGTACATCTTCCGAGCTGGCCTTTTTGTATTTACAGAGGGGCTATCATTTGATGAATGTGACTTTGTCTTAGCGTCTGCTCGAGTACATGAACTTGCTTGTCCTTTGTTATGGTCAAGAGGCTGCAGATCTACCATTTACAAGTAAACTATTTCTGTCAGATGGATACAGGCTAACCTAAACTCAGTAGCAAACAAAATGACAGCTTATCCTCAAGATGAGTTCAATAGAATGTTATAATCCAATGAGTTCATAAACAATTGTTCTTGATCCATATATCCGAAGTATATTATTTAATATGGAACTGTGATACCTTTGGGACTGGAGTAAGAATTTTGCTTGCTCACATGGGAGTTAGCGCGTGTAACACATAACCATCTCCTTTCCTCGTCGTCATAATCCTGTTCGGATGCAATTGGAATATGCCAGTTTCCTTTCTCTGATTCCTGTTAAAGTGCTCTTCCATTAGATGTATTCATACCTCTATCTTGTCAAACCTTTCAACTGACACATCCACACTTATTCCCCTTTATTTATTGTTTATATGTTGATCAACAGAAAAAGGTGCCAACAAATAAGTGGTTCTCACCTGAATAACGACAGAGCAAGGAGGAGGCATATAGAACTCTGGGCCAGCATCAGAAAAACTGAAACGCACCTTACATTAGGAATGGACAGATGCCTTGTTAGGACAATGGTACCAGAGGACCACACCAGAAAATGAGTATGATTGGTAACAAAAATGATCATCATTTAGATATGCAGACTTTGTACTTATAAGATTATTGGAAATTTAACAATAAAACTAGCATTAAAGAAGAGATTCACTCACTTGGTGCCTTTCTTTCCATCTGGGGAAGAAGTCATTCCCCAGAAGTTGAAATGTATGATCTCTCATCTCATCATTAGTCACAAGTAAGCATTTAAACTTTATAGCTGCATATAACCAGTACCTGAAGCACACATTATTATCCATGGTGCTTAATACTCATGCACCAAAAAAATGATTTCACCAATGAGCTAGCTAATTACACAGATAATTGATCTGTATATAGAAATATAAACTTTCTTGTGTTCATCCATTCCCTAGAAATATATTTCTCACCAATCATCATTGGATCCAGTAGGTGTTGCATAAAGTGCATCAGCATTTTTCCACTTCTCTATCAATGCCCTATTTACTGGCTGATCCATCTTGTGTCCGGTTAAACGTCTATTGTGCAAAACTATGAGAGGCCATTTCTTTGAAGGAAACTTTTGGCGTATCCCATTGACCACTGCATTGACCTAAAATATCCACCACAAAAGAAAACACCATAACATTCATCAAAGTATAGAGCAAACATTGAAGCTTGTGCATTCCATTCTTTAAGCCATTATGTAACTTACCCTTGCTGGTTTGAAATTCCTCTGGCTGTAAAGACCTACATTAGCAGCATCGACCACTGCTTCAAACGGTCCATAGTAATCAAGCCATTTCTGCAGGTAAAAGATCAGTCTTCTCCCTTTCATATATATAAATTAGATCTGCGTAAACAAGGGACTTTGTTACCTGAAATTTTTGAAAGCTTGAATTTCTCTCTCTCTTTATAGCTATAGATGCGACTGATTCAGCGAATTTCTCTGTTTCAATTGGATCTAGGTCGATAATGGCCAACTTTTCGCCACAACACTTACATAATGCATCACCTCCAACAGTTGTATGTGATACAATCCACTTACCTTTACCCAACCAACCTAACCCATGCCAGCCTCCACCTTTGTTTTCCATTGTGTCCTTTATCAATCTTTCATTCCATTTCTTTTTCCCTAATCTGACAGCCTCCTTGCTGTTAAACCATTTTGCAATTACATCTGCAGTTGAGGGTGATACCTTCCTTACACTTGTTCTTAATTTATGCAACAAATAATACACCCTGTCACCTTTACCAGCTTCTACACTTACTCTTAAGAGTGCCTCCAGTTCAGGTTCTTCTGGATATACGCCATGCTCTAACATGTGTTCTGCAACAGAAAATGCTTTATCAACATCTCCATTATTGCAAAAGACAGAAAGAGCAGGACCATAAGAACGTAATCTAGGATTTATCCCCAGTGAGTTCATTCTTTTCACCATATCAAATGCCATGTCACCATCACCCATTGACATTGCCATTCTACCTACAGCAGTCAGGCTTGCTTCATTCATTGGGACCTCATCCAAACACATCTTCTCATAGATCTCAAATCCCCTCTGGAAAGCATACTTCTTGGCATCTTCACTTAAGCGAATCTCATCAGCATCTTGGTTATCCATGCTCCAATCTTTTTTGCGTGACTGATCATCAGGACCTCTTTCTAGATTACTCCGTCCATCTAAAAGTTGAGAATTTAGCTTCATATGGCCATTAGAAAACTGACCTAAGTTCTCTTTTTCATTGAAAGTGCTATCTAAGTCATCAAACCTATAACTAGAGTTTGACTCGAGTTTATCAATCATCGGACTACTACCATAATCCAATTGCCCATTGTTATCCATATCTCTTGAATCACCTAGCTCCATAGAGTTCATAGTTGAGACTTCAAACGTATCTAAAGTTCGCATCCCACTCCCACTTTTAGCAGGTTTTACAACACCAACAGCAGCAGAGGAGCAGAGATACAGAAGCACATTATAATGGTACTGCCCCAACTTGATTCCTTCCCTCTGAGCTTTATCATACAATTGAATCGCACCCATTACATCTCCTCTCTTTGAGCACATATCCAACTCAACTCTCAACTGAAATTGTTCCGATAGATCTTTTTTACTTTTCTTAGACCCTTTCTCATCAGTTATCCCTCTAACCTTATACTGACCACTATCATTGGTTCTCTTCTCCATTTTTTGATTATCCACTTCTCTGTTCACAGTTTTTGAAGATTTAATCCCTATCTTCTCATCTTTGGACCCCAAAGAAGAATTCCCAGAACTCATTTCTCTACTTTTCAGAAAAGCAAAGTTCTTTCTGCTGTTAGTATCCTTTGTGAGCCTCTTTCCATCCTTTTCCTCCCCTGCTGAATCAACTCTTTTGTCTCTAGTTCCTAAAGAAGAAGCCCCAGAAGCAGTTCCTTTCCTAGTTCTCAAAGTGACAGTTGAAGTCTCATGGTCTGTTTCTGTTGCGGACAACTTTGCTTGCGTGTTCCTAACATGTGCTTTAAATACGAGGAGTGGTGTGCGTTTAGGAGGTGAAGAACTTAAGAAACGAGATAAAAATTGGAAATTGAAGACAGTGAGAGTAGGTGGCGAGGACTTACACAGAGCGAGTGAGAAGAGTTGGTTTTGCTGCTGCAGTGTGTTTACGGTTAGAGAGGAGGCCATGTGTGGCCGTTGGAGTCTTGGAGAGAGCTCTGTAAAACATTGATATGGCTACAATTTGTAAATTGTAATAAGTTTGACGAGTCGGAATTACATAAAAGCCCTTCACTTTCAATGGTTTGGATTCCCACGTAGAACAAGGCAATCCTGGGTTTTCATTATCGTTCGGGTCCTTCTGGATACAAGACTTTCTATTCAAATTTGCTACCTTTTGGCTAAATTATCAATGGTTGGAAAACATAAAATAATGGTATCACCTAATTGCTTTTACTTTTGTTTCTACTTAAAAATAAAAGATAAATAAAAATTTTAACTTATTTTTAATGTTTAGATTACTATAATAAAAGATTTTTTTTATGAGAAGTTCTTTTTAAAGTGTTTAGATGACCATCTAAAAAATACATTTTAATTATCATAAAGTCATTAATACCATTAAATATTTGAGTCTAACAAATATTTATCAAATTTATAAATTAATGACAAACAAAATAATTATTTAATCAATCTAGTTAAACTTTTATAAATTAAAGTACTGTTTTTCTTTATAAAAAAAGAAAAAACTAGATTAAGTTTATCTAAGCATAAGTTATCTAGTTGATGATTCTTCATCATGCCAGTGATCGCGCATACCCACCAGTTGCCACCGTGGTCCGGTAGAAAATCTGCGGCAACACCAATCCCCTCCGTCTTATTGACTCCATAACTTCTTTCCAAAATGAAGCAGCAGAATTCGAGACTTTGCCCACCCACTTCCCACGATAAAAATAGGCCGGGGCCAAAGCCGCGTCCAATAAATAGCTGCCGAACCCCTTGGCGCCACGTTGGTCCTGCCCATCCCCTCCCCGCGACAAAAATAGGCCGCGGGCACAGCCGCGCGAGACTTTGCGAGGCCCCTCCGTGTGCCAAAAATACGCCGCGGGCACAGCCGCGCCCCAAAACGAGCGCCCGAAGGCTGGGGCGCCAAGTTCGTCCAGAATCAAACGAAAACGTTAAATTATGCGATTCAAACAACGAGTCGAATCAGACTCACAACAACTCCGCTTCTGAACTCAGTGGAGAGCACCATAAGCCGTGCTTTTCTCTGGACGAACTTGGCGCCAAGGGGTTCGGCTGCTCTTTTTTGGGCGCGGCTGTGCCCGCGGCCTATTTTTAGTGCGGGGAGGCGGACGAAGTTCGCCAGGCCCAAGCCTTTGCCGAACCCCTTGCCGCCAAGTTCGTCCTGCGGAAAAATGCCCAAAAAGGGGGTGAGCTATAGCCTTGGGGCGTGGGGCGGGCAAACTTCGTCCGCTGGACTGGGAATGGGCCAAGAATGGGCCGCGAATTATCCCACCCCCTCCCCGCGACAAAAATTGGCCGCGGGCACAGCCGCGCCCAAAAAATAGCAGCCGAACCCCTTGGCGCCAAGTTCGTCCTGCGGAAAAGTGCCCAAAAAAGGTTGGCTATAGCCTTTGGGCGCGGGGCTGGCCCACTTCGTCATTTACTTGTTGAATGATAGGCATGATATTTTTAATATATTATAGAATTTCTTAATTTACAGATAGGGATGACAATAAAAATTATTAATAATGGTAAATACATACCCGCCGGGGTGGCGGTTCGTGCCCCGGGGGGCACCGCGGGGATGGACCGTCACACGGGGGAGGATTACGGTCGGGTTTGGGCGGGTGCGGTCCCGGGCGGGGCGACCGAGTCAACGGGCCAGTAAACCCGTAAGGCGCAAGGAAGCTGATTGGCGGGATCCCTCGCGGGTGCACCGCCGACCGACCTTGATCTTCTGAGAAGGGTTCGAGCGCCCAAAAAAGAGCAGCCGAACCCCTAGGCGCCAAGTTCGTCCTGCGGAAAAATGCCCAAAAAAGGGGTGCCCGCGGCCTATGTTTGTCGCGGGGAGGGGGTGGCCAAAGTCTCGCCCCATTCCGAGTCCGGGGGACAAACTTCGCCCGCCCCACGCCCCAAGGCTATAGTGCAATACTCAAAAAGCCATATCAGCCGCCATAGCTTGACCCATTTAATCCTTCTATATATCTCATCGACCCCTACTTTTTATTACCTTCAAATTGCAATCTCTCCAAAAAACAGAAAAAAAAAGACGAAGTTGGCCAGCCTCACACCCCAAGGCTATAGCCCACCCAAATTTTGGGCAGTTTTCCGCAGGACGAACTTTGCGCCCCAGCCTTCGGGCTCTCGTTTTGGGGCTCGGCTGCTCTTTTTTCGGCGCGGCTGTGCCCGCGGCTTATTTTTGTTGCGGGGAGGGGGTGGGAAAAGTCTCGGCCCATTCCGAGTCCGGCGGACGAAGTTCGCCTGCCCAACGCCCCAAGGTTATAGCCCACCCCATTTTTGGGCATTTTTCCGCAGGGCGAACTTGGCGCCCAGGGTTCGGCTCTTATTTGGGCGCGGCTTTGCCCGCAGCCTATTCTTGTCGTGGGGAGGCGGTGGCCAAGGTCTCGGCCCATTCCGAGGAAGGCGGACGAAGTGCCCCGGCCCCACGCCCAAAGGCTATAGCACACCCCTTTTTTGGGCATTTTGCCGCAGGACGAATTTGGCAGCAAGGGGTTCGGCTGCTCTTTTTTATTCGCGGCTGTGCCCGCGGCCTATTTTTGCCATAGGGAGGGGGGGGCATTTTTCCGCAGGACGAACTTGGCGCCAAGGGGTTCGGCTGCTCTCTTTTGGGCGCGGCTGTGCCTGCGGCCTATTTTTGTCGCGGGGAGGGGGTGGGAAAAGTCTAGGCCCATTCCGAGGAAGACGGACGATGTTCGCCGGCCCCACGCCCAAAGGTTATAGCCCAGCCGATTTTACTCAAACTCCAAATCTGCAATAATCTCTCTCCTTATAAAGTTGCGTAGAGCGATTGATGTGGCAACAACAACTACTTATCCAATTTAAAATTAGGCATATGTTGCGAAATTTTCCATCGTGCCTTCCATACTCTAAAGGTATGTTCAATAAGACTACGCAATGATAAATGTGCAAAATTGAATGCCTCTCGACTATTTATTAGTAGGCCACCACTGCAAAATTCAAGAAGATTATATCTATCTCCTTTATAAAGAGTCAGGAAACCTTTCATATTTGGATACCCCCATCAACCAAGTAATGTTTACCTACAAATTGTAACAAAATTAATTGTTCTTATTTAAAAAAAAAGTAAACAAAAAAGTACAATAACACTTATAAAGTGAAGAACTTACCATTTCGTGGTTTAAGAAATTTTACATCATTATTTTTCAATACCTCCAAAAATATACAAGTATCATGTACAATTCCTTCCCATTTAGGCTGCACAAATGTAAATAACATGTCAAAATCACATGCTGCCATTATATTTTGAGTAGGAATACATTTTCTACCAATGTATGGAATTTGCTCATCCACCGGAAGTAAAACAAAAATATAAGTCTCATCAATAGGTCTGATACAATTCTAAAATGTAATATATTAATGCAAGAAACTAAAATGATTTATATAAATATATTGGTCATGAATTAAAAAAAATGTACAAATTACCTTAAAGTATGACCAATACTTTGGATTTCGTCAAATGTATTGTGAAGTTTCATTAAAATTATTAGGCACTCTAAGTTATTCACTAGCTAACTTCATCATTACTTTTAAAACATGTTCAAATTGACGGCTTACAGTCTCACCTGAATGTTGAAATTATTCTTGAAGCATTCGATTTCTAAGATTTTGCCCTAAGATCATAAAAAGCACACCTATGACTTCTTCTAAGTTCACACCTCTAGTAGCTGTTAAATCGTAACTTCTTAATCTATCACATAATTTGCAAAATACATACTTTTCCATCCAAAACATTTCATGGCAACGTCAATCATTGACATTAAGTACCTCCATAATAAATTTTCATCTTGTATAAGGAGAATTTCTACATGGCTCTTTAACTAAAAAATTATTGTGATAGCATATCATTGTTCTTGCAACAATTAGGATAATTTCATCAAGCATCTTATCATTTCTAGCTACTTGTTCCAAATATTGTTAATTGGTGTCATCATTTGAAACACTTGATGACATTCTGTAACAAATACAAAATAAAAAATAATAAATAGCCTTAATCAAGATTAGGGATGGCAATTTGTAGGCTTGGGCCGGGCTTTTTAAAGCCGAGGCTCAAGTGCACATTATTCAAACAAAGTTTAGGACCTTCAAAAGCTCGTCCTTTGGGCCTAGGTCAGGCTCAGGTTGGGATTGGGCTTTTTAATTAATTACAAAATATTTTTTAATTAAGAAAAAAATTTAATTAAATATTATTATCAATATATAATAAAATAATAGTCCAATACATAAAATATTAGTAATATGAACTAATAAATAAGAAACACTAATATAAAAAATTAAATTAATTTAGTATTTTGAGTTTTTTAATTTAAAATAAATTTAAAAGCCTGGGTTTTTTTTGCTAAGCCCTTGTCCAAGCCCAACTTATGCAAGCTTTACATTTTTTGGACCCATATCCAAGTCCAACCCCTTGCGGGCTTGGATTGTGCCGACCCGAGCTTTTTTGCCACCTCTAATTAAGAGAGTTTTCAAAATGACTCATATCGAAAGAAAAAATACCAAGCTTGATTTGCCTTTTTTTCTTCAAAACATAAAAATGAAATCTAAAAATGAAATGACAAATCTTACAACTTTAGCTTTGAATCAGAAAAAACAAGAGAGTCAACAAAAAAAAAAATTCATCGTCAAATGATAACATAATAGCAAAGATGGTTTATAAAAGTTGTTGCAAATTTAAAAAAATCTTGAAACAATACATTAATCCAAAGTAACACAATAATACTATAACAAACTTAATTAAAAAGGAACTAATATAGAAATACTAGTACAAAATAGTTTCCCAATTTCAGATGTCATCTTGTTGATCCTTCAACCACTCAAGTTGATACTCTGGCTCATTAAAAGCAACAAAAGTCTTTCTATTTACCTTTTTCTGAACAAATGAAAACCCAACTTGAATAAAGGAGACATTGGTTGACATCTTAGAAGTGTAGTTAGCTTGTCGAGAACCTCTTAAACACTACAATTAGGAGGATCAGTACGTATATATGAATCCTTATTCTTAACTATCTCACAAAATTCATCAAGTTGTTTGGCCAACTTAGATGAAATAGTTATTTTCCTGTTAGTTTTTTTTAATTGCTTTCTTCTTGGTGGAATCTTTTCCAAACGGTTGCTACATACTATTTCATCATGGTTGACTTCTTCATAATTTGTACCATCCATCGGAGCAGTATCATCCTCAATAATATTTCCAAAACTAGAATGATTGCATAAAGGAGATGTCACACCAAAAGTTGGTGCCCATGCTTTTGCTTATGTTGTTGTAACATCATGAAATAATTCATCTAATATAAAAGCATGGTCTAGGCCCTTAATATGAAATTTTACAGTTTTTGGGTGTTTTTGTTATTATAATTTTAGAATTAGCGAGATTAAAAATTAATACATGAATTAAACTTAAAATAACTTGAATTAAATAACCTAATTGTAACTTTGCCTCCCACCATTCATTTGTAGCTTTTATTGTTTGTCTCTCTACATTCTAACCTAACCCTGTTTCTCCCCTCACCAATGCATACCATATCTGCCACTCTATCTTCACAATATCCCAATGATTCTTATGTTGCTTTTGATCATAATTTTTATTGGTTGCCGTTGTGAAATTTTCTATAAGATTGGTCCACCTTACTTACTTAAATGTGTTCTACTTCTATTACCAAAATAACCCAAATTTCATGTGATTTTGGATCCTAAATAACGTTGGATTTACCTAGAGAGACACCATCAGTTGCCATCTAATTCTAGTTAAGGGTAATACATATTTATCAATAGACATATTAACAACAACAAATCATTGCAAGAATAATAGAAAATCAATAAACACAAAAGAATATAAAACAATTCGACAGTATTTGATGCCACAACTACCAATATCTTCAAAATATTAATTATCAATTGTTGTAACTTTAATTTCAGTTACTTGTTACTGCACATGCATGTCATATGATATGCATATCAAACAATATTTTTCATTCTAAACAATTCGAACTAAATGCAATTCATTACTTTATATTTTGAACAACAACACTTCTATATGCCCATATGAAAAAAAAACCCAGGTGAAATAACAAAAACTTTATAAATTAATAATAAAAAATTAATTAATTCGGCAACTTAACTTCTACTCCATATTCCACTAATTCACAAAACATTATTCCTCGTTCCAAGTCAACTTTATAAATTTACTTCAAAAAATAATTAAATAAAGCATAACCGAATGGACAAAGAATCAAAGTATGAAATTTCTATATAATTCTATACAATTATGTATAATCAACACACACACACATTAAAAAATTAAAAATAAGATGCAAATCAAAGGATGAAATTACAAAAAAGATTCTTACTTGAAAGAAGATTCGTATGGTTATTGTGCTCCTTTTGTTTTTTCTTTTTTTGTTTTGGATTGAACAATGAAGAGGTAAAATAAGAAAAATACGTAAAAAATAGGGTTTAAAGGTTTTGATATAGATATAATTTTTTTTGTTCCTTTGTTAATTTAAGGTTAGTTTAGAAATTATGAAAAATGTAATAAATGAGAAAATAACTTCTCAAAATTTTTTTTGAGAAAGTTAGAAATAATAATTTCTCCTTAAAAACTTTTAGGATTAAAAAAATAATTTTTGATTTGACACTTAAATATGTCTAAAAGTTTTTTTTTTAATTCTAAAAGAAAAAAGAAAAGCTTAATTAAGCTAGCCCAAACAGGCACTGTACCACGATTAATACTATATATGAGTACATGTACGTTGATAATGGAGCATTCAATGTCAACTCTTATGTTACAGCCAAAATTTCCCGTTTTGCTTTGAATAATAGCGATAATTAAAATAATAATCTCAACTTTTTTGGGCTCTTCCGCGGCCCCGCCTGAATTCCAAATGAACAAATTCTGATTCTTGATGCTGAGGTGAGAAATTGAATTATCGATAAAATCGCCTTTACATAAACATTGTATTAACATGTTATTGGGAAACAAGAGACAGAGAATAAACTCAGTTACCGCTTTCTTGATTGGTTCTCATAAAAGATCAAGCACAGTACTACAATACTGTTAAACAAAAACTCATCCTACCTCCAGGAAAGCTAATAAGAGAGAAAAAAACAATGGTTTTTTTTTTAAAAAAGAAATATCAACAAAGAAAGAAACAAAATGTCAACGAAAGCCCTTTGTTCATATCATCATCAGAAAATTCGCCTTCTGACAACTTGTTGAAAATTGCAAACATGAGTAATGAACATCATGAAGGCATTGATATACCTGCAATATGGCCGAAAGTAAGTGTTAAGATACATCATTATATCACATGAAGCAGAATGTTCCCTCGTGCTATTATTTTTAATCAAAGAAAAAAAAGAGAACATACTGCCAAATCAAATTCATATCAGCAGTATTCATGGGTACCAACTGAGGGAAAAGAAACACTTCTTGGGAAGAATTTCCAATCAATTGACAAATCATTACAACAACAACTGGGCCCATTTGAGACTATTATGCCTTGGCTTAAACTTTGAAATCACAAAGTTTAAACTCTTTGGTAGCACAACTGTTTACTTGATAGTTAATGTTTACGAGCAACTACTCACTCACTTGTATTGGACAATTAGTGATTTAATCATGCAGTAACTATGGATTAAACGCTGCAACACCTCAACTCAAGCAAACCTAACTCTGTTACCTCATTCCTCTTTCTCATTTCTCTTTTGCACTAGGTAAGATCTATGACAAAAACCTTTAACAATGACCCCATCCAGTCCGCACATGCTACCATTAAAAAATAATAATAATAAAGCTTTTGCATATTATTTCTTTCATTCATTCATTTTGTAGTTTCTCCTTTCACAGTTCTAACAGCATAACAACACTTAGGCTAACTCATACATGTGTTTAAGAAAACAAATGACCAAATGATTTGGACTTAAGCAAACAAATGGACCAACTCATTTAGACAAAAGTTTAACTTCCACATACAAGTTTACGGAGAGAAAACAGTAAAAGATATAATCAATTTAAGTCCAATAAACAACTTATATGAACACAAGATTATGCAAATCAAGGTCTAAAGATCATCTCTAAGGAGATGAAAAATAATTCCTAGCTGTATAATCTTGAAACAACTCATAATTATCATCAAGCAAAAGAGAACCCAAAAGTCAGATGTCGAACACATATTGCTAACAATTGATCTCCTTCAATTATCATTTTCCACTTTACCTTAAGAACACTACCTTAATTGCAGAAAAGTTTAATTTGATGTATTGAAATGCATCAAATTTAAGCAAACTGAATTTCATAAGCATAACACTGTCTATTTTTACTTAACTAAGTAATAACTGAATTTCTGAATGGTCTAATCTTAGAATTCAAAGATTCTTGAACTATGAGTTTTTGTATTGATCCTCTCATTCTTTTTATACTCGTGTGTTTTTTTTTTTTATTACATGAGACTATACTCGTGTGTATTGCAATGTCAAAAACATGATCCTTCTTAATGAGCCTCGTAATAGTTTTTTCATACCATAATCTTTGCCCATAAGCACAATGACCATTATAAGTGCCATATTTTAAAGGCAACATATTACACCATGCATCGACTCTTTTAAATAAAAAGAAACTATTTAAGGAGAAATAACATCCAAGATATAATTCTTCAAGAACTTATGAAAATAACAAAAAGAGGAATTAAACTCATGCTGATTCCAAATTCAATAATATAATGAGATCATGCCCAAAGGATAGGGAAAGCCACATGTATAAATAAATATATTTGCTTCCCCTACAATCAAATTATGACACGTGTCATTAAAAAGGGAGCGCAAGGTAAAACCCTAATATAGAGGCCGTCTCTATGAAAAAAAGGACTTTGACCTTTGAAAAATATTATTCATTCTTATAGAGAGAAAACTTATTTTCTCCTTCTTTCTCATTTCTTTAGCCTTAAATAAAATATTAACTCAAGCATCAGACTGTCTCTTTTAAGTACTCATCCAATCAGATTAAAGGCCAACTGATTGTTACGAGTTTTCCACAAGCTAAAAGTACGTGTAAAGGTAAAAATCTAATCCCTTCATTAAAGCCGTCTATGGGGAGCTTGTAGAAAACTGTTTTCTCTCACTAAAAGTCACTCAACCACTACTTTACAATCATATCTTTTATATATTGGATTAGGCTATGTATAATTGGAAAAAGCAGTAAATACTCACATGTTATGTGTGAGACCAAACTTTAAATATGAATAAAAATACAATAAAGCCAAAAATCCCAAGTAAAATATAGAAGTCTCTCCTGGAATGGAATTGCTAGAAACAAAAGGTCAAGAAAATGAAAAAAAAAACTCATTTATTCATTATAATACTTTGAACTTTAAGTTTCTAGCAAAATGGCAATCAAGATGGCAAAAAAATGGTCAAAATAGTTTCTGAAACTAAGCTAAATGCCAATTTATCTTTTATTCTATGTTCACCTTACATTTTGTAATTATGCTAACTCTGTAACAACTATACAGACTTATTTATATTTCTACCATTTTATTTATTTCCTAGTCCTTTTTTATTCCTTAAGTGAAGCTAAGGAAAACCTAAACATTCACTTTATGGAAGTGAATATATGGAGAAGGATATTAATAAGGATGATAAAATCTTCTATGGGTTTGAGGCCCCATAAGGCTCGACCCTAAATGAAGTGAATTTTGAATAATTTTTTAGGAATTGGGTGGAGAATGAGGTACACCAATCTTCATTATATATAAATGTTTTTTAATTTTTGTTTCATCAATTACAATGTTAGTTAATAAATTTTCTTTTTATTTTTACTTGACATAAATAAGCTATAACTAAAAGAAAACCCTACTATATAATTTTTATTCAACTTAAAATATTGTTATGTTTTCTTTTCTCTTTTAAAATACTTCTTTCTCAAATTTTTTTTAATCTAATATTATTTTAAGATATTATTTTAAACATTTGGAGATTTTTTAAAAATAATTTAAATACTTTATAATATGGTAATATTTTATTAAGTTTTTAATTTTTAATTTATTGAAATTATGTATCTATATTTACTATAAAATAAATAAATGAGGAATGAAGTGGGGATGAAGAAATAATTCCCCACGTGTGGATTCTCCATCCCCGCTCTACTAAATTTATTAGATAATAGGGTGGAGAATGGAGATAGAATTTTTTATGGGGTGGAGAATGATGTAAGCCTTCCCATCCCACCCCATAAAAAAATTATGGTAAGACAATTTACTTTTAAATTCCTTGCACACTTATTATCATGTTAAATGCTCATTATTATTTATAACAATCATATTAACATATTTTATTTTCAATTTTTCCATGTCATTTCTAACTTTACATGACTGAGGTAACCAAAAGGGTATTACGCCAACATGAATTAATCTAACTTTTTTTTAAATATTATGCAACTAACAATTATCTTTATGATCTAACCTTTATATTTTCGTATTCACTCTTTTGTTATTTGTAAATTTTATCATGTTAGATGCTGATTTGGAGAGGAAGTGGATACTACCCATTCCTATTCTACTATTTATTTATCTGTCCTATTAACTCTAACCTTGTTGTCCCCTTCCCTATAACAATAAAAGAGATGAAGCAAAAAACTTTTTAAGCCTAGATCATATTCCTATACAACAAATCTTAAAAGGCTCCTAAGTGTTTTAGTACAACTCTCCCCGAGCAATTGAAAGGGGAGGGGAAAAAATGCTCAAATGCATAACTAAACAAAACATTTTCCCTTACCTTCTCTAAGATTCAGCCATCTTTGAATTTTTTTTTTTAACAAAATACAAAATAAAAAGATAACAAAGGAAAAACGCGTATAAATAGAGGCAATTGTTGGCCAGACGTCCTAAAAACAAGTTTCTTACAGCTTCCTCAAGTGAACTTTCCCTTAAGGAAAACCTGAAGCTGGAAGAACTAGAAGTGTTTGTTGAAAGATGAGAAGCGTCACCACATTAGCACAAGTGTTGCAGCAAATGGAGAAAACAAGGCATGAACATCAACAATTAAAGGCTAGACTATTTGTGCTCGAACAACAGTCAAAAGGAGCTTAGGGGGATCTCGAAACAAGGGGAAAGGCATTTCAACCCCCTAGTGAAAGGCGGCAACCCACATACATCAAATTCCGAGAGGCCCACAAGAGATGGATACAAAGGAGGAGCAACAGTTCCAAGAGTGTCTGCAAAAAACAATTCAAAAAGTTATTGGGGATTTTAGGAAAAAATTTCAAATGACTTCAATCGCATATAACGCTTTAATAGCGGCTCTCAAAATCAATGCCTCTCCCTTCGCGGATAGTATCATTTTTGCTCCCAATCTAGAGAAATTTCTAGCATCCAACTAAACAGATTTAGAGGATTATCTTTAATATTACAAACAAAAATTGGCATTCAACACTAATGATGACGCTGCCCTATGCAAAGTGTTTCCCACCAACTTTTTCTATCTAGCATTAAATAGGTTCTATACTGGCCCCTGAATTTTGTCAAAAATTTTTATGATTTGTACACACAATTTCTTAGATAATATTTATGCAATAGAAAACAACCCAAAAAGGAGACAAGGAAAGGGAACAAAGAAAATGATGAAAGAAACACAAAAAAACTAAGGAGAGAGAAAAAGAACAAGAAAACAAACAAGGGAAAAGAAAAGAGAGAGAAAGAAAGGAACAACAAAAGGAAAAAGAAGAAGAAGCATAAAGCCGAAAGAATACAAATGGAAGAAAAAGAAAAGTAAATATGAATTACTAAAAAGTTAAGCTTGAGAATACAGAGGGGGAGCAAAAAGGGGCGTTATGTATAACGTAAAAACGAAGAAAGTGAGGCGGTGAATTAAGGGAGACTAAACAACTATTGAAATAAATTCCCAAAAAGGTGAAATGACCAAGCAGCAAGTCACCAAATAAAGCAAGAGGACACGTACAAGGTAACCACCCGAACCCTTGAAATTTATTTGAAATAATATATATAGACAACAACCCCGGCCCGGGGGCCGCGCGCGGGGGAATTTGTAACACCCATTTGATTATTTTTTAATATAAAAATATAAATTTCTTAAAAAAGTTTTACATAATAAGTAAAAACTTCATTAATAAAGTATAAGAGATTTGTAAGGATTATTTAGTATATATTTCAAAACTTTGTTATTACGTAGATAAACTTAAAATATTTATTTTCTTGTAGAAACACAACTAAGCCCATCATAATCTCTTGTATTGATATGCCTATATACACTTTGTCTTAATTGGGGCTTGGCGTGAGCTTGACTTACTTATCATTATATGCAACGTAAGGACTACATGAGCTAAATGCCCAATAAGATAACAATTTAATGTATGTATTAATTATTATACATATAGGTAGCCTTATAAACATTGAGTATTTAAAAGAAGTTTAGAAATATAAAACAATTTTATTAGGTCCCTTGGAATGTTGCACTACAAAATTAACACTTTTCATTTTTTAAAGTAACATGCCCTTGAGCTTATATTAATGGTTAATCTTTTGGACATTACATATCATCCTCCCCAATAGATTATTTTTTACTTAGCCTTGATGGCTTACCTCTTTTAAAACCTTGTTGTCCTAATATTACAACCACCTATTTTTCAAATTTTATTTTTAAAATATATTCTTTACTTGTAAGGAAATCTCTACATGTTAACATAAGACTCATGTATTTAATATAACTTATATTATAACGCGTAAATTTCCTAGATATTCAACAAAGCCAACCATATAAGGCTTTTAAAAACAACAATATATAATATACATAGTTGTGCCGACCATATAAAAATTAAATAACACATAATTATAGTATAGACATATAAAGATCAAATATCAAATAACACGTAACAATAATATACAAGAGGAAGAGCTGACCATATCAATATTAAATAAGAAGAAATCATCATATAAGTGGCATGATCAACTATATAAAGGTTAAATAATAAAGAATCACATTATAATAACAATTATAAGATAAATGAGTAATTAAAAATGAATGTAAGTACATTAAAGAAAAACATGTCTTTACATTATAGTTGAAGTGTTACGTACGTCCTAAATCTTTTAGACATTCTTTTATTTTTTTACTAACTTGAAGATTTCGTCACCTTTTGATGTTATAACTTAGAATAGAAGAGAATAAAATTTTTATATAGAAAATGGAAATGTTAGGGATATTTATAAGATTTCTTAAAACTATTGGATGGCTATGATTTTGCCACCATAACTTTTGATTAATAGTTGAGATTTATTCTTTTATAAATATTATTGTATATATTTTCATAATTATTTCTTATTATATCATTGCTTATATCATTGTTTATGCCATCGTTACTCTAAAATGTACTATCATAATTTAAAAAAAAACTTAAAAGGAATTTGTTAGGCTGAAGAGTAATTATATTATATTCAAGTGAGAAAGTAATTGATACCCCACTCCCTTAAGAAAACTTCATTCATAAAATTTACTTACTAAATAACTCCAATACTTATTTTTATGTTGCTTCTTCCACCAAGGTATTTCGCCATAGTATTTTAACTAGAGAAATCTTCTTATTCCTTAACTATTTCATCTTTTTATCAAGGATTTAGATTGGACATTCTTCATAGGTTAAGTCTTTTTCTAGTTGAAGAGACTTATAATTTAGCACATAAGAGAAGTTCAGAACATATTTCTTTAACATGGAGATGTGAAAGATATTGTGTTCCTTGATAATGATGGTGGAAGGATAAGTTGGTAGGAAACGTTCCCAACACGTTCAAGTATTTCAAATAGTTCAATAAACTTCAGACTTAATTTTCTTTTGTTCCAAAACGTCATTGATCCTTTTATTGGGGCAATCTTTAAAAATACCTTATCACCAACTAGAAATTTAAAAGGCCTTCATCTCTTATCTACATAATTTTTATGTTGACTTTGAACAACCTACATTCTTTAACGTATTTTCTCGATAGCCTCAAATGAGACATTAATGAAGTCAGGTCCAACATATTTTTGCTGGTCCATCTCATCCCAATGAATAGGTGACCTACATTTTCTAGCATATAAAACTTCATAAGGTGTCAACCGATTGTTGCTTGATAGCCATTGTTGTAGGCAAATTTAGCCAAAGCTAGATAATTGCTCCATAATCCTTTAAAGTTGATAGCACATTCCTACAACATATCTTTTAGTGTATGGATCAAATATTTATGGAATGTTTCTCTAAAATCATGATGCCAATAACTTAGTTGACAAAGAAGAATGTCAAATTCATGTGGACACCAAGATCCAAGAAAAGTTTCGAAGAAAACTTAACCTATGAAAAACATTCAATCCAAATCCTATAGATAAAAAGGACTTAAGGAACAAGAAAATTCTTCTTATTAAAATACTATGGTGAAATAGCTCAATGTAAGAGGCAACATGAGAACGTAAGGAAAATATGAAGAATAAGTATCCTAAGCTATTTAGTAAGTAAATTTCAAAATTGAAATTTTCTTTAGGACGAAATTGTGAGGTACTAATTACTTTTTCACTTGAATATAATTGAAAATTTTTAGGCTAACAAATCCCCTTAAGTTTTTTTTTTAAAAATTATGATAATACATTCTAGAATAATGATGATATAAATAATGACGTAAGCAATGATACAATAAAAGATATTTATAGAAATATTTATAAATTCTAGAATATACAACAATAATGATGTAAGTAATAATATTTATAAAGGTATTCATAAAAAAAGATAAATCTCAACCATTAATCAAAAGTGACGGTAAAATTTTAGTCATCCATTAGTTTTATAAAATCCTAAAAATACCCCTAACTCGTTCATTCTCCATATCATTTTAAACTTATATTCTCTTCTATTCTAAGTTATAACATTAAAAAGTATAGAAATATTCAAATTAGTAGAAAATTAAGGAGCAGTATGTTCAATTATAAAAGAAGCTTGGGTACTAAAGAACCACACATATTGCCATTGGAGCAGCAAGTGGAGAGAATTTCTACAGTCGCAAATATACACGGCCCATAGAGATCAAACTATTTGGGATAAGGCACATATTTTTTTGCTTTTGACCATTCTGGAGAAGATATTTTATTGGGTACAGACTTTCGTAGTCTCATTGCCCCATTTGCCTTTTTCCCAGAAGGTTTCTCTTATATCATTCATAATCCTATGAATGGTAAAGCTTCACTGTTACAAGTTCCTAGGGTTGAGAAACACTTCAGTTTTGGAGAAGGTGATAATAAGAGAAAAATAAAGAAAAATCAAATCCATAAGTTTGAAACCTAAATTAAGGAGCTACTTGAATGCTGTGCAGAAGTTCCAAACCAATTTTGGGCATGTGAAAAGTATTTCATGTCGCTATCATACAAAGATGGATGGACTATATCACATCAGACAGCCTTGCATTCAGGCATGCCCCCATGATGAAGAATTGTGCAGAACAAAGATCCAAACCTTAATGGATCTAAAGCTAATCAGACCCTCTAAGTCTCATTGGACTAGTCTAGGCTTTTATGTTAACAAACACACAAAGCAAGTACGTGGAAACAATAGAGTAGTAATAGACTACAGAAAACTAAATGATTGCTTGCAGAACATTAGGTATCTCATCCCACGCAGGAACACCTTTTAAAAAAAATGACAGGAGCAAATGTGTTTTTAAAGTTTGACATGAAGTCAGGCTTTTGGCAAATTAGGATAAAGGAACTTGATAGACACAAGACAACATTTGTGGTCCTCCACGGGCATTATGAATGAAATGTGATGCCTTTTAGTTTAAAGAATGCACCGTCAGAATTCCAAAACAGAATGGATGAGGTGTACAAATCCATCTCGGGATTCTGCCTTATCTACATTGACGATACTCTTATCTTCAGCAACAGTGAGGACGAGCACACTGAGCACCTATCCAAATTTAAAGCTTTACCCTATAAGCATGGGTTATCTTTGTCAAAATAAAACATGAAGAGAGATCTTGATGACGCAGATTTTTTTAGACTACGCATCAAACATGGATACATCATTTCTTAGCCACAATTACTGAGAAAATATTCAAGTTTCCTGACTAGCTGTCCAACATAAAGTAGATTTAACAATTCCTCGGGATAATCAATTATGCAACAGATCATGTTTAGAACCTGCCAAGAATGATGAGTCAGATATCCAAGCACTTAAAGAAAAACCCCTCACAGTGATCGGAGGAGGTGACAAAAGCAGTAAAAGAACTAAAGCAAAGGTGTCAGTCACTTCCACCATAAAAGATATATGATAATAGATAACTCATCCTATAAACAGATGCTAGTGACCATTATTGGGGAGCATTGTTGATAGAAGAATTTGAGAGAAACATGAGAATTTGTGACTATAAATCGGGCTAGTTCAATGATACTCAAAGCCACTGCTTATCCTCAAAGAAAGAAATCTTAACAATTGTCAAAGGATTAAGAAGTTCCAATTATTTCTCTCTTTAACTCATTTTGTGATCGAAACATATTGCAAATATCTACAAGGACTTTTGAAAAGAAAGAAATGGGAAATCTCAAATCCTCAACTAGTACAGTGGTCTGAATCTCTCTTCAAATTCAAGTTCGAGGTGAAGCACATCAAACGAGAATCTAACACAGTTGCAGATTTCTTTTCCAAACTAATCACTCTGATCAGAAGGAACCTCTTGAAGTAATGCAAAAAAGATAGCTCTAAAGCTCATGAAGCAAGAGCATACTTCCTCAAGGATCTCAACATGTTCTTCTCATGGCTTATTAACGAGATACAAAGAGAAATTTTTCTCAGAGTCATTGACCATAAAAGAGACCCATGTGACTGAGCATTGACTTGGCGACTATGGCAGCTCATGAGTATCCAAGAGTCAGACCCATTTACAACAAATTGTGCTAAAGACCATTTGAACCGCATCCAGACCCATATCAGATGTATAAGACAGTCTTTAAACTAGGTTGTACATTTCATTATGTAATAGATGAGAATACTAACTGGGGACACTATGTCATCTGTGACATAACTCCACATGCCTATTACATATTCTGGTACTGGTTGAATATTTACCTAGTAGCGATAATGTTCGAGCCAAACCTAATCCACACTAGTCGGAGATGTGGAAAAGGGCGATCGTTCGACAAAATGCCTGCCTCTATTTTTAAAGGGTACTACATCACTCATACTATTATAATAATTGTAAAGCTCACAAATATCTTGGATAGATTTGAGGAGCCATCAATCAAAGTCATAGAGTACAACCACTCCCAAGCAGACATTGATTCCATGTGGACAAGGTGCTTAACGACAAGAAAAGCACTGGCAGGGGTATACGGTACGGTCCCCATGTACTTGACCACCAGCTCCATTTTTCCACAAGTCCAAAGTACTCAAGATCTCTAGTTCAGGAAGAGATCAGGAATCTAAAACTCCACCATGATGAGAATGAAGTCGCAAACATGCAAGATAGGTGTTGTGCAAATTTTATTGAACTCGCAAGCGCACGAATCTATTGTAGTATAGATTTAATGGTGCGAGTGTCGATCCCACGAGGAGGTGGATTTTAATTATTTATAGAATTAATTCTGTAAATGGGTGGTTGGATTGATGAAAATGATTTTGATTATCCTCAAACTTAAATTAAAATGACGAGAATAAATTCTAAAATTGGAATTTAAATGGCAATAATAAATTGAAGATAAATCTATTGAGATGACGTACTTGGGTATCTGGATCCGTATCAACATGCATCATGGGCTAAATATTCCATATTAATACCAATTAAATCATGAGAGGGAAATCCACACCTCATGAACCACGCTCTAATAAATATGGTGCTAAGGGCTTATCGTGCCAAATAATAATAACCTTATACTAGGGAGCCGGTGAAACCAGGGCAGTACTAGACAAGATTAGTATTATTTGTCGACGAGAAGTCAAAACATCCACAAAAACTAGAGGGGAAGAGAAAATAAATTTACCAAATCAAGCCCATGACACATGTTGAGACTTCACCTTCAACCCAAGCTTGAAAGAAAATTAGCTACTCATAGTTGAACTAGGGGCAAAATGGGAATTTATTAAAATACGAAGAAAATACAAAATAGAGAGAGAATTACAGAAAATGAATCCCAAAAATGGATTCAGAGGTGCTAAATTAGGGGGGGAGTCCCCCTTTTTATAGTTACATCGAGTAAATCATGGCCATCGGATTAAAAACAGTTTGGACGCTCAGGATTTCGCCACGTCATCAGCCACTATTTGCACAGTACAGTCAACCGTCACTATTTGCACAGTACAGTCAACCGCCACTATTTACACAGTACAGTCAACAGCCACTATTTGCACAGTAACGCCAACAGTACCCGTATATGTGAATAGTACCGTACGTGTGAACAGTGTCATTTTTCCTTTTATACTCCTCCTAAGGTTTTCGACCGTCCTGAGTTTAAAAATGATGTCCGTTTTGCCATTTGATCTCTCGTTTATTGTGAAATGACTATGATACCCCTAAAATACATCAAATACTTAATTAAAATAAAACACACATAATTAAAGTACAAGAAATTTAAACACATAAAAATAACAGTTGTTAGCAATACTTGATATATAAAATAACAATTTCTCCTTTATAAATATGCACTTTCTAACACTCAACAATAGGGATAACGAATACCTTATGCGGTTGAGAATGTTAGAAGAGGTCTGCCCATTGGAGATGCCAGATATTGACAGGTGGCGAGGAGAGCTAGAAGAAATAACAAACTAGTAGGATGGTGAACAGTGGTCACAACCAGAGATTGACCCATTGCTAGATGACATGGATTGGCAAGAGCTTGTAAATAAGATGGAAGTTGCATTAGACGAAAAAAGGGCCAACCACCCAGGAAGGAGCACACCGACCAATAACAACTATAGACTCTAGCAGAAGTAAAGTGGACCCCGCAGAGGAAGCAGTGGTGTGTGTGTGTGTGTGTATATATATGTGTGTGTGTGAAAAAAACCATCTTTTGTGTTTGAACAAAAAAATGATTTTCTTTATTACTCGAGAGGACTATAAGAGACAATACAAGATCTCACTCCAAGATTCGATGCCTAAATACAAATTATAGGCTTTTTTTTATAAGCTGAAAGGATCAACTATTACATATTGTGTACATTATTGATCATTATCTCTAAGGAATCTACTTTACAGCTCACATTATACTTTATATCATATCACACTTTGCATCCTCATCTCTAAGGAATATTATTATACACTTGTAATATGCACTTAACTATACATATTATATTATCACCATTGCTTCTACTGCAGGGTCTACCTTACTTCTGCTAGAGTCCCGAATTGCCATTTTTCGGCGTGCTTTTTCTAACTGGTTAGTTTTTCTTTCATCGGATGCGGCTTCCATCTTATCTGCTAATTGTTGCCAATCTATCTTTTCGTCAACAACTGGTTGTGGGTCCTTCCCTTTTATACTTAGTAACCTCAAGAAAAGAGAGAATAAGTAAGTTTCTTTTGAGCTTGAGGATATTGTCTGGACTATTATTTTAGAGGATTTGTAGATGGATTTTAGCTTGGGTTGTCATAATCGAAATTATGGATCTTAGTGAATTTATGGTGGTGTTTATATGGTAATATTTGTATTGGTCTAATGGATCTAATCTGAATGACTGAACAGATATTTCTCTGTTGTCATTCTCTTGGGTTTCATAGTGGAAGTTTATGGAAAGTAAGCTATCTGTTGGGACTCTGATGGTTAAGGAGGAATAATAAGAAATTGGTTGGGTTTTTGGTCTAGAACTGTTTTGGTTTTTCATGACTAAAAGACTTATAGAGTTTTCTTTGTGATGATAAGCCCTAAACACACATCTCTCTGACCTTTGAAACGAGCGCCACACCTTAGGGAATTCCCTATAAAGTATTTTAGTTTATAAAAATTTAGATAGAAATATCAGTATCCAACAATTTTCTGATGTGGAGAATTCGTAGTGTTTCGGCAATCACTTAGCATAATATTGTTGCACACCCAAGGATTTCCTTTCGGGAAATATAACTCCGACGCCACTTTTGTGTTTGAACAACAAAGGATGGTTTTTTTTTATTACTCAAGAGGATTATAAGAAAGAATACAAGATCTCACTCCAAGACTTAATGTCTAAATACAAACTATGAACTCCCTTTTATAGGCTGAAGAGATCCACTATTGGATACTGTGTACATTTTTTATCCTCATCTCTAAGGAATCTACTTTACAGCTCATACTATACTTTATATCACATCACACTTTACATCCTTATCTTTAAGGAATATTATTATACACTCGTGATACACATGTGTGTGTGTGTGTGTGTGTGTGTGTGTGTGTGTGTATCAGAAGGAAACGGATATGAGAGGATGAACTGAAAAATAAATAATTTAGACTTTATTAAAACAAAAATTGGTACGTAGCATTGTTCTACCTAGGAATGACGATGCAAGATCGTCTTTTGGACCCAAATCTGACTTAGAACAGATTAATAGGCCGCATCCAATGGTTTCCAGCTGATATACCAAATTCTTTAAAATAATTTTATAAATAAACTTTTTTCCCAAATCAACACAAGGCTCATAGATAATACCAGATCTGGATCCCAGAAATGGTATTCTGATTGAATGGAGGGAGAAGAGAAGATACAACTAAGGTCAAAGATCCGGTCTCTATGTCTCAGAGGAACGTAACAGTTTATTATTACAAAAATTAAATTGCAGAAATTTAATCATGCTTTGTAATGGAAATTGCTTTATTTAAATAGAAGGAACAAACTTACAGATTGTTTTAATCTTTGAAGCTTAATCCAGAAGCTTTACAACAAAAAAAAAAATATTTTGATATAAGAGAAAAGAAAGGAAAAATCAGAAGATAGGAACAATTTTCTAGAGATCTTCAGTTCATATTTTTCCCACAGAGAGAGAGAGAGAGGGGGAGAATTCGAAAAAAAATATTGAGGAAAAAGAAGTAATGGAAAAGTGATGAGTCTTCGTCTTCATTCACTCTCTTTATACAAAAATGAAAAGTAAAAGCTTTAATTGGTCGGTATTTATAGATTTATGTTTGAATATGTATTTTTCCTAAGTAAAAGTATAAGTAGATTATCTTGAGTTACGCACGTGCAATTATGGGAGATGGGGTTTGTCAACAGGAAAAGCAATGTATGCTTTCGAGGAACGTGAGAGACAACATCTTGAACATGGGAGACGACATCTTGAACGTGGGAGACAGCATCTTCTTTTTCTTTAATCTTTAAATGTGGAAGACATCATTATGAAACTTCACATGAGTACAGAAGAGGTCTTGAAAAAGGCTCCATTGTTGGAGGAGAGAAACATCTTCATATTTTTTCCTGTTAAGGGTAGTGAGTAGAGGAAGACAGAATCTCAAAAATACACACGTCAGAGAAATGTCTTCACAATTTTTCCCGTAAAGGATAGTGAGTAGAAGAAGACAGTATCTCAAAAATGACAAAAGGAAAATACAAATACAAGGAATTGAAAAGTACATGAATGGAAAATTACTTTTTTTTTTTAAATCAGACTATTTACAATGCTTTATTGGAGGCAGAATCCCGAAGCAATCATCTTTGTTATCATCTTCAAGGGAGATAAACGGCTCTTTTTCATCTTCATCTTCTTCAGTTGAAGAGTCAGCAACAGATGTCTCAGATCTAGAGGCGAGGAGCTGTTGCATCACTTTAAAATATTCTTCCTCAGTCTTCGCACTGGCCAGAAGGGATTGGGCCTTGGATCGCTGAGCAAGGAACGTATTGTGGGCTTTAACATCTTCTAACTTTGGAGCAAGGAGGCCTCTTGAAGAAAGCCATGCTTGAACAGTGGCTTCAGTCAACTTGGACTGTTCATCAAATTTAGACCACCATTTGACTTTAAAAGTTCTTTGTAAAATGAGTTGGGTTTCTTGAGTGTGGTAATTAAAGTTCCACATTCAAACCCAAGGAAGAAAAAAATTGGTACAAAAATAAAGAAAATGGGGAAACCTCTTTTCAGAATCAGAAGGAGCATAATGGGCTTTAAAAATGTTTAAACATCTAATGACATTTGGAGTTAAGATGTCTGGGCTTGGGCCAAAATAATTCCATCATTGTTGGAACCAGTTTGGAAAGCTTTGCACGGTTATTTTTGAGTTGAAGAAAAATAACCATGAATGGGTCTTTTTGGGATTTTGAATAAAAAAATGTATTAAACCAAGCTTGCTAACAATCCCAGAAGGAGAAGGACAAGTAATGGTTTAAACGGTTTTGAAAATTGGCAGGAAAAGTCTTTGTTTTATGGAGTTGGTCACCCCATTGTTTAAGGCTCAAAACTTTAAGAATGGTTGCCGTGCAATAAGTTGGCTCCGAATGAGCCTCATAATGAAAGAAATGTTTGAATCTTACAGATTCAGTATACTCAAGAATACTTTGGTAGAAAGACTGAGGTTTTGTCAAATCCCATGGTTTGAAAAACTAACATTTCGGGAAAATCTTTGTAATTGCTTGAAAAGGATCAGAATGATAAAACGCATCTTCCATAGTTAAAAAATTTTGATAACAGGTTTTATTAATCCAATTCGAAGATTTTTGTGAAAGCTTTGATTGAGAAACAACTATTTGCGAAGAAAAGCTTTCACAAAAAATAGTTTCTTTAGAAGAAGAAGGTTTTGAAATTTCTTTAGAAATGGTTTTTTCTTTCTTAGGAAATTGAGAAAGAGCTTTATTTTGAGAAATATTTTGTAGAGCCAATATAAGTTCAGGGGACTTTGAAATGGAATTCGTCCATTCTGTTACCTGTTCTTAAGAGGCAGTGGTTTTAGACTGTGCTTCTTGGTCTTCAATCATATCAATCCATGATTTGATGAGCATGGTTGAGGAAAGTATTTGTCTTTAGAAGGGGTTGTTTGAGATTCTTTAGGGGTTATTCCTGGTGTAGAATCTTTATGGATAGCTTTACCTTTGTCTTTCTTTCTGGGCGGCATTATCTGTTTTGAAGAAATTCCCTGATTAGAAAATCAGGGATGGAATTTGTATTTCCTTTAATAAATTTAATATCAAAATAAAAACACTTAAAATAGCTTGCCATCGTGCAAAAAAATGTTTTGATGCAATGTTCTGAACATTTTTTTCTAAAACATGTTTTGCAGCTTTGCAATCAATCCTAAGTAAGAATTTTTTATTTAATAAATCACCTTGAAATTTTGAAATGCATAAGACTAGGGATAAATTTTATTTTTTGATAATAGAATAATTCTTTTGGCATTCATTCTAATGTGCAGAAATATATTGTACTATTTGTTCTTTATTGTTATCAACCTGTTTTAGTATCCCACCATAACCTAAATCAGATGCATCTGTTTCAACGATTTTAGGTAATGCAGGATTTGCAAGAGATCTCTCAATAGGTGTTATAGTTCCTTTAGAAATATAATGACCAAGAAATCTGACCTTTGTTTGAAACAAAGAGACTTTAGAACTAGAGATGGCTAAACCAGCCTTTTTAGTGGCAAGATAGAAAATCTTTAAATGTTTGAAATATTGATCAATTGATTGGGAAAAGATCAACACATCGTCTATATAGACTATGCAAAATTCAGAGAAAGGATTATAAATATAATCCATAATTCTTTGAAATTTTGAAGGTGCATTCTTTAAACCAAATGGCATAACACTCCGTTCATACTGTCCAAATGGAACAATAAAAGCAGTCTTGTAACGATCTTTGGGATGGATTTGTATTTGCCAAAATCCTGATTTCATATCAAACTTTGAAAAGATAAATGCAGAATAAAGTTTCTAGAGTAAATCTTTTTTATTAGGTATTGGATACCTAATCCATTTTAATGCTTTATTAAGGGGTTTGTAATTTATAATAAGTCTGGGTGTTCCTTTTTCTATTTCAGAATTTTTATTGACATAGAAAGAAGCACAAGACCAAGGAGACCTGGACTTGACAATGAGACCTTTAGATTCTAAATCTTTAATTTCATTTCGACAGTGTTGTTCCAATTCCATGTTCATTTGGATTGGTTGTGCTTTAATGGGTATTTGCTTTTCATCAAAAGAGTTTTCATGTTGTTTTCTGTTCCAAAAAGCAGATGACAGATCAACACATTTCTTTTTCAATAAGGGTTTTAAAATCGGAGATTTTTCTTTGTATGAATTCATTTTGAAGTCGTCTCCCACGTTTAAGATGCTGTCTCCCACGTTCCTCGAAAGCATACATTGCTTTTCTTGTTGACAGACCCCATCTCCCATCATTGCACGTGAAGATCAATTAAAGCTTTTACTTTTCATTTTTGTATAAAGAGAGTGAACGAAGATGAAGACTCATCACTTCTCCATTACTTCTTTTTCCTCAATATTTTTTCCGAATTCTCCCTCTCTCCCTCTCTCTGGGAAAAATATGAACTGAATATCTCAAGGAAATTGTTCCTATCTTCTAATTTTTTCTTTCTTTTCTCTTGTATCAAAATATTTCTTTTGTTTTTAAGCTTCTGGATTAAGCTTCGAAGATTAAAGCAATATGTAAGTTTGTTCCTTCTATTTAAATAAAGCAATTTTCATTACAAAACATGATTAAATTTCTGCAATTTAATTTTTGTGATAATAAACTATTACGTTCCTCTGAGGCATAGAGACCGGATCTTTGACCTCAGTTGTATTTTTTCTTCTCCCTCCATTAAATCAGAATACCATTTCTGGTATTATCTATGAGCCTTGTATTGATTTGAGAAAAAAATTTATTTATAAAAATATTTTAAAGAATTTGGTAGATCGGCTGGAAACCATTGGATGCGGGTGATTAATCTGTTCTAAGTTAGATTTAGGTCCAAAGGACGATCTTGCATCGTCATTCCAAAGTAGAACAACGCCACGTACTAATTTTTGGTTTAATAAAGTCTCAATGATTATATATATATATATACTACATTGACTGGCTAGACCTTCAAGAATGGCCCCAACCAGAATTTAACCCACAACCAGACAATGTAGTCGAACCAGATTGGCAACAGCTGGCAGATGACATGAAAGCAGCATCTGAAGAAAGATGGAACCATAGGTCAAGAATGAGCACACCACCAAGTGTCAACTCTAGATTGTAGCTGAATGATTGCTTGCAAGACATAAGGTACCCCATTCCACGGAGGACATACTTTTTGAAGCGCATTGCTGGAGCAAAGATATTTTCAAAATTTGACATGAAGTCAGACTTTTGGCATATTGGAATGAAGGAAGAAGACATACATAAACAACATTTGTGGTTCCCCATGAGCATTATGAGTGGAACGTGATGCCTTTTGGTCTAAAAATGCACCGTCAGAATTCTAAAATAGAATGGATGAGGTGTACAAATCCATCTCAGGATTTTGCCTTATCTATCTTCAGCAACAACGAAGAAGAACATGTTAAACACTTATCTTAATTTAAAACTCTAACCTATAAGCATGGGTTAGCCTTGTCAGAATCGAAAATGAAGATAAGTCTAAATGAAGTAGAGTTTTGGGACTATACATCAAACATGGATACATCATTCCTCAGCCATACATTGCTGAGAAAATATCCTAATTCCCAGACCAGCTGTCAACTAGAAAGCAGATCCAGCAATTTCTCGGGATAATCAACTATGCAGTAGAATCATGTGCAGAACTTGTCAAAGATGACGAGTCAGATATCCAAGCACTTAAAGAAAAATGCCCCACAGTAGTCGGAAGAAGCGACAAAAGCCATGATGGACTCAAAGCAAAAGTGCCAGTCACTTCCGCTATTAAATATACCCGACAATGGACAACTCATCTTATAGACAGATGCTGGTGACCATTATTGAGGAGCACTGTTGATAGAAAAATCTGAGAGAAATATGAAAGTATATGGCAATAAATTTGGCCGGTAATAAATTTGGCCAGTTCAATGATGATCAGAGTCACTACCCATCCTCAAAGAAAGAAGTCTTAGTAGTCGTCAAAGGGATTAAGATGAGTTGTCCATTGTCAGTCATCTTTAATGGCGGAAGTGATTGGCCCTTTTGCTTTAAGTCCATCACAGCTTTTGTCGCTTCTTCCGACCACTATAGGGCATTTTTCTTTAAGTGCTTAGATATCTTACTCGTCGTCTTTGACAGGTTCTGCACATGATATACTGCATAGTTGATTATCCCGAAAAATTACTGGATCTGCTTTCTAGTTGACAGCTGGTCTGAGAACTGTGATATTTTTTCAGCAATATGTGGTTGAAGAATGATGTATCCCTGTTTGATGTGAAGTCCCAAAAAATCTACCTCATTCAGACCTATCTTCATTTTCGATTCTGATAAGGCTAACAAAGGTTAAGGTTTTGAATTGAGATAGGTGTTTAACATGTTCTTCTTCACTATTACCGAAGATAAGGGCATTGTCAATATAGATAAGGCATAATCTTAAAATGAATTTTTACACCTCATCCATTCTATTCTGAAATTTTGATGGTGCATTTTTTAGACCGAAAGGCATAATGTTCCACTCATAATACCCATGTGGGACCATAAATGTTGTTTTATGTCTGTCTTCTTCCTTGATTCCAATCTACCAAAAGTCTGACTTCATGTCAAATTTTGAAAACACATGTACTCCAGCAATGCACTTCAAAAGGTGTGTCCTCCGTGGAATGGGGTACCTTATGTTTTACAAGCAATCATTCAGCTTCCTGTAGTCTATCACCAATCGCTTTTTTCCACGCATTTGTTCCAAATGCTTGTTGACATAAAATACTGGGCTAGCCCAGTGAAACTTAGAGGGCCTAATCAGCTTCAGATCCATAAGGGCTTGGATATCTGTTTTGCACAGTTCTTCATCATAGGGCATGCCTGAATGAAAGACTGTCTAGTGAGGCATAATTCATCCATCTTTGTAAGGTAGAGACACAAAATGTTGTTCTCTAACCCATAACTGATTAGGAACTTCTGCACGCCTAATCAGGTTCAAATCCATAAGGGCTTCGATCTCTACCATTTTTGGGGAGCTCTATTGATAGAAGAATTCGAGGAAAATATTTCAGTTCCCAGACCAGCTGTCAACTAGAAAGGATCCCTTGAGGCTATAGAAGGGAACTCATGCTCTCATCCAGGCATGACCATGATAAAGAACTGTGCAAAACAGATATCCAACCTCTTATGGATCTGAAGCTGATTAGGCCTCAATTCTTTCATTCATTAACCCTCTTTGTGATTGAAACAAATTAAAGATAAGAATGTAATAAGTGTGATGTGATATAAAGTAGGAAATGAGTTATAAAGTAAATTTCTTAGTGATAAAGATCAATAATGCAAATAGTGTATAATAGTGAATCCCTTGAGCTTATAAAAGGAAACTTATGTTTTGTGTTTAGGTATCGAGCCTTGGAGTGCAATCTTGTATTTGTAAATCTCGCATTCTTCTTAATAGAAGTAACTTTCGATCGTTGGTTATTATTTGAATTGGTATCAAAGCCATATTTCCCCAAAGGGAACCCCTGGGTGTGCAACAATATTATATTTTATAGTTGCCGAAATACTTCGGATCCTCCACATCAAAAAGTTGTTGAATACTGATATACCTGGCCAAAAATTTTCATTTTAAAACACTACAGAGTGAATTCTGTAAGGTGTGGCACTCTCTTGAGAATGCTAAGATTGTCGTGTGTTTAGAGCTTATCACCCCAAAGAAAACCTTTGATTTCTTTTAGCCATAGAAAACCAAAACAATAATCGATCAGTAAACCAACCAATTTCTGACCAACCATCCACCTCGGCCATCAGAGTCCCAACTGATAGCTCACCCTTCATAAACTTCCATTATGAAACCCAAAATGATGAAAGCAGTGAGAGAGCGATTCAGTCCTTTAGACTTGATCCGTTAGACCTTTATAAATACTACCATATTAGCCATACTTTAAACCATCTTAGAGCTATAATCCCCATTAAAAAGCTCAAACTAAAAACCATCTACAAATCCTCAGATATCACTGTCCATTCTATCTCTTCAAGTTCCAAAGAGATGTACCTTCCAATAATCTCTACTAACGAGGTTATAAAGTACAAAATACAGGGATACAAAGGACTGCATCTTGAGCCATCCAGATAGGAATACAATCATTGTTCTTAGCTGGAAAAGATATCACATGTTTTATTGCCATTATATACAAACACACACACATGATGCTTTTCTTTAAGTAAAGTGGCAGCAAGATTAATAAAATTCTCTGCCAAGTCAAGAAGTTTCTTTATAATATGTATGGAGCACAATGCTGCTTTCTTTCAGATTTTTGGATCTCGAAACTGCAGTAATCCTTCTACTTCTGGCGCTAGATCACAAGCCATTTCTACTGAACAAATATTTCCCAAAGCACAAAAAGCAAGTTGCACAATATACTGGTTTATGTGGTTGAGATCTTGTTTTAATGAGTTTATGTTTTAATGAGTTTATGACCACCATTAGCACTTCTTGTTTTTCATCAAGAAGCAATATGAGGCCAAGATAACCAATAATTTCTTAGGAAATCCAGCAGATGCAATTGACTTTGGACACTCCATTTGATCAATGGCTATCACATCACGCATACCACTATTGTGATTGTAAAATTGGCAAATATATGAGGGGGAGACAAAAGGAGTTCGTAGAACCAATAGTCAAGGTAGTAGAGCACAACCACTCGTGTGAAGATATCGACTCCATGTGGACAGGATGCTTTATAGCAAGAAAAGCATTGGCTGAAGTCTATGGTACAGTTCCTATGTACATAACTCACAGCCCAATATCCTCACAAGTTCAAGGAACACCAGACCTCTACTACAGGGAAGGAACCAGGGATGCGAAACTCCACAATGACAATGGAGGGGAAGAAGACATGCAAGAGAGGTACAAAGAATACCTCATGCGCCATGGAAGAGAGCAAGAAGGGTATCCATAGAGAACTCCCGAGATCAAAAGGTAGAGAAGAGAGCTTAAAGAGATAGTCGACTGGTTAGACCTAAAACAATGGCTGCAGCCAGAGATGGAACTACAACCAAATAATGCGGACTGGCAAGGGCTTGCTGACAGGATGGAGACTTTGTCAGAAGAATGAAGGGCAAACCTATCCAAAAGGAGCACGCCAACAAGTGGCAACTTAGGTCTATAGAAGAAGTATAGTGGACCCTGTAATGGAAGCAATGGTGATAATAATTGTAATAATTGTATATGTGCTTCACATGTGTACAGGAGAGATTCCATTTAGATAAGGATAAGATTGTGATGTGAGATAAAGTAGATAATGAGTTGTAAAGTAAATTTCTCAGTGAGAATGATCAATAATGCAAATAGTGCACAATAGTGGATCCCTTGAGCCTATAAAAGGGAGCCATTGGTTTGTACGAGGAATCGAGTCTTAAAGCAAGTCCAGTACTTGTAAGCTCTACTCTGTAATCAACCAACCTTTCAGTTATAATAAAATATTAAGTTTCCAAAAGATAGCATTTGTGAGGGATGGTTTATGAAGGTCAATGATGAAGTTGGGTTTTACTTGAAGGACAATATGGCTTTTGTTATATATATATATATATATATATACCCATGCTTATTAAATCATGGATTGATATGATTTCTTATAAAGCAATTTTGCGTTCAATACGCAACATAGATTCCAGTAAAAAAGAGATGAAACTTTTCTCTTGCAGACTGACTTGTCTAAAGCCAATATGGTTATTCCCAGGCTAATCCAATCGAAAGATGTCAACCTCCCTAAAGAATGAATCTTAGAAAGAGTCACTGAAATAGTGATTCCAAAACAACTTGAGCCAAATACAGAATTACAAAATGTGACTCGGTATTCTGATGGTAGAGTTAAATTATCTTTTAGAATATCTACATCATCTAGATTCTCTGATAAAGACTTATGCTCCGGACTTAGCCATAAACAATAGGCTTAGTGCATTAAACCAATCACGATTTAATGTATCCTCTATTATGAGTGGAATATTGATGGTATGTCTGAGTATAATATCCTATGATTATTACAACAAATGATCATGGCAACTAATACCTATAAAACCCAACAAAGAACCTCTGACATAGCCATATGAGAGATTCTTATTGCTGGCTTTACTGGTCAGCTTAAAGGCTGGTGGGATCATCTTCTCACCAAACAGCAACAATTAGATATTCTAAATTCAATTCAATCAGATGAGAATGGAGCCTCCATCTATGATGAATTCAATAGTCCAATTAACACTTCTTTCTTAGTGAAGTTCATTCTAAGCTAGCATATTCTACGGCTACCATTCTTAAAGTTTTGAGCCCAAAATAGTTGGGTGACCAACTCCACAAACTAAAGGCCTTTCTCGCTAAATTCCAACTACGTTTAAACCATTGCGTATCTTTTCTACTGGGATTACCAGTAGGCCTGGTTTAACACGTTTTTTATTCAAAATCCCAAAAAGACCCATTCTTGGTTATTTTTCTTTAACTCAAAAATAACATATTCTGACACAAGACCAAGTGTCCATAGCCTCTTCTGACACAAAAGCCTTTAAAGAAGAAACTGTTCCAAAAGCCAACAAAATTCATTGAGAATTAGCTCTACCTACTGTCAGGTATCTGCCGAACTTAGCTAGAAACAATAGGCCTAGTGCATTAAACCAATCACGATTTAATGCATTATCTGTCTATAAGTGGAATATTGATGGTATGTCTGAGTATAATATCCTAAGATTATTACAACAAATGACCATGGCAAGGTCTCTGCCGGACTTAGCCATAGACAATAGGCCTAGTGCATTAAACGAATCACGATTTAATGCATCATCTGTCTATGAGTGGAATATTGATGGTATGTCTGAGTATAATATCCTAGGATTATTATAACAAATGACCATGGCAGCTAATGCCTATAAAACCCAATAAGCAACCTTTGACAGAATCATAGAAGAGATTCTTATTGCTGGCTTTACTTGTCAGTTTAAAGACTAGTGGGATCATCTTTCTTAGAGGATTGGATTTATAATTTTAACCGTACTAATGGTACGGGGCGTTATTCTACTAAATTAATGCAGAACTGAATCTGCCTTAGGGACCAGATCTGGCTTAGAACATATTAATATCCCGCACGTTCTGGTTTCCAGCCGATATACCTCAGTGTTAGCGTCAAAACTTTAAAACGTTTCTCAAAAGATTATAAAACCCAAAACAGACTTTTCCTTAGTCTTTAAATAGGGCACCAAACCATTTAAGAAATCATCATAAGTTTTCTGATGCATAAGATATTTCCTTGAAGGCAAGTGCAGAGCATACTTCCTTAAGTTTTCAAAATGAACAAATTTAATTCTTTGATTTGTTTCTTTCACTTAGAACTTTATTTGCAGAGAGAGAGAGAGGAGAGTTTACCAAGCCATGATTTAGATAAAACACACGAAAATTTTATTGCTTTCAAACTTCTATATTTTACAAATGAGGAGAGTCATTTATATAAGAGAGCTCATAAAGATAGGACATGACCCCTATCTGTTATAATAGTAAAAGTAAGGTAAAGATACAGTACAAAAATAAAAGATACATGATTATGATTATAATAGGACAAAATTCATGACAAGAGGACAAAAGGAGAAAGTGCATGTAAGAAGACAAAGAGTGAAATTTTCTGCAACAAGACAAAAGGGGAAATTTCATACAACAAGACAAAAGGGGAAAAATGCATGTAACGAGACAAAAAGGAAAATTTCATGCAACAAAACAAACTACTTCAATGGAGGGAGAAAAGAAATACAACTAAGATCTGAGATCTGGTCTTTATGCCTTAGAGGAACGTAGCAGTTTATAAATACTTTAAATTAAATCGCAAGAATTTTAAACATGCTTCATAATGAAATTGCTTTATTTAAATTGAAAAAATGAACTTACATATTGCTTGAATCTTTATTACAAAAGAATAGAAGGGAAAATCAGATGACAGGAAAAATTTTCTCTAAATTTTCAGTTCATGTTTTTCCAAAAAGAGAGAAATGAAAAATGTAAGGAGAAGTTCTATGAAGTTCTGCCCTCTTCCGTTCTACTCACCTTTTTAAATAATAATGATACATGATTGCATTACAAAAAGAAAATAAAATGCTACAGCTGGTCTTCACATGTGTTAGTGAAGATTGGGGCCCATCAACAGTAAAAGCAATGCGTGCTTTATGAAATGCGGGAGACTATTATGGAAGGCATCTTCTTTTCTCATTTCTTTAATCGTGAGAGACACCATTATGAAGGGCATCTTCTATTTTATAAACTTTACATGGGTTCGTGGGAGATAGTATGATGAAGGGCATCTTCTGTTTTGTAGACTTTAGAGGGGCTTCACATGGGTGCAGTAAAAACGTCTTTAAAAAAAGGCTCCATAATTGGAGGGGAGAAATGTCTTCATAGTTTTTCCTTTAAAGGGTAGTGAGTAAAGGAAGACAGAATCTCAAAAAATATAAAATTACAAAGAAAATACAAACAATAGAGAAATGTCTTCACAATTTTTTTCATGAAGGGTAGTGAGTAAAGGAAGACAAAATCTCAAAAATGACAAAGAAAAACACAAACGATAATTACATGGAAATGAAAATACAGAAATGGAAAAAGGAAAATTATTTTTTTTACATACACAATATTAAAAATGCTTTACAGGAGAAAAGATTCCGAAACAATCATCTTCGTTGTTTCCAAGAAAAATGAACGGCTCCTCCTCTTCTGAAGAACTAGCAATGAAATGTTCTAATCTCGAAACAAGGAGATGCTGCATTACTTTAAAATATTCCTCTTCAGTCTTTGCACTGGCCAATAGTGATTGAGTCTTAGATCTTTGAGCGAGGAATGTATTTTGGACTTTGACATCTTCTATGCTTAGGGAGAAGAGGCCTTTTGAAGAAAACCAAGCATGAACCGTGGCTTCAGACAGTTTTGACTGTTCGTCAAACTTAGACTACCATTTAACTTTAAAGGTTTTTCGTAAAATAAGTTAGGCTTCTTGAGTGTGGTAATTAAAATTTCACATTCAAACCCAGAAACAACTGAAATGGGAACTTAGAAAATCTAAGTAAAAACTAGGTAGTTTCTATAAATAGTTTAATTATGACCCTTTTAAAACCTCCATTTCTAAAAATTGTAATGGTAAGTGTTCTTCGAAACCTTACAAAAAATATTACAAGTCTAAAAGCCATAAGAAACCCTTCCTTGAGCTTAGAGAACCTTCCTACAGGAAACCTTCCAAGCTTTATAAGAAACTCCATTTCTCTAAGAAAGATGTCATAACACAGTCGAAAGCTCCTTTCAATTACAAAGAATCCACATGTTTCAAATATGGAAAGAAAGGTCATACCGCAAAGTTTTGCAGAATGAACAGGAAGCTCCATGAATTTGGCCTAGATAAAGAAATATTTTCTAAAGTAGACCCTTTACTTGTAGAGTCCTCTGATTTTGAGTCTTCCATGATAGGAGACAATAAGCCTTTACAAATTGATAAGTTAATAGACTCAGATAAATCTGTATCTTATGATAGTGATTCTGACACAGAATCTTATGATAGTGATTCGTTTGGATGTCGAATTTCAATTACCACACTCAAGAAACCCAACTTATTTTACAAATAACTTTTAAAGTTAAATGGTGGTATAAAAGTTTGACGAACAGTCAAAACTGTTTGAAGCCACGGTCCAAGCTTGGCTTTCTTCAAAATGCCTTCTCGCCCCAAGTATAGAAAATGTCAAAACCCAAAACACATTCCTCGCTCAAAGATCTAAGGTCTAATAACTATTGGCTAGTGCAAAGACTGAACAGGAATATTTTAAAGTAATACAACAACTCCTTGCTTCGAGATCAGAACTTTTTGTTGCCAGTTCTTCAGAAGAGGAGGAGTCGTTCATTTCTCTCAGAAACGACAACGAAAATGATTATTTCAGAATTTTTCCTTGTATAAAACATTTTTAATATTGTGTATGTAAAAAAAAAAGAGTAATTTTCCTTTTCCCATTTCTGTATTTTCATTTCAATGTAATTATTGTTTGTATTTTTCTTTGTCATTTTCGAGACTTTGTCTTCCTTTACTTACTACCCTTTATGGGAAAAATTGTGAAGATATTTCTCTATCGTTTGTATTTTTTTTGTAATTTTATATTTTTCGAGATTCTGTCTTCTTTTACTCACTACTCTTTAAAGGAAAAACTGTGAAGACATTTCTCCCCTCCAATTATGGAGCTTTTTTTTAAAGACGTTTTACTACACCCATGTGAAGCCCCTCTAAAGTCTATAAAGCAGAAGATGCCCTTCATCATGCTATCTCCCACGAACCCATGTAAAGTCTATAAAATAGAAGATGCCCTTCATAATAGTGTCTCCCACGATTAAAGAAATGAGAAAAGAAGATGTCTTCCATAATAGTCTCCCACATTTCATAAAGCACGCACTGCTTTCACTGTTGATGGTCCCCAATCTCCACCAACACATGTGAAGACCAGCTGTAGCATTTTATTTTCTTTTTGTAATGCAATCATGTATCACTATTATTTAAAAAGGAGAGTAGAACGGAAGAGGACAGAGCTTCATAGAACTTCTCCTTACATTTTTTCTTTCTCTCTCTTTGGGAAAACATGAACTGAAGATTTAGAGAAAATTTTTCTTATCTTCTGATTTTCCCTTCTATTCTCTTGTAATAAAGCATCTCCTAATTGTAAAAACTTTTAGATTCAAGCAGTATGCAAGCTCATTCTTTCAATTTAAATAAAACAATTTCATTACAAAGCATGTTTAAAATTCTTGTGATTTAATTTAAAGTATTTATAAACTGCTACGTTCCTCTAAGGCATAGAGACCAGATCTCTTATCTTAGTTGTATTTCTCTTCTCCCTCCATAGAAGTAGTTTCTTTTGTTGCATAAAATTTTCCTTTTTGTCTCGTTACATGCACTTTCTCCCTTTTGTCTTATTACGTGAAATTTCTCTTTTTGTCTCGTTACTTGCACTTTTCCTCTTTTGTCTTGTTACATGAAATTTTTCCTTTTGTCTTGTTGTAGGAAATTTCCCTCTTTGTCTTCTTGCATGCACTTTCTCCTTTTGTCCTCTTGTCATGGATTTTGTCCTGTTGTAATCATAATCATGTATATTTTACTTTTGTACCGTATCTTTACCTTACTTTTACTATTATAATAGATAGGGTCATGTCCTATTTTCATGAGCTCTCTTATATAAATGGCTCTCCTCATTTGTAAAATATAGAAGTTTGAAAGCAATAAAATTCTCATGTGTTTTATCTAAATCATGGCTTGCTAAACTCTCTCCTTTCTCTCTGCAAATGAAGTTCTAAGTAAAAGAAACAAATCAAAGAATTAAATTTGTTCATTTTGAAAACTTAAGGAAGTATGCTCTGCACTTGACTTCAAGGAAGTATCTTGTCCATCAGAAAACTTATGATGATTACTTAAATGGTTTGGTGCCCTATTTAAAGACTAAGGAAAAGTCTGTTTTGGGTTTTATAACCTTTTCAGATACGTTTTAAAGTTTTGACGCTAACATTGAGGTATATCGGCTGAAAACCAGAACGTGCAGGATATTAATTTGTTCTAAGTCAGATCTGGTCCCTAAGATAGATTCAGTACTGCATCAATTTGGTAGAACAATGCCACTTACCAAGTAGTCTTTATGGTATCAGAGTCATACTCGTCCTTGACAACTTTCTGTTTTCTCAATCTCCTGTTCTTGCTCAAAATGGTATAATTTAAGTATTTTGATTTGTTTTAATCTCTAGACTTCAGAGCAGAGAGAACTTCTCAATTATGGCTTCAACTTTATCTTTAAATCTTTCCAATCCTATTACTCTTTCTTCTACTCTTTCTCTATCTAAATCTTGCACTACTCATACAACCAATAAAATTAAAAACCTTGTAGAATACTCCTTCATCCCTGAATCCACCCAAATCAGTGAGTCATCTTACCCCCTCATCAGTCCTTACCAACTGTACAAACGACCCAGTTCTTTTACCCGCAGTATCCGTACCCTTATCTCTATTAGACAACCTCACCCTAAATAATATATCCAATCTTCTCACCTGGATCAGTGTGCTCTTCAAGCAACCTCTGCTAAGCAATATGTCACTCTGGAAATTCCCTCCGAATTAATTTCCAACTGGAAACGAAAAGGTTATACCCATCTCCATCTTGAAGGAATCAAATTAATCTTTATCCTTCATGGGAGAAAATGATTACCAGCCACAACTCGACTGGCTCTCCTTTATACTCAATTTAAGATGTTATTATTGGCACCGTCCTCACTACCCTTCATGCAGGAAGTGTTTTACTCACTTTCTATCCAAATTTTAACATTTCTCTCTAAGACGTAAATTTGCCCACAACCTTGAAAGTCCAAATCTAGATCCAAGGTGCCGAACAAACCTCCTCTGCCAAAAAAGCCACTGTCCATCATCAATTGGTCTATAGGCTTCAAAATCATGCCTGAGATCTACCAACACCTGAACATCACTCTAACACCCTCATGGTCTTAGCTGAATTTGACCAAATCCCGATAATTATCCAGATCCCAAGAGAAATTCCTCGTCATGAGCTCATAAAGTTTATGCCTCTTGAGTGGATCTCAAATAATGAACAGCTTCATAACAATACTGCTCCAATTCAGACATCAAAAAGTATGTTTGAAAGACGGCCAAATAGAACAGTCAGAATAGCTCCGATACCATAAAGAGAGTACGTGGCGTTGTTCTACCAAATCGATGCAGAACTGCATCTGTCTTAAGGACCAGATCTAGCTTAGAACATATCAATATCCCGCAAGTTTTGGTTTCCAGCCGATATACCTCAGTGTTAGCATCAAAATTTTAAAACGTTTCTCAGAAGATTATAAAATCCAAAACAGACTTTTCCTTAATCTTTAAACAGGGCACCAAACCATTTAAGAAATCATCATAAGTTTTCTGATGCACATGATCCTTCCTTGAAAGCAAGTGCAGAGCATACTTCCTTAAGTTTTCAAAATGAACAAATTTAATTATTTGATTTGTTTCTTTCACTTAGAACTTCATTTGGAGAGAGAAAGAAAAGAGTTTAGCAAGTTATGATTTAGATAAAACACACGAAAGTTTTATTGCTTTCAAACTTCTATATTTTACAAATGAGTAAAGCCATTTGTATAGGAGAGCTCATGAAGATAGAACAGGACCCCTATCTGTTACAACAGTAAAAGTAAGGTAAAGATACAATACAAAAGTAAAAGATACATGATTATGATTACAACAAGACAAAATCCATGATAAGAGGACAAAAGGGGAAAGTGCATGCAAGAAAACAAAGAGGGAAATTTCCTGCAACAAGACAAAAGGGGAAATTTCATGCAACAAGACAAAAGGGAGAAAATACATGTAACGAGACAAAAAGGAAAATTTCATGCAATAAGACAAAAGGAAAAAAGTGCATGTAACGAGACAAAAATAAAAATTTCATGCAACAAGACAAACTACTTCTATGGAGGGAGAAGAGAAATAGAACTAAGATCAAAGATCCGGTCTCTATGCCTTAGACAAAAAGAAAATTTTCATGCAATAAGACAAAGATGGAAATTCCTGCAACAAGACAAAAGGGAGAAAATGCATGTAACGAGACAAAAGAGAAAGTGCATGTAACGAGACAAGCTACTCTATGGAGAGTAGAGGTTCATGTAGTCATCTTCGGAGGAACTTTCGGTCGCATCAGGGTCATCGTCAGAAGGTGGTGGAAAAAAGGTCTTCGAGAGCTTCAAATGCTTGCAGTTGGGCCCGCGACAAGGTGGATAAGGGCATTCTCGTCTGTATCCTAGTCTGAGTAGCCTTATCTGCTTTTGAAGGTTTGGGTGGTTGTGATGAGGATCATAGTTCATGCATGGATGGTTGGGGAAACTGCTGGAGATGTTGACTTAAAAAAAGTAATTCTTCCCATGAGTCCTAAGAGTCTTGATAAAGAAAGTCTGTGTAATCTGATTTTTCTTCTTTGATGATAATTCCACTGGACTTTGGTTTTGATATGGTGGATGGAGTGGGGATCATGATGAGATCATGTTGTGAGCCTAAGGAGGTGTGGAAGATATCTCTGTGTGACGGAGTCTGGTGGTTTAGTTGACAGAGGTAGTTGTGCAGGGTGATTTGGATTTCATTATCGATGATAGCTGGGTGTGGTACAATAAATCATTCATAGACTTGCTCTTGTGACCAGAAAAGATTTGTATTTGAATGTTGGAAGTATGGCCTATGGATGATAAATACTGAGGTAAACAGTCGTGCTTCTAGATCAGGCATTCGTTCAAGATTATAAATTTCTGACAGCTGCTGTAGCTTTTTTCTCCACCATGATATAGGAGAAAATCATTCAAGTAATGTCCAAATGAGAGAGGTGGCTTTGTCGGGATTGAGTAGATGTTCCAAAGTAAGAGTGATTGGTAGGATGAGCTTGGTTGCATAGAGAACAGTTAGGCACCATAGGTACCATAACTCATCTTCAGTGATCTCTCTGTATGGGTCAAGAGTTAGACCTGTAAGGAATAAAATTTTCTGGATAGAAGGTAGAAAATGGAACTGAGTCTGCCATAAGGTAGGCTTTCATGAAAAAGTGAAAAACAGCTTTTCGTACAAACTCTTGGATGGTAAAGACAGAAGAGAAAGTTTTGTTAAGAGGAACGTTTTTCTTGGTGAGAGCTTCTTTGGGAAGGGAAATAGCTGTGGAGATGATTGGAAAGTGGTAGGTTGTGGAAAACACGGTGAGAAATTTTTCTGGTTTTGAGAGTCTGGAAAGCATATCAGGGATGAGGTTCTGGAAACCCTTTATATGCTTAACTGAAAAGTTATGCTTAACTAAAAAGTCATACTTGGAAAACTAGTCTTTTTCTCTGAGTAACATTTTTTTTAAAACAGTTTTACCTCTGAAATTGAGAATATAGGGGAAGATTGAATTGTCCATTCGGATAAGAAAATAGTGTCCAATCAGATGATACTCAAATTTTTTTATGTCATTCTTTACCACTAAAATTTCTTTGAAAACATTGTGGTAACAATTGTGAACATTCCTGTTGGGCTAGAAGTAAGTCAGAAGGACTCATTCCTAAATGGGTAGCTTTAGTTGGGTTAGTGTCTTTATTGAGTTTAAAAAGTAACTTAATGAAGAAAGACTTATTTTTTCACAACGGGTTTGGATGGGTAAACTCAGCACGGGATTTTGGACAAAGATTCAAAAGCTTGTTTGAAATATCTTGATAGGACTAGGGGATTTCAGACAGATTATAGAGTTTCATAATGTCTGTGAAAGGTTTGAACATGAACTTGACTTGGATTCCAATAGAAATAATTTAGAGGTGTTTGATCTGGTGCAGAATATCAAAACTTAACAAGATATCCTTATTAGGAAGTGTATAACCAATGACCTTAGTCCAAATGACACAATTGGAAAAAATTTGAATACCTATGGGTTTTTTGGTAATCAAAGAAGTGGTGAACAATTTACCATTGACAGCTTTGAAATGTTCCTCGTATTCTGTCCAATAGTCTGGTGGAAGAATATGTGGATTCAACATGCTGCGTTGGGCTCCAGTGTCGATGAGACCGATGGCTGGAATGGATCTTTGAGGACAAGATCTGGAGTTTAATAGAAGGGATAGGAACAGTAATATCAAGGGACAACAAATGTTGGTGAAAAATCACTTGGGACTGATCATTGTCTGAGTCATCAGAGGAATTCTATAGTGCGAACATTGTTTCATCATTAGGTTTATCTTGTTTTGAAAAATAGAATTTCAATTCATCTTTTTCTGGAGAATAATCTGTAGTATCTTAGAGATGCTCGACTAGCCTGATAGATTTTTCCATTTTGTTGGGACAATCCTTTGCACAATGGTCTTTTCTTTTGCAGATGAAACATCTGCTTGATTTTCTCCGTTTAAATTCTCTAGATGAAGATGACTTCTTTCTGGAGAATCTGTAAGGCTTTTTGGACCGGCGAGACTTAGATGAATATTCCAGACATTTGAATTTCCAAAAATATCTTTTCTTTTTAGGACTGCAATCACAATCCTTCTTCTGTTTGCGCTTAATTTGCAAATAAGGCTTCTTGCAAGCACTCCGAAATGGTTCTTTGTCTTTCAACAGTCCTTTGCATAATGGCCTTTTCTTTTGCAGATGAAACATCTGCTTGATTTTCTCCGTTTAAATTCTCTAGATGAAGATGACTTCTTTCTGGAGAATCTTTAAGGCTTTTTGGACCGGCGAGACTTAGATGAATATTCCAGACATTTGAATTTCCAAAAATATCTTTTCTTTTTAGGACTGCAATCACAATCCTTCTTCTGTTTGCGCTTAATTTGCAAATAAGGCTTTTTGCAGGCACTCTGAAATGGTTCTCTGTCTTTCAACAGTTCTTTGAGAAACTGTTTCTGCTCACAGAGTTTATCAAGACAAGTTTTAGCAAATTGGAAGATTTAACCAAGAGAAATGTTGTCAAGGACAAGATTGGATGCACAAAGTTGCCTCTGTATATCTGGTTAGAGTTCATCAAGAAGGAAAGCTAGAAAAACATGCTTTAATGTGGGCTCATTGAAGCCATTAAGCTTATAAAACAACATGGATATTCTTTTATAATGGAAGTCAAGATCCTTAAAATTGAGTGAACAGCATTGCTTGTTGAGATAGTCTCGACGTGCAGCTTCAAAAATAGCAGAAGGGTCTCTAAAGAATTGATCATGGATGGCACTTGAGACTTCTGGTAATTGAACAAACTGTAATTGTGTGTATTGGCCTAAAGAATCAAACCAATCTCTTAAGGCACCCGTAAAACGAGTAGCAAATTCTCTAAAGACTGATTGAGTTGTAACTCCTGGTCTTAACATTTGTAAGTCAAGCCAAGCAGATATTTCGTTAAGCCGATCACGCCATTTAAAGGATGAAAGATCATCAAATGTGAACCATAGACCATTTGACGATTTTGGACCAGTTGGACTGGTTTTGGCTTGGGCTGGAGGAGGTTGGTTTGAGGCTGAGAATTCCGGCATTTCTTCGTCAACTTCAGAAGGAATGTCAACATGTGGTTCTGTGTGAGAAGTTTGGCCTTGATCAGGTTGATTAGGCTGAGCCATAAGGATTTTGGTGATATCAGCATAGGACTTTTCAGAGTCACTGATAAATGCTGAGGATTTTGTATCTGTCTCGGTAGAACTATCTGTAACTGCTAGATTTGAATCAGAAGTTTGATTATTTATAGTGGATGTGTGGTCAACTGTGTGGGTACTAAACTGGTGCATGGGTTGTTTATCCTTGGATTGGGTAGAAGGTTGGGAAGGAGCTGATAGTGGAGGTGCTGATAGGGATGCTGGTGTATAACCAGAGTGGTCAGGAGTAGAAACAGCAAGTTGGTGAATGGTAACTGGTCGTGGTTAAGGTTTAGGTTTTGGTTTTGGTTTTGGTTTTGGTTTTGGTTTAGGTTTAGGTTGTGGTGGCAATAGATTGTCTCGAAAAAGAGTAAGAGTCATACCAAATAACTTGGAAGGTTCATACTGGCGGATAGAAAAAAGCATGGAAGCAAATGGATGATAGGTTAGACCAATTGAAGGCATTAGTGGTGATGTAGTAAAAAGGGTAGGTCTTTGTTTTTCTGATTCTATCTAATCAAGCTCAGCTTTCAAGCATCTGATTTCTCTTTCTTTCTGGTCAAATTCGGGGTCATACTAGCGTTGAGCAAGCATGGTTCGTAACTCAGAATCAAGTTGAATAATTCGGGACTGGAGATCTTGATGGATCTGTTGCATCTGTGCAGTGATAGAGTCAACATTTGTCTCAATCTTTGCAGTTCGTAAACTGATTTTTTCAACTTTTGAGTTGAGGTTTATCAAAGTATCGTTCTGGGCTCTGGCATTTTGGGTTTGCCAGCTGAAAACTGATTTAAAAGGTTTAGGTGGTTCAAGATATCTGGTAGAGGAGATGGCTAAAGGGATAACAGATTTAGACACAACATTCCGTTGGAAATTTGTGTGAGTTTCTAAAGGAGAAAAGGAAGAATAGTAGTCTGAAAAAGTAGATGAAAACATCATACAACTCAGTGAAGGTGTCGGAGTTGGGATTGGTGATGGAATCTCGGATTTGCAATGTGTGGCAATCCATTTGAGTTCTTTTTTGTAAAAGAGTAATGGAGCTAGTGGAGGTGGAAGATCTTGTGGTGGTTTAGATGCACTGTGATTACATGAGACTGGTGGTTTTTTCTTTTTGGATTTCTTTTTTCGTCTGGTGGAATAATCATCGTCCTCTTTCCAATCATCCCAGTAGAGACAATTTGGGTCACACATGCCGGAGCTTGTGGCATCCTATAGGAAATGACCATTTAGCTTTGCTGGATAAATAGGGTAACCGTCAGAGTTGAACCCTGTAATGGGCAGATCTTCTTGAGTTGTCTGTACAACTGTGATCATTGAAGAGTAGGTGACGGAGAGCCGAGGAGGCTCTTGTGGAGCACTAGGAGGTGGTTTGAAAGTCATTCTAATTGTTCCATCTAGCCGCCATTCAAACATACTTTCTGATGTCTGAATCGGAGCTGTATTGTATTTCTAGGATCCAGATCTAGTACTATCTATGAGCCTTGCGTTGCTTAGGTTTGATTAAAGCATCCAGATTAAAAATATTTTTAAATTCTATTCTAGAGAACTTGGTATATCAGATGGAAACCAGAACATGCGGGATATTGATCTGTTCTAAGTCAGATCTGGTCCCTAAGATAGATTAAGTTCTGCATTGATTTGGTAAAACAACGTCATGTATCATTCTTTGCTTTAATAAGGTTAAAATTATAAATCTAATATTGTTCGGCAACTGGAACAAATCCCTCAATCATATGATAATTATCAGTTTTGATTTGTAAAATCATACTTTTCAAAATATTTTTATCTTTTAAAGAAACTATTATGTTTGGATAACAGCTAAATAAAATGGGACCTTTACACATATTTAATTCTATACTACTCAATAAAGAATGATTGGTGGCATGCTCATTCTTACAGAGAGAATTCATTTTTTCTTTCTTTTCCTTTCTTTAGCCCGCCAGATTAAAGACCTTTTTCATATACTCACCCCATCAGGCTAAAGGCGAAATGATCGTTACAAGTACTCCAAAAGTTACAAATACACGTGAAGTTAAAATATAACCCCTTCAACCATGAACCATGATAGGTTAAGAGAATTATATATGTCCTAATAAGACATTTAAAGACGATAATATATTTTATGTACATAAGAATGCAAATTATAATGGGAATTGTGCTAAGCAACCAGCCTAATCTCTCAAGCACAAATGGGTTGTACACATGGGCAAAGATTACCGTATGAAAACTATTAAAAGGATCATCATCAGCAATGCACTTGAATATAAAAAGAATAAAAGGACAACGAGAAACACTTTATTCGCTAATAAATTAAGTGGATTGGGGATAGAAAATCTTCATGTAGGAAAGAATTTCGTCATCCCTACTCTACCATCAGCAATGCACTTAAATATAAAAAGAATAAGAGGACAACGAGAAACACTTCAAACTTGAAGGATCTTTCAAATTGAGTTAAGCCGACTAGATTAGAGATAGTAATGGGATAGAATGTGGGTGGAGAGGCCTACCCTATTTTTCACTCCATTAAAAATTTCATCTCTATTCCCCACCTCATCCCCCAATAAATTTAGTGGATTGGGGATGAAAAATCCCTATGTGGGAAATAATTTCCTCATCCCCACCCCATTTTCTATTTACTTATTTTGTAATAGTTATAGATAAATGATTTCGGTAAATTAAAATTTAAAGATTTAAATAAAATTATTACCACATTATATAATATTTAAATTATTTAAAAAATCTCTAAAAAGTTAAAATAATATCTTGAAATAATATCAAAACTAAAAATATTTTAAAAGAGCAGTACCTTAAGAGAAAAAAAATGTAACAATGTTTTAGGATTGAATAAGAATTATAATATAAGATTTTCTTTTATTTATAACCTATTTATAATAGGTAAAAATAAAAAGAAAATTTATTAACCAACATTGCAATTGATAAAACAAAAATTATTGAACAAAGAATTAAAAAAGTACTCACATATAATGGGGATTGAGGTGGGGATGGGTTAGGGAGTACAAATCCAAACCCCATCCCGTTAAAAATTTGAGAATTATTTTTCTTCTATTCCCCAATAATTATTCAAAATTTACCATATTTGACGTGGAGCTCCAAATCTGTAGAGAATTTTGTCATCTCTAAGCTAGATGTTTATTTATTTATGAGCTAAACAGTTTTTTTTTTTTTTTTAAGTATATGATGTATTTTGTTTACATGGGATATCAGCTAAAAAAGCATATGTATTATTCAATTCATAATTAATTAATACCTATCCGAAGAGAACACATCATCTCCTCAGACTAGCACCTAATGCTCGAGCATATCATTTATATTGTCTCCTTACAATTCTAACAACATAGACGGCATTTCAGCTTAGGCATTTCCTAAGCCTCAGCAAACACATTGACCTCTTCAAAGCTGTATCTTCAATATAAAGGTGTTTTGAAAGAATGGTAAAAGTCATTATCCAACTCATGGACAACTTCTAATTCCAAGCTTCATTAATCATTCCAAGCTTCCTTATCATGAAGCAATTGACAGTGGTTATAGAGCAAAAGAAATCCCAGAGTCAAATGTTTGATCACATACTGGTTCTACCCTCCCAATCGATCTCCTTCAATTAGCTTTTTCCACTTCATCTTATGAACACTAGGTTCAATTGTCAGATTTTATCGCAGTTTGACAAGCTAGATAATTCTTGATAGCCTGTTACAAATGTCTAAATGACTAAAATTATCGATGCAAAAAACGAGGCGTTGACTGAAAGACACCTAAATAATCAATCCCCTTTTCAAAATCCCACCAAATAATTGAAATACATTTCAATATTGAAATACAAAGTAAGGCTAACCTTGAGGGACTAAACCCCAGCAATGACATTACAAGGGCAAGCTTGATTTTAACCGTGCCGAAGTAATTGCACTATGCAGTGGCAGCATAGATTCCAAACTACTCAGCTCCACAGGTAACCTAATCAGCATGTTTGAATTATTTATAAAATATAAAACAAAAAGGTTTCTAAATAGAGTTCTTTTAATTTCTTAAAATAAGGGAAAATAAAGAAATGTGTTCTTGAAATTAGTTACCGTGAGATGCGGAAAAATGGGTTTTGTAGAGGCAGAGGCCTGAGTTTGGAAGGTGTGCTTCAGCGGAGAGAGTGAGCTTCTTTTCAGTGTGGGCCACAGAGACTGCAATCGGGGAAGATAATCTCGATACCATCTTTGTCTTTGAAGATGCCACTGCGTTGGATTCAAAATTGCAGACCTTTGTTTTCCTTCTTACCTTTTTCTTCTTTGCTTTAGCCGAAAATGCCAGGGTGTTTTGACGTCCAGGGGTGGAAATGGAAATTCATAAGTTTGCAAATAATATACTAACACATTCTTTCTTAACCGTTACGATGGAAATACGTATTTTCTGTTTTCCAATTAGAGATGGCACAACGTGAGCTTGGGTCGAGTTTTTCGGTTGAGTCATGACTTTGACCTTTTTTTTTAATAATTATACATTTGAAATAAATTATTATAATAACAATGAATTAAAAATATTTTTAAAATAAAAGATTAAAAATTTAATTTATTAATACTAAATTTTTTAATTTAAACATCTTTTTAATTAATTAATAGTTAAGAGGGACTTTAGTATTATAATTTTAAAATTTTCAATCATTATTGATTTATGAATTAGAAATTTTAATTTTTTTATTTTTTTGTTATGTTTTTAAATTTTAACTTATTATTTTAATTTATAAATTTATTTTCAAAAAAAAAAAGAGTGCCGAGTGTAGCCCTAACATTTTTTTCTTAAGTGATTGTCTATACACTCACGTGGAGGGCAGGCCAAAAGCCTGCAGGCCTGAGCCAGCCAGGCTTTTTTGCCCACTTATTTCTATAAAAAAAATCCAATGATAAGCATTGAATGTTAAATTTATATACTATTTAATTTCTTTGTATCAATAACTTAAATTTTATGTCAAAATTTAAAATAAAAATTAAGTTAAAATAACTAGCTATTTTACAACTGTTAATTTTTTTGTACGCAATACCTCCATTACAATAAAGAATAGTAATATTTTACCCTTAATTTTTCTCACCAACCCCATATTTTAGTTAATCTCATTTATTTTCATAATTACCCTTGTTAAAAAATTAAAAAAATAAAATTCTAAAAGCCCTAGCTACTTTCTACCACCATTGTCACCATCTCCAACCACCACATCTATGTCCATTAGTTGCCGATTGATCCTACTAGTGAATTCTTTAACAGTCGCTGACCAAAACTCCCCATTTATTTGAATTGATTTTAGCGAGATTAATATAATATATCAAAATTAAATTAATATTAGAATAATTTGAGTGTAAAAATTAAAAAATTATAAATTAATTGGAAGGGATGATAAAGAGAGATTGCTAGTTTTCTCTTAAAATCGATATAAATCGTTTATCCTTTTACTATTGTCTTAATAGCTAATAACCACCTACCAGCATACTTTTATAAAATTATCATCATTTTTAAATATAATTTTATTCATATTTATTATAAATAAAATAAATCATATCAACGGAAATTAAAATATAAAAAAATTAAATACTAAAAATTAGAAAAATATGTTTTGGTGAGAATGAAAAATTAATAATAAAATATTTTACTTATACTTTTTGTAAGTAAAATTACATTATTATTAATAACATTAATAATAAAATCATTTTATT